>JAVGWX010000001.1:25000-459002 GCA_036924085.1 Ariolimax columbianus | reverse complement strand
GAATACAGAGGTGGGTTGAGAGAGGGGATGAATACAGAGGTGTGTTGATAGAGGGGATGATTAAATAGTGTGTTGAGAGAGGGAATGAATACAGAGGTGCGTTGAGAGAAGGGATGAATACAGAGGTGTGTTGAGAGAGGGGATGAATACAGAGGTGTGTTAAGAGAGGGATGAATACAGAGGTGTGTTGATAGAGGGGATGATTAAATAGTGTGTTGAGAGAGGGAATGAATACAGAGGTGCGTTGAGAGAGGGGATGAATACAGAGGTGTGTTGAAAGAGGGAATGAATACAGAGGTGTGTTGAGAGAGGGGATGAATATAGAGTTGTGTTGATAGAGGGGATGAATACAGAGGTGTGTTGAGAGAGGGGATGATTATGTAGTGTGTTGAGAGAGGGAATGAATACAGATGTGTGTTGAGAGGGGATGAATACTGAGGTGTGTTGAAAGAGGAATGAATACAGAGGTGTGTTTAGAGAGGGGATGAATACAGAGGTGTGTTGAGAGAGGGGATGAATACAGAGGTGTGTTTAGAGATGGGATTAATACAGAGGTGTGTTGAGAGAGAGGATGAATACAGAGGTGTGTTCGGAGAGGGGATAATTATATAGTGTGTTGAGTAATGGGATAAATACAGAGGTGTGTTGAGAGAGGGGATGAATACAGAGCTGTGTTGAGAGAGGGGATGATTATATGTATGTTGAGAGAGGGATGAATACAGAGGTGTGGTGATAGAGGATATGATTATAGAGTGTGTTGAGAGAGGGATGAATACAGAGTGTGTTGAGAGAGGATGATTATATAATGTGTTGAGAGAGGGAATGAATGCAGAGGTGTGTTGAGAGAGAGATGATTATATAGTGTGTTACGAGAGAAGGGATGAATACAGAGGTGTGTTGAGAGAGGGGATGAATACAGAGGTGTGTTAAGAGAGGGGATGAATACAGAGGTGTGTTGATAGAGGGATGATTAAATAGTGTGTTGAGAGAGGGAATGAATACAGAGGTGCGTTGAGAGAGGGGATGAATACAGAGGTGTGTTGAAAGAGGGAATGAATACAGAGGTGTGTTGAGAGAGGGGATGAATAGAGTTGTGTTGATAGAGGGGATGAATACAGAGGTGTGTTGAGAGAGGGGATGTATGTAGTGTGTGAGAGAGGGAATGAATACAGATGTGTGTTGAGAGGGGATGAATTCAGAGGTGTGTTGAAAGAGGGAATGAATACAGAGGTGTGTTGAGAGAGGGGATGAATACAGAGCTGTGTTGAGAGAGGGGAGGGGATTATATAGTATGTTGAGAGAGGGGATGAATACAGAGGTGTGGTGATGGAGGATATGATTTAGAGTGTGTTGAGAGAGGGGATGAATACAGAGGTGTGTTGAGAGAGGAGATGATTATATAATGTGTTGAGAGAGGGAATGATTACAGATGTGTGTTGAGAGGGGTGATTACAGAGGTGTGTTGAAAGAGGGAATGAATACAGAGGTGTGTTGAGAGAGGGAATGATTAAGAGGTGGTGTGAGAGGGGGATTATTTGAGTTGGTGTTGAGAGAGGGGATGATTAAGAGGTGTTGTGTTCAGAGAGGGGATGTTTACAGAGTGTGTTGAGAGAGGAGATGATTAGAGGGTGTGTGAGAGGGGGATGATTAAGTGTGTGTTAGAGAGGGATGATTAAGAGGTGTGTTGAGAGAGGGGATGAATAAGAGGTGTGTTAAGAGTGGGATGAATAGTTGAGGTGTGTTGGGATGATTATATGTGTTGGAGATGGGTATGAATGACGAGGTGTGTTGAGAGTGGAGTGTTTATTGTGTGTTTAGAGTGGGGATGATACGATGTGTGTTGAGAGGGTGTTTGGTGTGTTGAGGGGTTTTATGTGGGGTGGTTGAGTTAAGGGATTTGTTGAGTGTGTTGGGTGTGTATGTAGTGGTTGTTGTGAGTGGGTTGAATTGTGGTTTTTGTGTGTGGTTGGGTGTGGTAGTGTGTGTTGAAGTGGGGTGATTAGTGTGGTGTTGTGAGGTTGTTGTATTTGTGTGTTGTGGGTGTTTGTGATTGTGGTTGGTTTGGGATGTAAGTGGTGTGTGTTAGAGAGGGTTGTATTAAGAAGTGTGTTTGAGTGGGATGATTTAGTGTATGTGGAGGGGGGTGATTGAGGTTGTTATGTTTGTGGGGATGTTAGGGTGTGTTGAGTGAGTGGTTGATTAGAGGTGTGTTGTGAGTGATGTGTTAAGAGGTGTGTTGAGTGGAGTTGTATAAGAGGTGTGTTCGGAGTGGTAATTTATAGTGTGTTGTGTAATGAGATAAATACAGAGTGTGTTTAGAGAGGGATGAATACAGAGCTGTGTTGAGAGAGGGGATGAATACAGAGGTTTCTTGAGAGAGGGGATGATTATGTTGTGTGATTGAGGAGGGATTGATACAGATGTGTGTTGAGAGGGGATGATTACAGAGGTGTGTTGAAAGAGGGAATGAATTCAGGGTGTATTGAGAGAGGGTGATATAGAGTTTGTTGAGAGAGGGGATGAATAAGAGGTGTGTGTTCAGAAAGGGGATGAATACAGAAGTGTGTTGAGAGAGGAGATGATATTGTGGTATGTTGAGTGGGGGGATGAATACGAGGTGTTGTAGTGAGGGGTTGTTAGGTGTGTTGAGAGAGGGGATGAATACAGAGGTGTGTTGAGAGATGGATGATACAGAGGTGTGTTGAGAGAGAGGATGAATACAGAGGTGTGTTCGGAGAGGGGATAATTATTGTGTGTTGTTATTGAGATAATAGAGGTGTGTTTAGAGTGGGGATGATACAGAGCTATGTTGAGAGAGGGGCTGATTATATTGTATGTTGAGTGAGGGGTGAATACAGAGGTGTGGTGATAGTGGATATGATTATAGTGTGTGTTGAGTGGGGGTGATGACAGAGGTGTGTTGAGAGAGGAGATGATTATATATGTGTTGAGAGAGGGATGATTCAGAGGTGTGTTGAGAAAGGGGATGATGCAGAGGTGTGTTGAGAGAGGGGATGATTATGAGTGTGTCGAGAGTGGGGATGATTTAGAGTGAGGGTGAGAGAGGGGATGAATACAGATGTGTTGTGAGAAAGGGATGATTATAGAGGAGTGGTGAGAGAGGGGATGATCATAGAAGAGTGGTAAGAGAGGAGATGATTATAAAGGGGTGGTGAGAGAGGAGATGATTATATATGAGTTATGGGTCTTGTCAGCTCTAATTATGTGTCTTGTCCGCTCTAGTAATGGATCTGTCTCTCTTGTTATGGTGTTTGTTCCTTTATTTATGGTTCTTGTACCCTCTAGTTACGGTTCCTTTTACCTTGTAGTTTTGTGTCATGTTCCCTCTGGTTATGGTTCTTGTCCCCTCTAGTTATGTTTTTTGTCCCCTCTAGTTATGGTTCTTGTCCACTCTAGTTATGTTTTTTGTCCCCTCTATTTGGGTTCTTGTCCACTCTAGTTATGGTTCTTATCCCCTCTAGTTATGGTTCTTGTCCACTCTAGTTATGGTTCTTGTCCCCTCTAGTTATGTGTCGTGTGCCATCTAGTTATGTGTCTTGTCACGTCTAGTTATTTGTCTTCTCCCATCTAGTTATGGTTCTTGTCCCCTCTAGTTATGGTTCTTGTTCATTCTAGTTATCGACCTTGTTCCCTCTGGTTATGGTTCTTGCTCCCTCTAGTTATGGTTCTTGTCCCATCTAATTATGGTTCTTGTCCCCCCTAGTTATGGTTCTTGCTCCCTCTAGTTATGGTTCTTGTTCATTCTAGTTATCGACCTTGTTCCCTCTGGTTATGGTTCTTGTTCCCTCTATTCAATGTTCATTTTAGTTGTTGTTATGGTCTTTGTTCCCTCTAGTTATGGTTCTTCTTCTCTTCTATATATACTTAGTGTTCCCTCAAGTTCTGGTTCTTGTCCTCTCTATGTATGTTCTTGTCACCTCTTAGTTATGGTTCTTGTCCCTTCTAGTTATGTGTCGTGTTACCTTAAGTTATGGTTCTTGTCCCCTCTAGTTATGTGTCATGTTACCTTAAGTTATGGTTCTTGTCCCCTCTAGTTATGTGTCGTGTTACCTTAAGTTATGGTTCTTGTCCCCTCTAGTTATGTGTCGTGTTACCTTAAGTTATAGTTCTTGTCCCCTCTAGTTATGTGTCGTGTTACTTAAGCTATGGTTTCTTGTCCTCCATAGTCATGGCTATTGTCCCCTCCATTTATGGTTCTTGTCCCCTCTAGTTATGTTTTTGTCCCCTCTAGTTATTTTTGTGTCCCCCTTATATATGTGTCTTGTCCCCTCTAGTTATGGTTCTTGTCCCCTCTAGTTATGTTTTTGTCCCCTCTAGTTATGTGTCGTATTCCAGCTAGTTACGTGTCTAGATCCTTCTAGTTATGGTTCTTGTCCCCTCTAGTTATGGTTTTTGTCCCCTCTAGTTATGGTTCTTGTCCCCTCTAGTTATGGTTTTTGTCGCTTCTAGTTATGGTTCTTGTCCTCTCTAGTTATGTGTCGTGTCCCCTCTAGTTATGTTTCTTGTCCCATCTAGTTATGGTATTTGTCCACTCTAGTTATCGTTCTAGTCCTCTCTAGTTATGGTTCGTGTCCCCTCTAGTTATGGTTCGTGTCCCCTCTAGTTATGGTTCTTGTCCTCTCTAGTTATGGTTCTTCTCTCTTCTAGTTCTGGTTCCTGTCCCTTCTAGTTAAGGTTCTAGTCCTCTCTAGTTATGGTTTTTGTCCTCTCTAGTGACGTGTCGTGTTCCCCATAGTTATGGTTCTTGTCCTCTCTAGTTATGGTTCGTGTGCTCTTTAGTCATGTTTTTGTCCCCTCTAGTTATGTGTCGTGTTCTCTCTAGATATTGATCTTGTCCTCTCTAGTAATGTACTTATCCTCTCTAATTATGTGTCTTGTCCCCCTCTAGTTATGGATCTTGTCTTCTCTTGTTATGGTATTTGTTCCCTCTATTTATGGTTCTTATACCCTCTAGCTACGGTTCTTTTTACCTTGTAGTTTTGTGTCGTGTTCCCTCTAGTTATGGTTCTTGTCCTCCCTATTTATGTGTCGTGTTCCCTCTGGTTATGATTTTTGTCCCCTCTAGTTATTTGTCGTGTTCCTTCTAGTTATGGTTCTTGTCCTCTCCAGTTTTGGTTCTTGTCCTATCTAGTTACGTGTCTTGTCCCCGCTTTAGTTACGTTGTCTTGTTACGTGTCTAGTACCCCTTCTAGTTACGTGTTTGTCTCACTTCTAATCACGTGTCGTGTTCCCCCTAGTAACGTGTTGAGTTCCTTCTAGTCACGTGTCGTGTTCCTCTATTCACGTTTCGTGTTCCCTCTACTCAAGTGTCGTGTTCCTTCTAGTCACATGTCTTGTCCACCCCCCTCCCGAGCTACGTGTCTTGTCCTCTCTAGTCACGTGTCCTGACTCCCCACCTTGTCACGTGTCATGTTCCCTCTAGTCAGGTGTCGTGTTCCCTCTAGTTACGGTCGTGTCCCCCCTAGTTACGTGTCTTGTCACCCCTAGTCACGTGTCGTGTTCTCCCTAGTCACGAGTCGTGTGCCCTTCAGTTATGGTTCTTGTTCCCTCTAGTCACGTGCCGTGTTCCCTTTAGTCGCGTGTCGTGTTTCTTCTAGTCACCGTTCGTGTTCCTTCTAGTCACATGTCGTTTCCACCCCCCCCTCCCCCAGCTAGGTATCTAGTCCCCTCTAGTCACTTGTTGTGACCCCCCCCCCCTCTAGTCACGTGTCGTGACCCTCGATATAGTCACGTGTCGTGTCCCCCCCTCATGTCCCATGTCGTGTCCCGTCTCTAGTCACATGTCGTATTCCCTCTAGCTATGTGTCGTGTTCACTCTAGTTATGTGTCGTGTTCCCTCTAGTTATGGTTCTTATCCCCTCTAATTATTTGTCTTGTCTTCTCTAGCTATAGTTCATGTCCCCTCTAGGTTTGTGTCGTATTCCCTCTAGTTATGTGTCTTGTACTTCTTAGTTATGTTTCTTGTCCCCTCTAATTATGGATCTTGTTCTCTCTTGTTATGGTTTTTGTTCCCTCTAGTTACGGTTCTTTTTCTATTGTAGCTATGTGTCGTGTTCCCCCAAGTTATGGTTCTTGTCCCTCTAGTAATGGGTCTTGTCCCCTCTAGTTATTTGTCGTGTTCCCTCTAGTTATGATCCTTGTCCACTCTAGTTATGTGTCGTGTTCCTTCTAGTTATGGTTCTTGTCACCTCTTAGTTATGGTTCTTATCCCCTTTAGTTATTTGTCGTGTTCCCTCTAGTTATGGTTCTTGTCCCTTCTAGTTATGCGTGTGTTCCCTTAAGTTATGATTCTTTTCCCTTCAAGTTATGGTCTTATTTCCTCTAGTTATGGTTCTTGTCCACTCTAGTTATGTGTCGTGTTCCCTCTAGATATGGATCTTGTCCCCTCTAGTTATGGTTTTGTCCTCTCTAGTTATGTGTCTTGTGCTCTCTAGTTGTGTTTTTTGTCCCCTCTAGTTATATGTCGTATTCCCTCTAGATATTGATCGTGTCCTCTCTAGTTATGGATCTTGTCCTCTCTTGTTATGGTTCTTGTACCCTCTAGTTATGGTTCTTGTCCCTCTAGTTATCTTTTTTGTCCTGTCAATATATTTGTCGTGTTCCCTCTAGTTATGGTTCTTGTCCCCTCTAGTTATTTGTCGTGCTCCCTCTAGTTATGATTCTTTTTCCCCTCTAGTTATGTGTCATGTTCCTTCTAGTTATGGTTCTTGTCACCTCTTAGTTATGGTTCTTGTCCCCTTTAGTTATTTGTCGTGTTCCCTCTATTAGGGAGCCGCGTAGCGCTGGCTTCGCATCTGAGTGGTCCTGGGTTCATTCCCCAGTTGAGGCGGTAATGTTTTTTTCAGACCGCGGTCGACCCAGCCTTAAATGGGTACCGGTTCAGTCCGGGAAGTAAAAGCGGCGAGGGAGAGGAGATGGCTACCGCCCTCATATAGCCGAGCCTTTGAAATGTGAGATCGCTAACACTTCACACCCCTACGGCAGTAAGCTATGGGATACTTTACTTTACTTTTACTCTAGTTATGGTTCTTGTCCCTTCAAGTTATGGGTGTTGTTTCCTCTAGTTATGGTTGTTGCCCTCTCTATTTATGGTTCTTGTCCTCTCTATGGTGCTTGTCCTCTTTAGTTACGTTGTCTTGTCGTTACGTGTCTAGTCCCCCTGTAGTTACATGTTTTGTTTCACCTCTAATCGTGTTCTTTCTAGTAACGTGTTGTGTTCCTTCTAGTCACGTGTCGTGTTCCCTCTAGTCACGTGTCGTGTTTCCACCAGTTATTGTTCTTGTCCCCTCTAGTCACGTGTTGTGTTCCCTCTATTCACGTTACGTGTTCCCTCTACTCACGTGTCGTGTTCTTTCTAGTCCATGTCGTGGTCCCTCTAGTTACTTGTCGTGTACCCCCCCCCCTAGTTACGTGTCTTGTCCCCCCTAGTCACGTGTCGTGTTCTCCCTAGTCACGAGTCGTGTTCACTTCCAGTTATGGTTCTTGTCCTCTAATCACGTGTCTTTTTTCCCTCTAGTCACGTGCCGTGTCCCTCTAGTCACGTGCCGTGTTTCCTTTAGTCACGTGTCGTGTTATTTCTAGTCACCGTTAGTGTTCTTTCAAGTCACGTGTAGTGTGCACCACCCCTAGCTACGTGTCTTGACCCCTCTAGTCACATGTCGTGACCCCCCTCTTGTCACGTGTCGTGTTCCCTCTAGTCACATGTCGTGACCCCCCCCCCTCGCTCTTGTCACGTGTCGTGTTCTCTCTAGTCACGTGTCGTGTTCTCTATAGTTATGTGTCGTGTCCCCTCTAGTTATGGGTCGTGTTCCTCTAGTTATGGTTCTTGTCACCTCTTAGTTAAGGTTCTTGTCCCCTCTAGTTATTGTCGTGTTCCCTATAGTTATGGTTCTTGTCCCCTCTAGTTATGTTCGGGCTCCCTTACGTTATGGCTCTTGTCCCCTCTAGTTAGAGCTCTTGTCCCCTCTAGTTATAGTTCTTGTCGCTTCTAGTTATTGTTCTGGTCCTCTCTAGTTATAGTTATGGCCTGTCTAGTTAGGGTTCTTGCCCCCTCTCCAGTTAGGGCTCTTGTCCCCTCTAGTTATTGTTCTTGTCCTCTCTAGTTATGCTTTTTGTCCTCTCTAGTTATAGTTCTTGTCCTCTCTAGTTATAGTTCTTGTCCTCTCTAGTTATGGTTCTTGTCCTCTCTAGTTATGCTTTTTGTCCTCTCTAGTTATAGTTCTTGTCCTCTCTAGTTATGGTTCTTGTCCTCTCTAGTTATGGTTCTTGTCCTCTCTAGTTACGTGTCTTGTCCCCGCTTTAGTTACGTTGTCTTGTCGTTACGTGTCTAGTCCCCCTCTAGTTACGTATTATGTCTCACCTCTAATCACATGTCGTGTTCCCTCTATTCACGTTCCGTGTTCCTTCTAGTCACGTGTCGTCTTCCCTCTAGTTACGTATCGTGTTCCCCCTAGTTACATGTCTTGTCCCCCTAGTCACGTGTCGTGTTCTCTCTAGTCACGAGTCGTGTTCCTTCTAGTCACGTGTCGTTCCCCCCTCTAGTACGTGTAGTGTATCCCCTATATTCACATGTCGTTCCCCCCTCTAGTCACGTGTAGTGTATCCCCTCTATTCACATGTCGTTCCCCCCTCTAGTCAAGTGTAGTGAGTGTATCCCCTCTATTCACATGTCGTTCCCCCCTCTAGTCAAGTGTAGTGAGTGTATCCCCTATATTCACATGTCGTTCCCCACCCCCTCTAGTCACGTGTAGTGTATCCTCTTTATTCACATGTCGTTCCCCCCTCTAGTCACGTGTCGTGTTCCCACTACTTCTTACTTTCCGTGTCCAAACACCATGTCACACGGCATCCGTCCAGTATTCAGCAACTTGAACTGCCTTGTCGTTCGCCTCCATCATGTCGATCATGTGACAGGTTTCAGGGAGGCTGGGGCAGGACATCAGATGATCTTGGTGCTGAACTGCGCCGCATTCACATGTTTCGACGTCTGAGTATCCCCATTTCCTCAAGTTCACTCTACATCTTGATACGCCAGTTCGAAGTCTGTTCATTGCCTTCCATACAGCATAGGGCAGGTGTTGTCCAGGCGCAGCCTCTTCCTTGAGCTCTATCCATGGATCCTGCATTGTTCCTGCACCTCTCGATGCGTCGACCTTCCGGGCTTGTCTGGATGGTCTCTGTCGATTTTAAGAAACTGTGTCTTGATTTAAGTCTTGTGGCTTGTTCCCGGTGGCCAAACATCGGGTGTCTAGGGTCGTTTTCCTGTTTCCCTCATTCGATTTCCGCAGCTACACCTCTTCTTATATCAGGTGGTGCAATGCCAATCAAGGGATATATTTTGTTTGTGGGGCTCCATATTCCGCTGCGGAAAAGCACGGGGCAATCGCTGATGTACGTAAGACTGTTGGCTGAGCACACCATGTTGTGCCAGTCAATTTTCGGATAATGTTGTTTCTCGCATGTACCTCACGCTTTGTCTCCTGGCAGTGTGTCATATAGGATAATGTTGTTTCTCGCATGTACCTTACGCTTTGTCTCCTGACTGTGTGTCATATAGGATAATGTTGTTTCTCGCATGTTCCTTACGCTTTGTCTCCTAACAGTGTGTCATATAGGATAATGTTGTTTCTCGCATGTACCTTACGCTTTGTCTCCTAACAGTGTGTCATATAGGATAATGTGCGATCCAACCTTACAACCAGGTATTTGGGACAGTGTTCAAGATCGTCCTTGCCATCTGATCCACAGTTCTCTGTTTGCCTCTCTGTTCATGAGGTAATAGGCGCATACCTGAGTTTTGCTAGGGTTGGGTTTTACGTGGTTTTTCCCGATAATACTCTGCGAGGTCATTCAGAGAGCGTGTTAGTTTACCTTCTACCTCATCGAAGCCATTAGCCTGAGCAGCGACTGCTGTGCCATCGGCGTATATAAATTTCTTTGTGTCTGTATCCATAGGTTGGTCATTGGTATAGATGTTGTATAGGAGCAAGAACACTTCCTTGAGCCAGGCCGTTGGTTTGATTTCGCCATCTCCTCTCTTTATTCTCCAAGGTTACATAGAATCTCCTATTTTGAAGTAAGCATTTCATTATGTTAGACAGATGCCAGTCTTTCGTCATGTTGTATACCTTTGCCTGCAACCTGCGATGATTTACTGTGTCGTAGGCAGCGCTTAGGTCTATATATGCCACTCCAGTCTCGTGGTTGCGCTCGTTGTGTCCCCACTAGTCACGTGTCTTGTCCCCCCTTACGTTAGTTACGTGTTGTGTCCCCCCCCCCCCTAGTCACGTGTTGTGTCCCCCCTCTAGTTACTTGTCGTGTCTCCCTCTCCCCTAGTTACGTGTCTTGTACCCCCTTCAGTTACGTGTCGTATCCCCTCCCCCATAGTTTTGCCCCTCCCTCTAGTGACGTGTTTTGTACCCCCTAGTTACGTGTCGTGCCCCCCCCCCACCATAGTTACGTGTCTTGCCCCTCCCTCTAGTGACGTGTCTTATACCCCTAGTTACGTGTCGTGCCCCCCCCCCCATAGTTACGTGTTTTGCCCCTCCCTCTAGCGACGTGTTTTGTACCCCCTAGTTACGTGTCGTGTCCCCCCTCTAGTTACGTGTCTTGCCCCTTCCTCTAGTTCCGTGTCGTGTTCCCCCCCCCCCCCGTTAGTTACGTGTCGTGCCCCCCTCCCCCTAGTTACGTGTCGTGTCCCCCCTCTAGTTACGTGTCTTGCCCCTCCCTCTAGTGACGTGTCTTGTACCCCCTAGTTACGTGTCGTTCGTATCCCCCCCTAGTTACGTGTCTTGCCCCTCCCTCTAGTTACGTGTCGTGTTCCCCCCTTTAGTTACGTGTCGTGTCCCCCCCCGCCTAGTTACGTGTCGTGCCCCCCCTCTAGTTACGTGTCTTGCCCCTCCCTCTAGTGACGTGTCTTGTACCCCGTAGTTACGTGTCGTGCCCCCCCCCTCTAGTTACGTGTCGTGCCCCCCCTTCTAGTTACGTGTCGTGTACCCCCCCCCCCTCTAGTTACGTGTCGTGCCCCCCCTCTAGTTACGTGTCGTTTAACCCCACACCTAGTTACGTGTCGTGCCCCCCCCCCCTCTGGTTACGTGTTTTGCCCCTCCCTCTAGTTACGTGTCGTGTTCCCCCCTTCCTCTAGTTCCGAATCGTGTCCCCCCGCCCCACTAGTATGTATCGTCTCCCCCCCCCCCCCCCCATAGTTACGTGTTTTGCCCCTCCCTCTAGTCACGTATCTTGTACCCACTAGTTAAGTTTCTTGTTCCCCCCCCCCCAGTTACGCGTCGTGCCCCCCCCCCCCCAACCCACCGCCCAGTTAAGTGTTATCCCTCCTCCCCCTCTAGTTACGTTTCTTAAACCCCGCCTTCCTAAGTTACGTGTCTTGTCCTCCCTCTAGTTACGTGTCTTGTCCTCTCTCTAGTTACGTGTCTTGGCCTCCCTGTAGTTACGTGTCTTGTTCCGCCCACTAGTTACGTGTCTTTTCCTCTATCTAGTAACGTGTCTTGTCCTCCCTCTAGTTACGTGTCTTGTCCTCCCTCTAGTTACGTGTCTTGTCCTCCCTCTAGTTACGTGTCTTGTCCCGCCCTCTAGCTACGTGTCTTGTCCCGCCCTCTAGCTACGTGTCGTGTTCCCTCTATTCACGTGTCGTGTTCCCCCTAGTCACGTGTCGTGTTCCCCCTAGTCACGTGTCGTGTTCCCTCTAGTCACGTGTCGTGTTCCCTCTAGTCACGTGTCGTGTTGCTTCTAGTCACGTGTTGTGTTCCCTCTAGTCACGTGTCGTGTTCCCTCTAGTCACGTGTCGTGTTCCCTCTAGTCACGTGTCGTGTTCCCTCTAGTCACGTGTCGTGTTCCCTCTAGTCACGTGTCGTGTTCCCTCTAGTCACGTGTCGTGTTCCCTCTTGTCCCGTGTCGTGTTTCCTCTAGTCACGTTTTTGCGAGAGCCCTTAGTAGCCATAGATTGGCCTCGTGCTGGCAAGGTCATTGATTGGTGCCAATCAATAATTGGAGAGAGCGAGCAGGCGGGTCTCAGTACATCGATCATAAATACGGAAGTACCAGGCGCTCGTGAATCACGTGATCATGTCGGTACCAGATATTCGACGACACGCCAGCCTAGAGAGCGAGGCTGGATCGTCAGCGCCAGATGTTTTGGTAGATGCGACCTTTTTGTGCTAGAGATGTCTGTGTGTTAGTCGTTGGCTGTGACAATTGTAAGACTCTACAGACACAATAATGGCCGTTATGTTGTTGGAATGTTGACTCGGCTGCCATTCTGTGGTTTCTATGATGGTACCAACACTCGTGTGCTGTGGTGTAGGAATGTTTACTGCGTGCTGGCGTGGAGTCCTGCTGTTTGTGGTTGTTGTATTCAGTAGCCAGGTACAAACCATCTTTACTTGTCCAAGCGATTGTTTCTGCCCTCCTCACAGTAAAAATGTTCAGTGTGCAAACAAAAGCTTCACGAAAATTCCAGACGAAATTCCAAGGGAAACTTTGGAACTGAATATGAACGAGAATAAGTTTGTGAATTCCGGTCTGACACGTGCAAACTTGTCTAATTTCCAGGAACTTCAGAACCTGTACTTAAGTGACTGTGGCATTGAGGCTATCGGTGTTGGCACCTTCACAGACCTGCCACAGTTGAGCTGGCTGGATCTCAGCAAGAACCGGATTCGTTTCCTCGCAGACTTCACCTTTAGAGGGCTGCGACTCAAACATTTGTTTATCAACGACAACGCTGGTATGCAGCTGTCTACCTCCTCGTTCGCCGGAATGACCACCCAGGGTTTGTACATGAACAACTGTGGGCTACGACGACTGACCCTAGATGTCATGACCCCGTTAAATGGGTCACTCAAAACTCTTTGGCTGCACGGAAACAGTTTTCAAGGTTTGCACGACAAGTGGTTGTACTTTCTCAGACGGCTGGCGCACGTTCGCCTGAGCGGAAACTCCTTCCACTGTAACTGCCAGATTGTCTGGCTCTACACATTCTATCAGCAATCCAAACAATCTGTGTTCGCGGGCGGAGACCAGCCCCAGTGCACGAGTCCAGGGCTGGTCAAAGATAAGAAGTTTGACGATCTCACAGCTGATGATTTTCGCTGCCAACTTCCCACCTTCTGCAACGTTGACGCTGTGTTTGACAAGAAGATTGGTAAGCTGACGTGTCGAGCACTCGGGGACCCGGCCCCGAAATTGACCTGGGTCCGTGCTGATGGGAGCACGGAGACCTTCTACTTGAAGGCTGATCACGTGGGCCAGGAGAACACCGGGTTGCTATTGTTGACGGACAGCAAGTTTGAGAGCAAGGAGGTGTACAAGTGTGTGGCCAGCAACCCGGCAGGTAACGTGACCTTCTCCCTGAACGTGGGCTGGCCTGACATTAGACTTGTCCAACCATTACCTCCCAAGACGACGTCCACTGCGAAACCCACCGCCAAAGCTCCCAAACTCAGCAGGAGCACAGCCACCAGCAGTAATGACTTTGCTGGAGATGATACCACGCGATTTCCATACAAGGCGTTCTACAATAACTATGCTGGAGACGACTCAAGAGCTTACGACTGGAGCGGTCAGTCGGACAGGGGTAGACTCGCGCACGTCGACCGGCCCCAGTTAACTGAGCTGGAGAAGCGGTTTGGTGTTGTGGACCTTGTGGGGGCCGTTGTGGGCACGTTTCTCGTCACACTTCTGGTCACCGTCACCACTTTCCACTTCTGCTACCGCAGGCAGGAGACCTTGACCCCTGTCCACCTGCATATCATGCCCGATCAGTTCAATAACAAACGAAATCATCCCGGCGTCTACATCATGAACGAGACCGAAGACAACCGCATCAAAATGATCAACCACCACAACAACACCGACTGTCCCAGTTGAATCAACCACATGATCGGCTTCTAGTGGGCAGATGTCCGTGTGTGCAGCCTTTGGTGAGAAACATAAGCCTGATTCATGCTGTGCTCAGACCAATGTTACAACCACCACTAACACTCCAGCGCCTTCTTGGTGATGGTAGATAGTTCTGCGCCCAAGCCAAGATGCCCAGAGCGCCACCAAACACTGAAGTCCCAGCGCCTTCATGGCAACAAACAAACCATCTGGTGTGTGAGCTGTTTGACATCTTGAGGCAGAACCAGTGCAGTTAGAAGGTGCTAGCCAATGATCGTGTGTTTGATATATGGTGGTTACATGGTTAGTTTGTGGTTACAGTTGCTGGTCACGTGATTACAGTTTGTGGCCAGATGGTGGTCACGGGGCAGACCATTGTGATGGCCAGGTCTGCCAACTGATAACCGATTCCGTAGAAATGTTTTCCATACCCCACTGCGTCTACCTGCCACAGTTACGGGTTGAGCGTGAGAAACGGAGGTTCAGTGGAACACTTGAAACTGTCTGTGTCCAAGTTCAATCATTTGACAAACTCATCCTTTTCTCGCAGCGAGGAGAGGACGTTGCCCAGACAGGCCGCCTTCGAAACTCCAGAGTGCCTAATACTTCTCTAACTGTGTAACTACGTTATGGAAGATATGTATCCTTTCTATGGTTTGGCTGATCGCTACATTCTATTTGGCTTACTAACCTGGCAATGACTGGGGACAGTTTATAGTTATGTCAAAATGTATCATTTGTAGCATTGTGAAAATGTAAAATTTGTTCTAATGTGAACAGATATAATGTATACGAATGTAAAAAAATATAATTTATATTATTGTAAAAATGAATGATTGATATTGATCTGTTGTGTTGGAATCAGTCTGTATCCAGTTTCTTAGAAAGGAGTTGTTACCGCTACAGACCTACACACTTGCCAAGAAACAGCCAGAAAGGTTGACGCTTGTAAGAAGCAGGTTCTGTAAAGGGGAGGCTACTCACTTGATTTTGTGTTATGTTTAGAATCGGCGTCCCTGAACTTCGGGCGCTTGGTCCCTCTCAGCACATGATGATGAGTACAGCTGCTGCTGATTCTGTAACTCCATGATTGGACACACTGTATTCCTGCTCTTTCCTCCTCTCATGCGTCATGTTACAGCCCTCTTTCTCTTCAACCAGTTATTCTTTCCACACAATTAGTCGCCACTTTCAGTGATGACTGACTATAGGATGCTATGACTTGGAGAGATCAACAAAATCATGTATATTTGCGTTGTCTTTCTCCTTGCGTCGTGGCCTGTTCACTTCTCTGTGTTGTGGCTTCACTTCTCTGTGTTGTGGCTTCATTTCTCTGTGTTGTGGCTTCACTTCTCTGTGTTGCAAGAGCTTCGCTTCATCAAGCGAAAACTGGCCATTCAGGGCACGTCTCCACCTGGATCGCTCTGCAGCTCCGTCTTCCCAGGATGCCAGACTCGTGTCCAGGACCTTCATATCACGCGTGCATACATCCTTGAACCTCAACTGTGGTCGGCCGACTGTTGCACATCCTTGAACCTCAACTGTGGTTAGCCGACTGTTCTCGTGCCATTCGCCAACTGTCCATACAGGATGTCTTTGAGAATGTGTCCATCTTCCACGCGACGAACATGACCAAGCCATCGTAGTCTTCACTGCCCGAGTAGAGTGTACATTCTTGGAAGATCAGTGCGAGAGTGCACATCTGCATTTGTCACTCTGCCCCTCCATGTAATTCCAAGAATGGATCGCATACGCGGTAGGTGGAAGGTATAAGCCTTGGCTCTTGTTTGGCATAAGTTGTCCATGTCTGGCTGCCATATAGGAGTGTACTGAAGTCACATACGTTGTCCATGTCTGGCTGTCATATAGGAGTGTGCTTACAACACATGCATTGTATACCGTGGCCTTGGTTTTTAGTTGTTGGTTTCTGGTTTTTCCAAACACGCATTGTGAGGCCAACAAATGTGGCAGCAACTATGCCAATGCGACTGTCTTTTTATGGGTCTAGAGAGAGCTTGTCATTGATGAGGGATCCCAGGTATGTGGGGTCTATTTCTGTGTCTAGAGAGAGCTTGTCATTGATTAGGGATCCCAGGTATGTGGGGTCTATTTCTGGGTCGTCTAGAAAGAGCTTGTCATTGATGAGGGATCCCAGGTATGTGGGGTCTATTTCTGGGTCTAGAGAGAGCTTGTCATTGATGTGGGATCCCAGGTATGTGGGGTCTATTTCTGGGTCTAGAGAGAGCTTGTCATTGATGAGGGATCCCAGGTATGTGGGGTCTATTTCTGGGTCTAGAGAGAGCTTGTCATTGATGAGGGATCCCAGTTATGTGGGGTCTATTTCTGAGTCTAGAGAGAGCTTGTCATTGATGAGGGATCCCAGGTATGTGGGGTCTATTTCTGGGTCTAGAGAGAGCTTGTCATTGATGAGGGATCCCAGGTATGTGGGGTCTATTTCTGGGTCTAGAGAGAGCTTGTCATTGATGAGGGATCCCAGGTATGTGGGGTCTATTTCTGGGTCTAGAGAGAGCTTGTCATTGATGAGGGATCCCAGGTATGTGGGGTCTATTTCTGAGTCTAGAGAGAGCTTGTCATTGATGAGGGATCCCAGGTATGTGGGGTCTATTTCTGGGTCTAGAGAGAGCTTGTCATTGATGAGGGATCCCAGGTATGTGGGGTCTATTTCTGGGTCTAGAGAGAGCTTGTCATTGATTAGAGATCTTAGGTATGGGAATTGATGCACAGCTGCGAGTTCATAATTATCGATGCTAAGAGTTGGTGAGCCATCTACTTTCTGTCCCAAAACATTTGTTCTGTTGAGACTTATTGTGAGAGCAAAACCTTTGCAAGCCTGGGAGAAGCTATCTGTCAACTTCTGAGGTTCCTGCTGTCTGTGGCTGACAATTGCACCATCATCAACTAGAACAAGCGCCTGGAAGATATCTTCGTGTTGGCCTTGATCCTTGCAAGGTCAAACTGCCTACCACCCGACCTACAGTAAAGGCAGATTCCTTCCCTTGCGTTTCGTAATGCATGCCTCAGTAACAGAGCAAAGGAGATTCCTTCCCTTGCGTCGGAGCCAGATCACAGCCCTGCTTCCAAAACCAAATAATTGCGATATGCTACCATCACGTTGAATGGTTCCTGCCACGCCCCCATGGAACGACATTAGTCGGAGCTGTTTGCTTGGGCGAGCTCTGACCCACTTCAAAATGTCACCTCAATTTATTGTCACCCCCCAGCGGCTTCCTTTGAGCTCAGAATGTCAACTCTGCCACTCCCACTTCGCTTGAGTCCAGAATGTCAACTCTGCCACTCCCACTTCGCTTGAGTCCAGAATGTCAACTCTGCCACTCCCACTTCGCTTGAGTCCAGAATGTCAACCTGCCACTCCCACTTCGCTTGAGTCCAGAATGTCAACCTTCCACTCCCACTTCGCTTGAGTCCAGAATGTCAACTCTGCCACTCCCACTTCGCTTGAGTCCAGAATGTCAACCCTATCAGTCCCACAAAGACCATTGGGCGTGTTTGGGGTGGGGTGGAGGTAGTACTCATGTGTGGCAGAGGGTGGTGAAAGCGATGGACGTGTTTGAATGCAGAGCCTGTGAGGTAGGAGAGTGGTACAGGAAATGACGTCATTCTTAAAATGTCATTGTTTCTTTCACATGGATGGACGACCACACGTTATGTAGGGGTATGCTAGTCTTTTTTGTATGGGTATGCTAGTCTCTTTTGTAGGGGTATGCTAGTCTTTTTTGTATGGGTATGCTAGTCTCTTTTGTAGGGGTATGCTAGTCTTTTTTGTATGGGTATGCTAGTCTCTTTTGTAGGGGTATGCTAGTCTGCTGTAGGGGTATGCTAGTATTTTTTGTATGGGTATGCTAGTCTCTTTTGTAGGGGTATGCTAGTCTGCTGTAGGGGTATGCTAGTCTTTTTTGTATGGGTATGCTAGTCTCTTTTGTAGGGGTATGCTAGTCTGCTGTAGGGGTATGCTAGTCTCTTTTGTAGGGGTATGCTAGTCTGCTGTAGGGGTATGCTAGTCTCTTTTGTAGGGGTATGCTAGTCTCTTTTGTGGGGGTATGCTAGTCTGCTTTAGGGGTATGCTAATATCTTTTGTGGGGGTATGCTAGTCTGCTGTAGGGGTAAGCTAGTTTTCTGTAGGGGTATGCTAGGCTGCTGTAGTGGTATGCAAGTCTTCTATAGGGTTATGCTAGTATGTTGTAGTGGTATGCTAGTCTATTATAGGGGTATGATAATCTGCTGTAGTGGTATGCTAGCCTTCTATAGGGGTATGCTAGTCTTCTGTAGGGGTATGCTAGTGTGATGTAGTGGTATGCTAGTCTTCTATAGGGTTATGCTAGTATGTTGTAGTGGTATGCTAGTCTTTTATAGGGGTATGATAATCTGCTGTAGTGGTATGCTAGCCTTCTATAGGGGTATGCTAGTCTTCTGTAGGGGTATGCTAGTCTGATGTAGTGGTATGCTAGTCTCTTCTATAGGGGTATGCTAGTATCTTCTGTATTGGTATGCTAGTCTGCTGTAGGGGTATGCTAGCCTTCTAAATGGGTAGGCTAGTCTCTTCTGAAGGGGTATGCTAGTCTGCTGTAGGGGTATGCTAGCCTTCTAAATGGGTATGCCAGTCTCTTATATAGGGGTATGCTAGTCGGTAGAGGTATGCTATTCATGTGTAGGAGTATGCTACTATATATGAGAGTATATAATTCATTTTCATGTAAAACCGTATAAAGTATTTTCATGTGAACGTGTACAATGCATATCCACCTGAGAGTCCTTTGTCATATTTACAGGAAACTATGTCCATTACACTCTAAGTGACAATGTATAGTTTATCTTAATGTTAAAGTGTATAGTTTATCTTAATGTTAAAGTGTATAGTTTATCTTAATGTTAAAGTGTATAGCTTATGTCAGTATGAAAGTGTAGTTTATTTCAGTGGTAACGTGTATAGTTTATGTCAGTAGTAACATGTATAGTTTATGTCAGTATGAAAGTGTATAGCTTATGTCAATGTAAAAGTGTATAGTTTATGTCAGTATGAAAGTGTATAGTTTATGTCAGTATGAAAGTGTACAGTTTATGTCAGTATGAAAGTGTATAGTTTATGTCAGTATGAAAGTTTACAGTTTATGTCAGTATGAAAGTGTCTAGTTTATGTCAGTATGAAAGTGTATAGTTTATGTTAGTGTGAAGTCAGATGGATTATATATTCGTAAAGTGTGCTGATTATATTCCCGTGAAAGTGTGTTTGTGTTGTCACCCTTCTGTTTTATCTCATAACTTCTCTCAACAATCTTCGGTTCGTGTCACAGGCTGGTCTCAATTACCAACACTCGACAGTCTATTCTCACCTGTCAACACTCGACAGTATATTCTCACATGCCAACATTTGACAGTATATTCTAAGATGCAAACATTCGAGTCTATTTTCACTTATCAACACTCGAGTCTATTCTCACCTGTCAACATTGGAGACTGTTTGCTCTCAATTCTCAACAGACGTGATAGTGAGAGATGTCTCTGACACATCAATGTCGAGCGGTCTCCGGGTGTTGAAATGTGTTGTCTGTAGAGACGGTAACCTGGGGCTAAGTACACGCGCAGCCTTGCACCACCAACTGGAGTATTGACGCCAGCATTCATGTGTGCGTGTGCGTGTGTAGGGGCAGGGGGCGTTGTGTGGATATGTGTACGTGGGCCTGTGTGTGTACGTGGGGGACCCGGGATTTCAATGTGCTGAGCAAGTGTTCTGACCCATTTTCTTTTGCTGCCCAGAAAATCGATGTTCAAAAAATGGCGCCTGCCTCCAGTAACACGATGGCACTAATCTCCCTTGAGTGGAAGACGGCCCAGCAATTGAAACCTGTGATGACGTATGCAGCAATATACAACCTGCTGCAAAAAGGAGAGGTACATGTCGCTTTACCACCCACGGGAGGGGGGGGGGGGGGTCAGACCAGTGGTCTGTCCTGTGCGTGTGGAGCTGCGCCAGAGAATACTAGAGGGGTAAGCGATGTTAGATTAGTGATGAGTGTGTTTGTGTGTGTGTGTGTGAGAGAGAGCGATGTTAGATTTGTGATGAGTGTGTTTGTGTGTGTGTGTGTGTGTGAGAGAGAGAGAGCGATGTTAGATTTGTGATGAGTGTGTTTGTGTGTGTGTGTGTGAGAGAGAGCGATGTTAGATTTGTGATGAGTGTGTTTGTGTGTGTGTGTGTGAGAGAGAGCGATGTTAGATTTGTGATGAGTGTGTTTGTGTGTGTGTGTGTGAGAGAGAGCGATGTTAGATTTGTGATGAGTGTGTTTGTGTGTGTGTGTGTGAGAGAGAGCGATGTTAGATTTGTGATGAGTGTGTTTGTGTGTGTGTGTGTGAGAGAGAGCGATGTTAGATTTGTGATGAGTGTGTTTGTGTGTGTGTGTGTGTGAGAGAGAGAGAGAGCGATGTTAGATGTGTGATGAGTGTGTTTGTGTGTGTGTGTGAGAGAGAGAGCGATGTTAGATTTGTGATGAGTGTGTTTGTGTGTGTGTGTGTGAGAGAGAGCGATGTTAGATTTGTGATGAGTGTGTTTGTGTGTGTGTGTGTGAGAGAGAGCGATGTTAGATTTGTGATGAGTGTGTTTGTGTGTGTGTGTGTGAGAGAGAGCGATGTTAGATTTGTGATGAGTGTGTTTGTGTGTGTGTGTGTGTGAGAGAGAGAGAGAGCGATGTTAGATGTGTGATGAGTGTGTTTGTGTGTGTGTGTGAGAGAGAGAGCGATGTTAGATTTGTGATGAGTGTGTTTGTGTGTGTGTGTGTGAGAGAGAGCGATGTTAGATTTGTGATGAGTGTGTTTGTGTGTGTGTGTGTGTGAGAGAGAGAGAGAGCGATGTTAGATGTGTGATGAGTGTGTTTGTGTGTGTGTGTGAGAGAGAGAGCGATGTTAGATTTGTGATGAGTGTGTTTGTGTGTGTGTGTGTGAGAGAGAGCGATGTTAGATTTGTGATGAGTGTGTTTGTGTGTGTGTGTGTGAGAGAGAGCGATGTTAGATTTGTGATGAGTGTGTTTGTGTGTGTGTGTGTGAGAGAGAGCGATGTTAGTTTGTGATGAGTGTGGTTTGTGTGTGTGTGTGTGAGAGAGAGGTTGTTAGTTTGTGTTGAGTGTGTTTGTGTGTGGTGTGTGTGGAGGTGTGTGTGTGGGGTGTTTGTGTGTGTGTGTGTGTGAGAGTTGTGTTGTGTGTGAGTGTGTTGTGGTGTGTGTGGGGTGTTGTGTGAGTGTGTTTGTGTGTGTGGTGTGAGAGAGGGATGGTTAGATTTGTGATGAGTGTGTTTGTGTGTGTGTTGTGTGGAGAGAGAGAGAGAGCGATGTTAGATGTGTGATGAGTGTGTTTGTGTGTGTGTGTGAGAGAGAGAGCGATGTTAGATTTGTGATGAGTGTGTTTGTGTGTGTGTGTGTGAGAGAGAGCGATGTTAGATTTGTGATGAGTGTGTTTGTGTGTGTGTGTGTGAGAGAGAGCGATGTTAGATTTGTGATGAGTGTGTTTGTGTGTGTGTGTGTGTGAGAGAGAGAGAGAGCGATGTTAGATTTGTGATGAGTGTGCTTGTGTGTGTGTGTGTGTGTGAGAGAGAGAGCGATGTTAGATTTGTGATGAGTGTGTTTGTGTGTGTGTGTGTGAGAGAGAGAGAGAGCGATGTTAGATTTGTGATGAGTGTGTTTGTGTGTGTGTGTGTGTGTGAGCGATGTTAGATTTGTGATGAGTGTGTTTGTGTGTGAGAGAGAGAGAGAGCGATGTTATATTTGTGATGAGTGTGTTTGTGTGTGTGTGTGAGCGATGTTAGATTTGTGATGAGTGCGTGTGTGTTTGTGTGTGTGAGCGATGTTAGATTTGTGATGAGTGGGTGTGTGTGTGTGAGCGATGTTAGATTTGTGATGAGTGCGTGTGTGTGTGTGTGTGAGCGATGTTAGATTTGTGATGAGTGCGTGTGTGTGTGTGTGTGTGAGAGCGATGTTAGATTTGTGATGAGTGCGTGTGTGTGTGTGTGTGAGCGATGTTAGATTTGTGATGAGTGCGTGTGTGTGTTTGTGTGTGTGAGCGATGTTAGATTTGTGATGAGTGTGTGTGTGTGTGTGAGAGCGATGTTAGATTTGTGATGAGTGTGTGTGTGTGTGTGTGTTGGGTGTGTGTGTGTGTGTGCGTGTGTGTATGTGTATGTCTGTGGGAGAGATCATTGTATTGTGCAACGTGTGTGTGTGTGTGTGTGTTGGATGTGTGCGTGTGCGTGGGTGAGTGTGTGTGTGCGCGCGTGCTTTCTGTGACAGTTTTGCTGTCCGGTAGGTGGGAAATGTCATGTATGAAGCATGGGAGTTATAACTGACGACTTTGACCACTAAAAGGCTAATGTTAGCTAAGACAAGGCTAGCACAGACGGGGGGGGGGGGGGGGGGAGAGTTCAGAGGTCAACAGACGTGGGGGCGGGGGGAGGGGAGTTCAGAGGTCAACAGACGGGGGAGAGTTCAGAGGTCAACAGACGGGGGAGAGTTCAGAGGTCTCGGTCATCGTGCATTCTTTGACAAATCCGGTCTGGATTTGCCTCTGCCCCATAATTAGGACATGGAAGATGAACTGTTAAACTGTAATAAGTATGGGGCGATAGTTTTAAAGATTTAACACCAGTGTTTAAAATGGTGGGGCAAGTCATTCTGAGTGATGTGGAGTTGGAGTGTTTTCGGTGTTGTAGCGTCTAGTTATCATGGAAAGAAGTTGGAAGGGGTGTAGGACCACACATGGCAAAATATGGTTAGTGGGTTCTGAGCTACGTGTCATTTGTTGGCAAGCTGTCACCGACAGATTGAATGGAGGACAGGATAGCCAAGGGAGTTGGTAGTGGCCCCAGAAATGAGAAATTTCAGAGATTGATAGGCGGTGCAGGCTGTGTAGCAGCACGAGCTACTGACCGGTCAACGGGAAAGGAACAAAAGTACATTGTGACCATTGCTCATGTTAGAGGAGCTTCGAACCAATAACGACCGAAGTACAAAGCAGAACAGGCAGAGCTGGCCGGCAGGTTATTCACTATGTTCCTTAGGTATTTAAACTTTTTCCTAATGGAAGAAATAGTGAACTGTCCCCTGCGAACCCACACATAAAACTGTTCACGGCAAGTGAGAGAACCGTAGGCAATCACGTTGTGGATTTCACACGCTCAATCCTTGCGCGTGCTGGTCAACTTAGCAGGGGGAGAACTGGTCCATTGATGTAATAATATTTATCAATCCTGGTCACCTGGACCACCTTTAAGTGATAGAGATATCTCTCAGATTCACTACATTACGCTCATTTGGACAATCCTATTCTAGTGACGTTATGTAGCAGTTCCCTCTGTTTGCCCTATGGTTATTCTAACTTAAACGTTATCACACTCAACCACAACATTCATGACCACAGACAGCAAATGACGTAGCACACAGCAGATGGCATATTTATTATGCAATTCTCATACCAGAAAAATGAGTAGTGAAATTACAAACACAATACAATACATGTCATCTAAACTAAATATTCCAATATTATATATATATGTTAATATAAATATTAACTAAAGCGGAAATTTTAAGCATTAGCTATTGATGGAATTCCCAACTAACAAAACCCAGTTCTATTGGGGTACACACATCACACACACATCTCCTTAACTGCATCCTCAGCACACTCTCAAATACTCTTCCTCACTCAAAACCCCTCAGGCGGGCGATCTGGACATAATGCATTCAATATATTCTACGTATACTCACATAAGATCTCTCAACTCAGTCCATCTGCGTATACACACGCTCTAAAGCATACCTCATTCCCTCGGTGTTTACACACTCCAAACACACATCTAGATCTCACCTAGTCCATCTACACACTCGCTTAACTCTTCAGGACAAACCTCGTTCACAAGGTGTCCTGCGTACAACACACGTTCAGATTACCTCTAGATACAGAACGCACACACTATTTGAGCGGCTGGCCCCGACTCAATGGCGTATGCTGTTTGAGCGATCCTGTTCTATCTTCAACATTCGAACAACAGTCTATCAATCGCTCTTCTACTAAGTCGATGAGCTTAACAGACTCTGATCTACATTCTTTCTCTCGCTTTCCTCCCCTCTCCATGCCAGCCTGCCTGAGCTAAACTTTGTCAAGTGCTATATACTCTCAAGCAGTATCAGCGCTATCCAATGGATCTCTGGGGGATGGCTCTATTCAGTCGTTATTGGAACAAATTACTCTGAACACCTGTCACTCAAATATCGCAGCAAGCTCTCTGCTGCCCACCTGCCTGTCACTCATCCCCCACTACCCAAATCGGAACGCCAGTGGTCAGTTCCTAGCTGTACAGATTCTTTCCCCAACTCCGTTTTCCTTTGTTGAGACGGTGAGTGACCTAGGCGTAGTGCCCAGACGGACAGTGACCTTGGCACGCATTCAGGTACCTTTGTTCTCTGAGTCGCCGACCACATCACCCCTGCACTAAACGCTCATGCTCAGGCTGGAACTGTTCAGTTATCTCACATGCTATTCTGGTAACGTTATCTCACATCCTATTCTAGGGACGTTATCTCACATCCTATTCTAATAACATTCTCACATCCTATTCTAGTGACGTTACAGGACATCCTATTCTAGTGACATTATCTCACATCCTATTCTAGTGACATTATCTCACATCCTATTCTAGTGACATTATCTCACATCCTATTCTAGTGACGTTATCTCACATCTCATTCTAGTGGCGATATTTCACATCCTATTCTAGTGACGTTATCTCCCTTCCTATTCTAGTGACGTTATCTCACATCCTATTCTAGTGACAATATTTCACGTCCTATTCTAGTGACGTTATCTCACATCCTATTCTAGTGACGTTATCTCCCTTCCTATTCTAGTGACGTTATGTCAGTTTATCCAGTAATTTTCCCTACACAAAACCAACAAAGAAAACACTAAATTTGAATAATAAAACAGGAGATATTTCAAGTATTACTAATCTATGGTTTATAACATTATAAAAACTAACTAAACTAACTAGAACTAAATCTGTCTAGCTCAGGGGGTGTCAGCATGAGCTGATCAGAGCCCCTGGATCTATAATCCGGTTACGTTGCCTATCCTATGCTTCTTATAATTCTACGTAGACTTATTATATTCAGATCATGCTCTACAATTGATTAACTATTTCAATTCGTGGTTATGCGTCGTTGCACTTAGATGAAGTTGATCTGTGGC
This sequence comes from Ariolimax columbianus, assembly GCA_036924085.1. Lineage (NCBI taxonomy): Eukaryota > Metazoa > Mollusca > Gastropoda > Stylommatophora > Arionidae > Ariolimax > Ariolimax columbianus. Next base: position 433,823 of record JAVGWX010000001.1, on the reverse strand, counting down.
GGTCGTCCGCCCTGCGCTTTGAAACGAAAGCTTCCTACCCCGTTTGTGGGTGTGCTCCCTGAAGAGTTCCACGGTAAATCTAACTTTCGAATGGGGGATATGAGCGACCTCTCTGATTAATTTTGTACTAACAGCGTTCGAGATATTCTACAAGACTGCTCTGTTAAGGGTGTCCCTTACATTGTAGTTGTATCACCAGATATGAGCCGCTTGTCTTTCTCTCTCTCTCTCTCTCTCTCTCTCTCTCTCTCTCTCTCGTCTCTTTCTCTCTATCTGTCAGCAGACACAAGAAATGCCACTAATCACCCCAATTGGTATAAGTGCAATTGCCCTGAAGCAAAGTGGATTGGCCTTCTGTTCTATCTGTCTAACATCTCCATTGCTCCAGGTTTTATTGGCCTTTATGCGCCTTGCTAAGCTCCATGGCCGATGATCACGAGGCACATCGGCTACTCCTCCGTTAACTGTTCATCTGTCGTTCTCTTGACTGCAACACCTGTCAGCATATCCAGTTCCTCCCGCCTGAAGCCCAAATAAATTCACTGGTTATCTTGTCACCCTGTCAATTTAAATGTAACAGCCTGGCGTCATAATATCCATCGCTCAATGCTTCTACCCCCTTTCCTATAACTTTAGTTAATACAGCAATGGCTTGAACCAGTACCCCCTTTCCTATAACTTTAGTTAATACAGCAATGGCTTGGACCAGTACCCCCTTTCCTATAACTTTAGTTAATACAGCAAATGGCTTGGACCAGTACCCCCTTTCCCGTGACTTTAGTTAATACAGCAATGGCTTAGACCAGTACCCCCTTTCCTATAACTTTAGTTAATACAGCAAATGGCTTGGACCAGTACCCCCTTTCCCGTGACTTTAATTAATACAGAAAATGGCTTGGACCAGTACCCCCTTAACAGTCTCCTACTTACTATAGTAAACATTTATCTGTGTTCTCTAAGAGTTACCTGACAATATAGGGTGTGCCGGGGTACAGGTCAAACCGCGACCATCACACTAGGGTCCGTGCAGACCACCCAGGCCACCACACCAGGGTCCGCGCAGACTGAAGCGAGAGGTGAACTTTAGTGAAACTGGAAAACTTGGCTAGTTTGGGGGAATGGGTATCAGATTGACCATTCTGGTATGAGACATAAGTTGATAGGGGTTAGATTGTGACCGGGACTCACACGTAAGGCTTTCATATTTAAAGTTATATTAGCATATAAATATTGCAACCAACGGGATTCTAGATGGGGTGGGACCAAATGAAAGTGATAGCTAACCAGCCAACTGGGGAGGATCACTAGATGGTAATATGTGTTTCTAGAACTAAGAAAAGAGTCTATAAAAGACAAAGAGAGAAATTCACAAGATTCTGAAAGAGAGAGAGAGAGAGAGAGAGAGAGAGAGAGAGAGAGAGAGAGAGTTTATGGGATGGTTATCTCATCATACACCTAGAGCCATCCATTCACGCGCAAAGGTGCGAATGATGGACACTCTGTAAGCAACATGAGATAGAGATCTGATCACATGCGAGTGAGAAGATTCGTCTCGGCACGACTCAAGAGTTGATCTAGAAGGCAGGCCGACTGGTCTCATGGACCATTGGTGTCCGTTGGATGAATGGAGGCCCTTCTACGATCAAAGGTAGTTCTCAGACAAAGTGACTTGATAAGGGTTACATGTAATGCGAGGGACTGCGATCCCAAGGACACGTGAGTACGGAAAGAGAGGTGCATCACGTGAGCCCTCAGAGAACGAAATTGTTCGTTTCATGTGTAACACGGGCACCGAAAGGACATGTCATGTCTGAAACACTTGAGAACTGCAGACGGTTGCAAGTGAAACGTAGCTCTTTGCTAACCCATGTTTGTACCCTTGAGAGCCTAAAGCAGTCCACTATGACAGAGAACGGAAGATCATCACTATCGTCGACTACCCGGATGACGACAAGAGACAACGACTGAGATAGTTAGTTATCCACTGATTTGTAATACGATATAATTAGATTCAGTTAGGCTTAGAAAAACACTGAGCTTAATGACTTAAGAGCAGCACTCTGCAAACTGTGCCAGCTGTCCGCACCAAAAAGGGTAGTGGTACAGTGGGTTCCGTCACACTGCAACATCCAAGGCAACGAGGAGGCAGACAGACTGGCAAAAGAAGGTGCAAGGCTACCACAAACAGATACCAGTATGACGTACGAAGAGTCAAAACGGCTTATCAAAGCCAGGTACATTACCAAATGGGAAACCGAACATACTGGTTACACCAAAAACGATGCCTATTACCAGTTGAACCGAAGAGAGCAGGTCGTTGTCTTCAGACTTCGCACTGGCCACAATAGACTGAGGTACCACCTATTCAACAAATTGAAGATAGGGTGTACCGACGAATGCCCGTGCGGTACTGGTAAAATGACAACTGAACATCTGCTGCAGAACTGCCCGACATACGGGGATCAGAGAGAGCAGATGTGGCCATTGCCAGTGGAACTGCAAGACAAGCTCTATGGTAGTGGCGAGAGTCTCAGGACGACCGCCGCTTTTTTCGAAAAAATAATGGTTGCTGTCTGACTGTGTACGCAGAAGAAGAAGAAGAAGAAGAAGATTCAGTTAGGCTTGATTTTGTAACCTCTTAAAGGCCATAATTCTGTAACTAGTTTTGCCAGAATTATTTTTTTAATGAAAGCAGTCTCTTCATAAAACGTTACTTTTCTTAATTATTTCACAAGGAAGACAAACATGTTATATATCAAATTAAAGAAAAATTAATTTGGATTAAGAATATGAAGGTCTTGTAGAATGTCATAAAATATTATAAGTAATTGTTAATAATTATATTGTAATGTTTTTGTAATAAAAACTATTTTTCACACAAAAATGTCACCAATCCATGAGTAACTACTGAAATGTAATGCAGATTGGTCTATAGTACTTCAGAATAACAGTAATCTAGATTTGAACAATATCTAAAAAAAATATATCTTTGTAGCAGTCATATGGAGTTGATGTGTCACTGAGTTGCAGGTCTCCATTCACTCCACATGGTCGACCATATTTTGGCAGCAATCTGAATTGTGAATGGGAGGCGAGGAGACTGGTTTCGCACATCAGTTGGTGTGAGACAGGGGTGTACACTCTCTCCAACTCTTTTCAATATATTCCTTGAAGGAATTATGAGTGAGGCACTTGAAGGTCACGTTGGTACTGTCAAGATAGGGGGCCGAACGATTACTAACCTTCGTTTTGCAGATGATATCGACGGGTTGGCGGGTTCAGAAGCAGAACTCCAGGAATGGGTCAGAAGGCTCGATGAAACAGCTCTTGACTATGGTATGGAGATAAACGCTGGAAAGACAAAATTAATGACCAACAACGCCACGGGCTTCAACAGCAGGATAAAAGCTAACGGGCAGGAACTCGAAGTGGTTGACCGTTTTAAATATCTTGGGTCGATTGTCAGTGATGAAGGATCAACATGTGAGGTGTTGGCCAGAATAGCACAGACAATAGCGGCGCTTGCACACCTTAACAAAATCTGGCAAGATAAACGGTTAGCACTATGCACGAAAATCAGATTAATGCGTACACTGGTCCTGTCAATATTCATCTATGCGTGTGAAACATGGACAGTTACAGCTGTCCTTCAACGAAGAATACAGGCCTTGGAGATGAGATGTTTCCGAAAACATTTTAATGTCACGTACAAATATCGAGTTACAAATGAGGAAATAGGAGATAGAATTACAAAAGCAATAGGGCCTATCGAAGATCTCTTGGCAACTGTCAAAAGAAGGAAACTCACTTGGTACGGTCACATATCGAGATCAAATGGTCTTGCAAACACAATCCTCCGCGGAAAGGTGCATGGCAGACGACGAAGAGGCCGGCCCAAAAAGAGATGGGAGGACAGCATAAAATGGACCAGTCTCCGACCAGAAGAGTCACAGGCAGCGGCATCTGACAGAGAGCGGTGGCGGGGGTCGTGAGGAAGTCTTAGTGTGTGCCCCAACGACCTCACCGGTTAAGGGATGACCTGATCTGACCTAACCTGAATCTGAATGAGTTCTGCATCTCAGTCAGTCAGTGGTGATGGAATTTAGTTCTGAAACCCCTTCACTATCATGTTCTCTAGAATTTCCTTCAGACATACTGCAACTTCATTGTTCTGTTGATGGTGCAGTCAAACGTTTGTACCTGTTTAGCAGCACTAGGTCCTGTCTGTGATAACGCCCCCTCATCTTCAGCTTCAGATTCAGTAGGCTGAATAATATTATATTATGTATCTGACTCCGATTCAACATCAGAAAAATGTGAATCCTCGTCCCTAAATTCATCTAGCCTTTTCTAAAGATAAAAATAACCTACTATTAGTTAAACTTGAAGTGCTAGGCTCGCTAGACAATCTTGACGTGTTAGGCTTGCTAGACAATCTTGAAGTGTTAGGCTTGCTAGACAATCTAAGCCGGGACCAGTTCATAACTAATGACTCGATAAAGAGGGAGACCAAAGGAAACATTCAGAAGAACAATCATCCGAGAGGGCTCAACTATGGGCCTCAGCGCCATACAAGATCTAAAAACAGTGACGTCACATCGTTCCAGCTGGAAATCATTTGCTTCTGCCTTATGCGCTGTATTTGGCGCGCAAAGAACATAGATAGATGGTATTTCAAATATGAGACTAAGAGTCTGGGAAGAATAGTTTCGGAGGAAACACCAAAAGCTAGTTTTTAAATCATCTGTGCTAGTTTTGTATATGATATTTATTTAGTTAGTAGTTCTTTTCGTTTCTTGATATTATGTTACAATTATTCATGCCAATCAATGATATTATTTTGTCTTAATGTGTAGCAGATCTCACTGTTTCTACTAGGGTATTCTAACTAACACGTTACCACACTCAACCACTACATTCATGACCTCACGCAGCAAATGATATAGCACACAGCAGGTGGCATATTTCTTATATCATAATCTTACAACACTATTACAGTGAGTGCAATGAAATTTCAACACAATACAATACATATCATCTTAACTAAATATTCATAAGTATATATATGTTAATATAAATATTAACTAAAGCGGAAATTTTAAGCAGTAGCTATTGATGGAATTACCAACTATCAAAACCCAGTTCTATTGCCGTACACACACCCCTCCCCTTATCTGCATCCTCAACACACTCTCAAAAACTTTTCCTCACTCAAATCCTCTCAGACAGGCGATCTGGACGTAATGCATTCAATATTTTCTACGTATACTCACATATGATCTCTCAACTCAGTCGATCTGCGTATACACACACTCTGAAACATACATCGTTTCCTCGGTGTCTACACACGCACATCCACACCTCGATCTCTCCAAGACACAGCTGTTCACTCAGAACATACCTCGTTCCAAAGGTGTCCTGCGTACAACACACGTTCAGATTACCTCTAGATACAAAATGCCCAACACACACCTATTTGAGCGACTGGCCCAGACTCAATGGTGTATGCTGTTTGAGCGATCCTGTTCTATCTCTAACATTCGCACAACAGTCTATCCATCGCTCCTCTGTCAAATCGGTGAACTAAACAGACTCCTATCTAAATTCTCTCTATCGCTCTCAATCCCTCTCCATGGCCAGCCTGCTTGAGCTAAACTTTGTCTAGTGTCATATAGAATCAAGCAGTATCAGAGCTGACCAATGAAAATCGGAGAGGATGGCCCCAATCAGTCGCTAATGCAACGAATTACTCTGAACACCTGTCACTCAAATATCGCAGCAAGCTCTGCTGCCCACCTGTATGTCACTCATCCTCCACTACCCAAATCGGAACTCCAGTGGTCAGTTCCTACTTGTACACATTCTTTTCCCCACCCTGTTTTCCTTTGTTGAGACGGTGAGTGACTTTGGCACGCATTCAGGTACCATTGTTCTCAGAGTCGCCAACCATATCACCCCTGCACTAAACGCTCATGCTCAGGCTGGAACTGTTACATTACCTTCCTAAACTGCAAACCGAAACATGGATGGTCATTTTTTCCATCTGCTAAATGACCACAATTTTCGTCTCCACTATCTACAATGTTAACACCCCTCCTGCTTACAACTCCACTCACCTCGTACATAAACTTTTCCTAATACAAACATAATCAATACAAGAAGAAGAAAAACACTGTGGCTGGTCGTTTTTACAACACAAGCAACCACTTTTAAATCGATTTACGTCAAACAAACCCAATTCTGTCCCTGCAGAACCTTCAGCTCAGCAAAACAAAAAAACCTTAAGGAATTCTCCTTACTCATTGAGGCAAACATACCCTGCCCTGTATCCCGTTATTTCCTCCAAGGATAATACCCTTCATTGTTACATTTAAACAGTTCAGATCAATTTTCCCATGCGGTCTCATTATCACGCCTCTCCTTACGACCCATGGCCGACGTCTCCATTCATACTAAGTCCTGTTAGGCCACGAACTTACGTGAGTTTATCCTCAGGCTAGTATCCCGGTGTCTCTCCTGACACATATCTCCTCAAAAAATGGCAAAATTCTTTTTGTTTCCTACAAAAACGTATTTGACAAACATATGTCATAGTCAATATTACAGAACAATTTGCACACTCAAAATATTCATATTCTGAAAACTTAGTCTTCTCTTCAAAGATTCCACATATATGTGATAAAATACACACAACAAATCAGTAACATCTACTATGACGCATCTCCAATTTAGTCAGCCAGCTCAGTGTCCCAGCATGCTACCTCTTGTTCTGCAACTCCTCCACCTTGAAAGTAAGCTCTTTGTCACAACATGCTAGTTCTTGTTCTACAACTCCTCCACCTTGAAAGTAAACTCTTTGTCACAACATGCTAGTTCTTGTTCTGTACATTCCTCCACCTTGAAAGTAAACTCTTTGTCCCGGCATGCTAGTTCTTGTTCTGCAACTCCTCCACCTTGAAAGTAAACTCTTTGTCCCGGCATACTAGTCCTTGTTCTGCAACTCCTCCACCTTGAAAGTAAACTCTTTGTCCCGGCATGCTAGTTCTTGTTCTGCAACTCGTGGCAACCTCTGTTTGTGGAGGACTACAGTTTGTATGAGCTACCCTTCCTCTTGACACCTATATCAATACCTCTATACACGTGTTTAAACAAACCAATAACAACCAAATAAAATGCAAGTTATACCATTTGTCAAAACCCAAACACCAAATACAAATATCAAAATATTTGCACGCATACTCATGATATACATATTTCAGTCCGTAAGTATCACACATTGATACTTATGTCAGGACACGTAATCATGTTATATAACATGTCACATATTACTGTGTACAGGTGTGGAGTCCTTATCATAAAGGGGACATAAACATGCTAGAAAGAATACAGAAAAGAGCGACAAAGATGATAGTGGGATTCCAGAATTACAGTTATGAGGAACGACTCAGAAAAACCGGCTTACAGTGTCTCGAAGAGAGAAAAATTCGTGGTGACTTAATACAGGTTTATAAGATGATCAGAGGAATCGATAAATTAGACTATAACAATTTTTTTTAAATACAGCCACCTACAATAACACGAGGGCATAGCTACAAGCTGACTAAAAAGAGGTCCAGGTTAGATATTAGGAAATATTTTTTTAGCCAGAGAGTGGTGTGTGCTTGGAATGCATTGCCAGGGGAGGTAGTGGAGGCAGGGACAGTTAATGCATTTAAGAATAAACTGGATGCGCATAGCTTTTAGAGCAAGGTGATGTAAATGTAACTGGTTGTATACAGACTCTGCAGGGTCTTCTAAACCAGTATAAAGACGTTAAGTTAAGTTATAAACAACAACAAAAATGCAAGACATACAAGGTCGACCATACAACCAAACATTGTTAAAGTATTAGCACGCATCACATGCCCATGTGTTATCCACCTTTGACTCCTGCTAGTGCCCCACAAATCAGCACCTTTTAATGTCCCTTTCATGAAATACTAAACAATGGCTAAATTCTAACTTAATCAAATAAAAACTACTGCTCACTATGTCTGAGTCAAAAAACGAATCGTTCGGCTGTAACCCTAACTCGTCAAGGTGCAGTCTTTGTTAAAGGGAACTACGACCGAGTGTTGTGACGTAACTAATTAAACGCCGTTTCCCCAAACTCCCCACATCAAAGGTAACTGGTCTGCCCTGGACCGAACGTCAGGTTCACATGTTACCCTTCGTTGACGTAACATTACCTGGCGCGTCCAGCATACCCTGTCCATTCCGCTGGTCGAAAATTTTCTTTTCATCTCGGTCAGTGTAGCCTCAGACTGGCCGTCCGTTACGACACGTGGTTCGCTCATTATCCTGATTGCACGTCAGACATCGACGTTTAAAGAATTATTAACGTCTGGTCATTCCTTCATTCTTACCTACCCCCTAATTATTCAAATCTCCGTTTCCCAAAGATAACGGTAGATAAAACAAATTTTTGCAAATGTATGCGTTTACTCGAGTTTCTCATGATAGACATACATCTGTCATTACCATGTGTGTAAGTGTTACACGACTCTAGCTAATTCCATTTCTGAACCGAGGTAATTTCTCCATGTTTTTGACTAGCGCCATCAAGTCCACTATCAAACGTTCTTTCTTAGCAGTAATGCTTACTTCAGACGGACTCTGCGCTCCATCGGATGTCTCTATCTGCTAGACGGTTTCTTCCTGTGAAACGCCCATCGCAGTTGTCTGGTCTGTTCGATGCACGGTTATTTGGTTCGTATCCACCGGGTCCCAGGTAGTGTTACATCTACTTACATCGTACGCTACTTCAGCCTTCCGTCCATTTGTGTTCTTCTTCTTCTTCTGCTTTGTTCATTCTCAATCTCCCGCTACCAAACCCTGAAAGGGCTTAAGTAGCAGAATGTAGTCCAGAGAACGGAATGCGTTGTGTCGTAGTTTACAGCTTGACTGCGATATTTGCACCTTTCGGTCCAACACATCCGACTTCAGCAAGCATTTTTTGAGTACCGGGTTAGCATTCCCTATTCGATCCCTTCTCCTTAGCTAGTCTGTCCTGCTGTAGCCTGTTATCCAGGATCACCGCGTTGAGGTGTAGAAGGGTCTTGGCAGCTATGGTTCGCTTGCCCTGACGCTAACAGTAAGCTATAAGTCGCTGACCACTGCAGCTTATGTGCTGCTCAGAATCTTGATCCCCATCTGTGTTCAATATTTGTGGGAAAGACGTTTTCCACTGTTTGTTTGACCGCTGGCGTATCTCGCTATGACGACCTATCGACTGTAGTCTCCCCTGTTTATTTGGAGTTTCTTCCAACTCCTTCATCGAGTCGTATATTTCTTCATGTGATCGTTTTTTCCGTCTTCTACTCTCTTTCTTCACTTCTTTATCGTATATTTATGTTGCTTTATCATCACCCCAATCGCTCTTGTGTGCGTGAACGATGTCATTCCATTCGTGAATAGGTGCCTTCACCTGGAGAGGAATACCTAACTTGAAATCTACTTCTGTCTCAATTAACTGAACTTCGTCGACAACTAATGCCCTACCAGGCTTGACCTCAAGTTCCTGGTAAACTTTGCCCCTTTTATCAGGCCCGACCGTGTTACCTGTCGTAACACCCTCCTCCTGAACATTCCGGCTACGCTGTTTAATGCTGTTACGTTTCATCTCAATTTTTTTAGCTTCGCGGAACGTTTGCCTCGGTTGAATTGCGTAACTCTGGTCATCTCCAGCCACTGCAATTTCCACCTCCGTCCCTCCGTGGATCGAAATGTGTAAGTTGGTCGAGCTTCCTACCGCTCTGTTCCGTTCCAAAATACTGTGCCGTGTTTATTTCTGTCATTTCTTCATTTATTTTCTCCTTCCTTGCTGGTTTGGACGCTCTGTTTCCAAACTGTTGCAACAGCTGTCGCAGCCTACATCGGAGGTCTTTCTCCTATCTTTCCAGCAGAACAATTCTGTTTGTTAGTTGTCTTAGTTGATTTTGTAGTTGTTTTTTTTTTGTCGTCCACTCTGTGGTTCGTCATTTGGACTGAACCTAGTGCCATGAAAGGATTTCTTGAGTTAAAGATTCCTGCTGTTCTCCAGGAAACGTTAATATTCCGAATAACATTTGGACATCCAATAGACAAATACCCCCAAAAAAATAGACAATGATGACATTGTTTAATCTGGCGTCTCGACATGTTGTTGGAATAAACCAGTCTGGTTAAAACAATTTACAAGACTGTCAAGTATGCACACAATGTCAAGTCAGTAATTCAACAAAGGATGAAACAAATTTCAACAGTTATCGGTCAGATGACTGGAAAAGCTGACTATGGTAACTAACACTCTAACCACTAGCTACTCCCCTACTCTTAATTACACACACAAAGTTATATAAAACCGCGACACTTGTGTTCAATAGGAACCAAATAAAGATCTGAAGCTACACACAACTATTATAAAAACTACCGCGACAATCCGTGGTCACAGGCACCAAATATTAATATTTAGCAGATCCCACTGTTCGCACTGGGGCATTTTAACTAAAACGTCACCAGACTCAACCACTACATTCATGACTTCACAAAGCAAATGACATAGCACCCAGCAGGTGGCATATTTCTTATATCATAATCTTACAACACTATTAAAGTGAGCGCAATGAAATTACAACACAATACGATATATATCATCTTAACTAAATATTCATAAGTATATATATGTTAATATAAATATTATTGCTATATTGCTGAATCCCATCTAGTGTTTTCTTCGCTCTCTTCATTTGTCGTCTCTTGTCACATAAATCCAGTATTTCACTCGTGATCCATGCTTTCTTCTTAATCCTGCACCTACCTAGAACCTCAGATGCCATGGATATTAATGCCGAAATCAAGGCTTCAGTCATCGTCTTAACATCTGCCTCCTCGTTAAGAACCAAGAGAGGTGCGAATCTTCCCCCAATCACCGCTCCAAAGGTTTCCACTATATCCGGGTACTTCAACTTCTCCAAGTCAAATCTCAGTCTAGTTATCTCTCTTTTCAGAACGTTCTTTAGTCTGAGATGCATGGTCATCAGCAATAAGTCGTGGTCGCTCCCTATATCGACCCCTGGAAACTTCTTGTCCGGGCGCTATTGACGCTAGATCTGAATCTCCTTTGAACCAAAATATAGTCTATTTGACTATGCAGCGTACTATTTGGGCTGTGCCACGTCCACCATCTCGACATTTTATGTGGTCATAGCGTATTCGCTTCTACTAGCTTATTATAATACGCAAATTCCAAGAGTCTCAGTCCTCTATCGTTCGTGGTCATATTTCCATATGCTCCACATGTACCTTTCCATTCACGTACCATGTCTTCGCCAATTTTGGCATTCCAATCTCCCTGTACCACCAGTATATCCTTCTTCGGTACCTCGTTTACCAAAGCCTGCAATTCCTCGTAGAAGCTCTCAACCTCGCTGTCCTCGTAATCTGAAGTAGGTGCATAGCATTGTATCACCATGACATTGACGGGCTTTGCATTTAGTCGTATACTGAGCAATCGGCTTGATACTGGCCGGCAACCCAACACACAACATGCTGTTTCTTTGTGCACCAGCATTCCGACACCATGAAGGTGTTTGTCAGGTCTTCCACTGTAATAAAACTTGTGACCTTCTTCTGTGGTGTGTTCTCTGAAATTTTTCCAACGTCCTTCGCATATGCCAAGCACATTCCAGTGGTATCTATCCATCTCATGGGTCAGTTCTTTTATCTTCCCACTTGCACTTAGAGTTCTAACATTCCAAGTGTCCAGAATAAATCATCTCTTCGGAGTCTTATGGTATCACTAGTTGCACACTTAACAACTCCGCCCTGGTGTGGGACGGTAGGCGCGGTCCTTGTTGACCCGGGCTGTGACCGATCCGGTATAATAGATTTCGTTTTTGTCCTCATGTGTGATTCTTAGGCTTGAAATCATCTGGCGGCGCTCATCTCCTCTCCAAGCTGCGGTGGGCCAACATCTGCATTTAACCTGAAGGAACCCGTCTCCCCTCCCCCAGGCGAGCCATTGCCTCCTTAGCCTAGAGCCTCACGGTTCTAGTAGCCCAGTGTGTACCCCGAGGAGGTGAGGTTGGCTTGTGAGCTCACTTTAATCGGCAGGCTACTAATTTCACTTTTCACTCTTCCAGGAAAGAGCTAGCCGCCACTGGAATGTAGTGCTGAGCATGAGCATGAGCCAAGGTGAAATGGATGACCGACTCAGTGCGCAGATATCGAACAAAATCTAAGAAGAAATGATGTCAAGGGGGCATATAAATTAGTCAAGGACTTAGTAATACCTGTACAAAGTCGAAATACAACGATTCAGGACAAGAGTGGGAAATGTCTCATAGAAGCTCAAGACATCCGTGAGCGCTGGACAGAATACTGTTCGGAGTTATATAAACATGAAGGTCGAGGTGTACCAAGAAATGCAATGTCTCCTGAAGTGAGTCTGATAGAGGAAAATCAAACGTTAAAAAAGGAAGAAGTATATGAAGCCGTGAAAATGCTGAAGAGAGGGAAGGCTGTAGGTGTGGATAATATCCCAGCAGAGCTCCTACAAGTGGGAGGTGAGGCAACAATTAATACCCTGACTTACATCTGCAATAGAATTTGACAGACAGGAGAGTGGCCCACCAGCTGGACAAAATCAGTCATTATACCACTGCCTAAATCAGGAAACCTAAATATGTGTCAGAACTATCGAACAATCAATCTGATAAGTCATCCAAGTAAAGTTCTCTTGAGAATAATACTTAACAGACTGAAATCACAGGCAGAGAATATCATTGCCGAAGAAACAAGCGGACTTTCGAGCGGGAAGGAGAACCATCGAGCAGATATTTAATCTTCGGCTACTGAATGAAAAGTACTCAGAGTATCAACAACAACTCTACCATGCCTTCATTGACTTTAGACAGGCGTTTGACAGAGTGTGTTATGCGGCGCTATGGTCAACAATGAAACATTATAAGTTCAACAGTGATATTGTGAGGGTAATTGCAAACCTTTATCAGCAGCCGACAAGCGCAGTCTCTGTAGAGGGAACGCTAGGCGATTGGTTCCGTACGACGGTGGGTGTGAGACAGGGATGTATACTCTCCCCAACACTCTTCAATATATTCTTGGAGAGAATAATGGAGACGACCTTAAAAGAACATGTTGGCACGGTTAAAATAGGTGACAGGCTTTTCACAAACTTCCGATTTGCTGATGATATTGATGTATTGGCAGGCACAGAAAGGGAACTGCAGGAGTTGATTGGTAGATTGGATAGAACGGCCCTGAGTTTTGGTATGGAAATAAATGCAGATAAAACAAAGCTCATGACCAATAACGTAGCAAGGTTTAAATCTGTAATAGAGGCGAATGGGCAGGAACTTGAGGTGGTAAAACGTTTCAAATATCTGGGATCGTTGATCAGGGAAGAGGGATCGAAGCCAGAGGTAATTGCAAGAATAGCACAAACAACAGCGGCGCTGACTCGGCTGAAACCTACATGGCAAGACAAGCGACTCGCCCTCGGCATAAAAGTTAGACTAATGCGTTCTTTGGTGCTATCAATATTTCTGTATGCCTGCGAGACCTGGACCATTACAGCAGATATCCAGGGCAGGATACATGTAATGGAAATGAAGTGCTATAGAAAACTCCTAAATGTTACATATAATGATCGTGTTACGTAGAAATCCGTCAGAGAGTTGAAGACGCTATTGGTCCTTTTGAAGATCTGTTCACAGCTATCAAAAGACGAAAGATGGCCTGGTGCGGGCACGTCGCGAGGTCCAACGGAATTACCAACTCGATACTCTTTGGTTCCGTACTGGGTGGACAACATCACTGAGTGGTCAGGCCTGCGTCTCGGTGAGATACGTCAGGCGACGACAGACAGAGAGGGATGGCGTGGGATTCTGGGAGTGTCTTCATGTGTGCCCCATCGACCTGAGGGGTTACGGGATGAACTGAACTGATAAATATTAACTAAAGCGGAAATTTTAAGCATTAGCTATTGATGGAATTCCCAACTATCAAAACCCAGTTTTATTGCCGTACACACATCACACACCCCTCCCTTTATCTGCATCCTCAACACACTCTCAAAAACTCTTCCTCACTCAAATCCCCTCAGGCAGGCGATCTGGACATAATGCATTCAATATATTCCACGTATACTCACATAGGATCTCTCACCTCAGTCGATCTGCGTATACACACGCTCTGAAACATACATCGTTCCCTCGGTATCTACACACACCACACACATCTTGATATCTCCTAGATACAACTGTACACTTGCCCAACTCTAGAACATTCCTCGTTACCCCGGTGTCTACACACACATCTAGAACTCATCTAGTCGATCTACACACTCGCTTAACTCGTCAGGACATACCTCGTTCACACGGTGTCCTGCATACAACACACATTCAGATTACATCTATACACAAAATGCCCAACACACACCTATCTCAGCGAATGGCCCAGACTCAATGGCGTATGCTGTTTGAGCGATCCTGTTCTATCGCTAACATTCGTACAACAGTCTATCCATCGCTTCTATATCAAATCGGTGAGCTAAACAGACTCCTATCTAAATTCTCACTCTCGCTCTCATTCCCTCTCCATGGCCAGCCTGATTGAGCTAAACTTGGGCTAGTATTTTATACTCTCAAGCAGTATCAGCGCTATCCAATGGATCTCTGGGGCATGTCTCTATTCAGTCGTTATTGGAACGAATTACTCTGAACACCTGTCACTCAAATATCGCAGCAAGCTCTGCTGCCCTCTTATCTGTCACTCATCCCCCACTACCCAAATCGGAACGCCAGTGGTCAGTTCCTACCTGTACACATTCTTTTCCCCGCCCCGTTTTCCTTTGTTGAGACGGTGGGTGACCTTGGCACGCATTCAGGTACCTTTGTTCTCAGAGTCGCCAATTACATCACCCCTGCTCTAAACGCTCATGCTCAGACTGGAACTGTTACAAATGGTTAACGAAAGTTCTAGTGTTTTCTGTGGATTAAAGTCTTGTCGTTGTGTTGTATATGTTGTTAGTCAGCAAACTCTTAAGGTAACTACTCAGCTACGTCTACCCTGCTACATCAGCTACCTAAATACCTAAAGCTGACTACTAACGTCAAGACCAGCGAACAAGAGCTGCCAAGACTCTTCTGCAACACTGTGATCCTGAATAACAGGCTGCAACAAAGCAGACTGGTTGAGGAGAAGGGATCAAAAAGGGAAGGCATTATCAGCAATATGCTTGTTAAATAGAATATCACACCAATATGTACACAAGCTTTTGATAGAATATCACACCAATACCTCCACTAAGTCCTACTGCATTGTAACATTGGTGACCAGCTCTACAACAAGCCTGAAAGTATGGTCTTGGTGAATCATGCTCTCATTGAAACTGTCTGGCTAACTCTGTGAGACAGGGATGCTCTCACTGAAACTGTCCGGCTAACTTTGTGAGACAGGGATGCTCTCACTGAAACTGTCCGGCTAACTCTGTGAGACAGGGATGCTCTCACTGAAACTGTCCGGCTAACTCTGTGAGACAGGGATGCTCTCACTGAAACTGTCCGGCTAAGTCTGTGAGACAGGGATCCTCTCTCTCTCTCTCTCTCTCTCTCTCGCTCCCTCTCTCTCTCTCTCCCTCTCTCTCTCTCTCGCTCTCTCTCTCACACCTTTACTCTACACCCTAGCCATAGAACCACTGTCCGGCTAACTCTGTGAGACAGGGATTCTCTCTCTCTCTCTCTCTCTCTCTCTCTCACCTCTACTCTACACCCTAGCCATAGAACCACTTCTGGAGAAAATCAGATTAGAAAGATCCATAAAAGGCACTTTAATCCCAGGGAAAGGTGAACGGAAATACACAGACGACATGGTCTTCTTCCCACCAAACCACAAGTCAATAGAAAACATCCTAGATACATTCACAGATTTCGGAAGAGGTAGCGGTGCAAAAATAATCATCCAAAAATCAATAATAATGGGCATAGTCCAATGGAAAAACAAAACATTCCCATTTGATTTAACATCAACAAATAACATGAAACTATATGGCAACATTTTCACATCTTATCCAAACCGAACACACAATGTCACATTATGACATCACTTTCCTATCTCATTCAAACACCACACACAATGTCACATTATGACATCACTTTCCTATCTCATCCAAACCACACACACAATGTCACATTATGACATCACTTTCCTATCTCATCCAACCCGAACACACAATTTCACATTATGACATCACTTTCCTATCTCATTCAAACACCACACACAATGTCACATTATGACATCACTTTCCTATCTCATCCAAACCACACACACAATGTCATATTATGACATCACTTTCCTATCTCACCCAAACCGCACACACAGTGTCACATAATGACATCACTTTCCTTTCTCATCCAAACCACACACACAATGTCACATTACTACATCATATTACTATCTCATCCAAACTGCACACACAATGTCACATTGTGACATCACTTTCCTTTCTCATCCAAACCACACACACAATGTCACATTATGACATCACTTTCCTATCGCATCCAACCCGAACACACAATGTCACATTATGACATCACTTTCCTTTCTCATCCAAACCGCACACACAATGTCACATTATGACATCACTTTCCTTTATCATCCAAACCACACACACAATGTCACATTATGACATCACTTTCCTTTTTCATCCAAACCACACACACAATGTCACATTATGACATCATTTTCCTTTTTCATCCAAACCACACACACAATGTCACATTATGACATCACTTTCCCTTATCATCCAAATCACACACACAATGTCACTTTCCTTTCTCATCCAAACCATAAACACAATGTCACATTATGACATCACTTTCCCTTATCATCCAAACCGCACACACAATTCCACATGGCAGAAACTGATCACACAGATCACAAACATGTTACACATATATAAGTTTAAAACAACAACAATTTTTGGCAGGAGTGTAATATTCAACACGTTTATCATTCCCAAACTAATATATAGCTGCAATCTTTAACCCGCCTAGGGGCACAATAAAGGGCAACAACATACAGATTATGCGTTTCATCTTTGGGAACACCTACAACACAAAACACTGATACAAGAGAAAAGGCAGGGGGCATTGCACGTCAGGACATACAAACAAAAATACAAGCACTCATATGGGACAGGTCGTCAACCATCCAACACACCACTCACTAGCACACTACTACATTGGCTTCAGAATATCAATGCTGAGACCTTTAGACAACACAACACCACACCACTTTGGCAGCTTACCCTCCTTTTATACGACATGTATACAGGCCATACGTTAGCACCACAATTTAATACACAATGAAACAAACAAAATATACAAACAACTAGTCAAACTACAGGCTCATTCACCAAACCTGTAAAATAAGAGAGGATATAATTGTTTCATAACCGACCACACAGACACATTCACAAACCTACATGACCCCCACATTGCCTCAGAGGCAAGAGAGATCACATACAGACCCCAATAAGGGCACTAGGAGGCCACAAACCCAAATGCCACTTATGCAAGACAAATGTAGGAGAAACAGAAGATCACATTTTTTACACATGGAATTCATTCAAAACGACAAAGCCAATTCTACATGAAACCATTCAGGTACAGCCCAGACAAGACGTAGACATGTACAAAGCAGTTATGCTTAACATTATACCCAAAACCTCACCAGTCATTAGAAAACAAATGCTTATCTTATTCTCCGAATACAGAAACATAATATGGACAAATGCAGCACTTTCCCCCCATAGAACTTTTATCTCAAACATCCTTTAACACATTTTTCAGCAGAAGGCATTGCCCAGTCCACAGGATTAAGTTTTTGTTTCTGTTTCTGTTTCTAAGAAACACAAACTCCAGCCTGATGTCCCACTGCGCAGCACTGATCTGTCGGTGTATATGATGGCGTCACTCTCCTGGATGTTCTCAGTTATCAGCTGATTTACCTCGTGCTCTGCTCTCCATTTGCTTCGTTCTCTGCATTCCTTGCCTAAGGTTATGATGACTCTCTTGTACTCTATCATTCTATCACCAGTGTTGACCCATTCTTCCTCTTTGGCTATCGTCTCAGCTGGGGTGACGTGTCCGATTGTTGTTTCAGCCTGTGCCATCCATGACGCCCCTCTCTGTGTCATCTATGACGACCTTCTCTTGATTCTTGATCCCTTGATGTCTGAGGTACTACTGTACAGAGAGCGCCGTGTGTCTGTGGTGACACGCATATAGACTTTGACTATTGCCAGTTTATGTCTGGATGTCACTGATAACAATCCCAACATGTACCGCATCATCACAATCGGGATATCTCTAGTGCAGCCCAGAACCAGTCAAATACCTTCATTCTGGATGCGGTCCAACCTTACACACTGGGGTCTTGATAGTGTGAGGATGCCTAGTTCGTAATCGATAACAGACAACACGACCTGACGAAATGGGATGAAAAGGAGGCGTTGTTCCAAGTCGGCAGCAGCCATGGTCTTGAGTGCTCCTAACCCTCTCTTGTATCTTTGTACAATGTGGTCAACATGGCAGTTATAGGAAAGACTGCGATCTAAAGTCACTCCGAGGTATTTCAACCTGTCGCACCTGTCGATGGTGCAACCATCAAAAGTGATGCCCAGGAGCTTAGCCTGTACTATAGAATTATTCAAAGAGCACCACATCATGCAGGCCTTGTTCGGATTGATCTTGGAGCTTGAGTCGCCACACCACTGTGAGATTGCTTACTAGGTTTTGTGGATGTCTTTGGTTAACTCTTGCCTGTCTGAGCCAGTTCTGTACGTTAAGATGTCATTGGCAAATGTCAACGTTCGCCCTGTCCCTGTGGATTTAATATTGGCCACTTTTACTGTGTAAATGTTGAACAGCACCGGTGAGAGCGGAGACCCTTGAGGCAGTCCTGGACATATTCGCCTCGGTTCTGATGTCCACGATCCCACGTGTAGCGCAACTGTTCTTTCCATCAGGGCAGCTGATATCCAACTAACCAGCCACGGGTTTAAACCACAAGGTCCCAAAATCGACACGGTTTTATGCGTCTTCCAGGTCGAGTGCCACCGCGACTGTTTCTTGCTTTGACTGAAACCCCTCGTACACATCGTACGCCAAAGTTCCAGCGTTAGCCCAGGTCTCCTTCGCTGTTCTATAGCTGCACAGCGTATCGGGTAGAACTGCTCCCGTTCAAGGTAGGCCATTATTTTCCTGGCACAGGATTAAGTGAAAATATAAAAGCCTTTTAATTGACATAGATATGTATGTATGTATGGCTGTGTGGTTTTACTTGGAGAGGTGTGTGCAGGTATATGTACCAATACATTGCATGTGCTCATACGTGCATACTTAAAAATGCTGCATACAACAAATTTGTATATGCATATGCATGCTCGCATGTGTGTATATTTTATATATATGTATATAAACATGTGGTGGTAAATATACATATATATGTATACATGAAAGTGTGGGTTAGTGTGTATACGCGTATGTGTATTATCTATAGACTTAGATGTGGATTTATATATATATATATGTATGTGTGTGTGTGTGTTTATGTAGATGGTATAAATATCATGTATATGTGTGCATACATATAAGTATACGTGTATATTATGTATGTATGTATGTATGCATATATGTATGTATGTACGTATGTATGTATGTATATATACATATATATATATATATATATATATATATGTATATATATATATATATATATATATATATATATATATATATATATATATTGTGATGGTTGTAAGTATACAAGTACATGCATTTCAAAGACATGCCACAGGCATTTAGATCTCGCCCTTAGGCGATCTGTACATTCACAATTACAATCATACCATTTAAATCCGGCTATCTGTGCATTTTCAAATACTTAGATCACTTCACGTATTCACAGTAATCCTTACATTCATATGTAATTAGATCACGCATTGTTCACTAGGTGTCCTGCACGTACGATACACATTCAGATTGCATACTGTTCACAGGGTGTTCAACATAAACACTTCTAGAGCGACTGGCCAAAACTCGAGGTATATGCTGGTCCAGTCATTCTGCAAACCCACACACTAACACTCAGACTACCAACAGACTCTTAGTGAATCTTCTAGCCAATCTCTCTCATAGCCAGTCTCTCTCCTAATCAATCTCCTAGCTAGTCTTTGTCCTAGCCAGTCTCTCTCCTAGCCATTCTCTCTGATAGCCAGTTTCTCTACTAGCCAGTCTCTCTACTAGCCAGTCTCTATCGTAGCCAGTTTCCTCGAGTTCATAGTTGCAGAGTATTTTATAGCCTCAAGCAATAGCATTGTCGTCCAACGGACTTCTGTTGGTTGTCTGACATAGCCCTCACTCTAATTGGGAACAACTCGCAACTACTTGTTATTGGATGAATATTCCCGAATCGCTGTCACTCTAAATGTCGTAGCCTGTAGTGGCGGCATATGACTGTCACAAACCCCCACTACGCTAATTCGGAATGCCAGAGTGGTCAGCTCCGAACCCTCACCTCAGCTCCGAATACCCCCCCCTCCCCCCCTCCCCCTGTACCAGACAACGTCTTCCACCTAAAACCCTCGTTTTCTTTGTCGACCTAATGTCGATGCGGTGATTGATCTTGGCACGCATTCAGGAAACCTTTGTTCCTAGAGTCGCCAGCCCAATCTCCCCTGCACAAACGCTAATTCTGCAGCTGGAACTGTCACATAGGTCTGTCACACTATTGTGCTGGTCTGTCTCACTATTCAGCTGGTCTTTCCCACTATTCGGCTGGTCTGTCCCACTATTGGGCTGGTCTGTCCCACTATTCGGCTGGTCTGTCCCACTATTCAGATGGTCTGTCGCACTATTCGGCGGATCTGTCCCATTATTCGGCTGGTCTGTCACTATTGGGCTGGTCTATCACATTATTGTGCTGGTCTGTCACACTATTCGGCTGGTATGTCCCACTATTAGGCTGGTCTGTCCCACTATTCGGCTGGCATGTCCCACTATTGGGCTGGTCTGTCCCACTATTGGGCTGGTCTGTCCACTATTCGGCTGGTCTGTCCCACTATTGGGCTGGTCTGTCCCCCTATTGGGCTGGTCTGTCCCACTATTGGGCTGGTCTGTCCCACTATTGGGCTGTTATGTCCCACCATTGGGCTGGTCTGTCCCACTATTGGGCTGGTCTGTCCCCCTATTCCGCTGGTATGTTCCATTATTAGGCTGGTATGTCCCACTATTGGGCTGGTCTGTCCCACTATTGGGCTGGTCTGTCCCACTATTCCGCTAGTATGTCCCACTATTTCGCTAGTATGTCCAACAATTGGGCTGGTCTGTCCCACTATTGGGCTGGTCTGTCCCACTATTCCGCTGGTATGCCCCACTATTTCGCTGGTCTGCCCCACTATTTCGCTGGTCTGTCCCACTATTCCACTGGTATATCCCACTATTGGGCTGGTCTGTCCCACTATTGGGCTGGTCTGTCCCACTATTCGGCTGGTCTGTCCCACTATTCGGCTGGTCTGTCCCACTATTGAACTGGTCTGTCCCACTATTCCGCTGGTATGTCCCACTATTGGGTTGGTCTGCCCCACTATTCGGCTGATCTGTCCCACTATTGGGCTGGTCTGTCCCACTATTCCACTAGTATGTCCCACTATTCCACTGGTATATTCCACTATTGGGCTGGTCTGTCCCATTATTCCACTGGTATGTCCCACTATTGGACTGGTCTGTCCCACTATTGGGCTGGTCTGTCCCTCTATTCGGCTGGTCTGTCCCACTATTCGGCTGGTCTGTCCCACTATTGAGCTGGTCTGTCCCACTATTGAGCTGGTCTGTCCCACTATTCCACTGGTATGTCCCACTATTGGGTTGGTCTGCCCCACTATTCGGCTGGTCTGTCCCCCTATTGGGCTGGTCTGTCCCATTATTCGGCTGGTCTGTCCCACTATTAGGCTGGTCTGTCCCACTATTCGGCTGGTCTGTCCCACTATTGGGCTGGTCTGTCCCACTATTGGGTCTGGTCTGTCCCACTATTCGGCTGGTCTGTCCCACTATTGGGCTGGTCTGTGCCACTTTTGGGATGGTCTGTCCCATTATTCGGCTGGTCTGTCCCACTATTCGGCTGGTCTGTCCCACTATTGGGCTGGTCTGTCCCACTATTGGGCTGGTCTGTCCTACTATTCGGCTGGTCTGTCCCACTATTGGGCTGGTCTGTCCCACTATTGGGCTGGTCTGTCCCACTATTGGGCTGATCTGTCTCACTACTAGGCTGGTCTGTCCCACATGACATTGTTCTAGATAAATTGAGAAAATTGAGGTATACAAAAATTGTTTGATTATTGAGTGATTGAGGATGTGTGAGTGATTGAGGATGCGTGAGTGATTGAGGATGTGTGAGTGATTTATGATGTGTGAGTGATTGGGGACATCTGGGACATTGAGGATATGTGAGTGATTGAGGATGTGTGAGTGATTGAGGATGTTTGAGTGATTGAGGACATCTGAGATATTGAGGATCTGTGAGTGATTGAGGATGTGTGAGTGATTGAGGACATGTGAGTTATTGAGGATATGTGAGTGATTGAGGATATGTGAGTAATTGAGGATATGTGAGTGATTGAGTATGTGTGAGTGATTGAGGACATGTGAATGATTGAGGACATCGGAGACATTGCGGATGTGTGAGTGATTGAGGATATGGGAGTGATTGAGGATATGTGAGTGATTGAGGACATCTGAGACATTGAGGATATGTGAGTGATTGAGGATGTGTGAGTGATTGAGGATGCGTGAGTGATTGAGGATGTGTGAGTGATTTAGGATGTGTGAGTGATTGGGGACATCTGGGACATTGAGGATATGTGAGTGATTGAGGATGTGTGAGTGATTGAGGATGTTTGAGTGATTGAGGATGTGTGAGTGATTTAGGATGTGTGAGTGATTGGGGACATCTGGGACATTGAGGATATGTGAGTGATTGAGGATGTGTGAGTGATTGAGGACATCTGAGATATTGAGGATCTGTGAGTGATTGAGGATGTGTGAGTGATTGAGGACATGTGAGTTATTGAAGATATGTGAGTGATTGAGGATATGTGAGTAATTGAGGATATGTGAGTGATTGAGTATGTGTGAGTGTTGAGGACATGTGAATGATTGAGGACATCGGAGACATTGCATATGTGTGAGTGATTGAGGATATGGGAGTGATTGAGGATATGTGAGTGATTGAGGATATGTGAGTGATTGAGGACATGTGAATGAGTGAAGATATGTGAGTGATTGAGGATGTTTGAGGGATTGAGGATTATTGGGTGATTGAGGATATGTGATTGATTGAGGATGTGTGAGTGATTGAGGATATGTGAGTGATTGAGGATATGTGAGGAATTTAGGATATGTGAGTGATTGAGGATATGTGATTGATTGAGGATGTGTGATTAATTGAGGATGTGTGAGTGAATGAGGATGTGTGAGTGATTGAGGATGTGTGGGTGATTGAGGATGTGTTAGTGATTGAGGATGTGTCGGTGATTGAGGATGTGTGGGTGATTCAGGAAGTGTGAGTGATTAAGGATGTGTGGGTAATTGAAGATGTGTGAGTGATTGAGGATGTGTGGGTTATTGAGAATGTGTGGGTTACTGAGGATGTGTGGGTGCTTGAAGATGTGTTTGTGATTGAGGATGTGTGGGGGATTGAGGATGTGTGAGGGATTAAGGATGTGTGAGTGATTAAAGATGTGTGAGTGATTGAGGATGTGTGGGTTATTGAGAATGTGTGGGTTACTGAGGATGTGTGGGTGCTTGAAGATGTGTTTGTGATTGAGGATGTGTGGGTTACTGAGGATGTGCGCGTGATTGAGGATGTGTGGCTGATTGAGGATGTGTTGGTTACTGAGGATGTGTGGGTGATTGTGGATGTGTGGGTTACTGAGGATGTGTAAGTGATTGAGGGTGTGTGGGTGATTGAGAATGTGTGAGTAATTGAGGATGTGTGAGTGAGATAAGATGTGTGAGTGAGATAAGATGTTTTAGTGATTGAGGATGTGTGAGTGATTGAGGATATGTGAGTGATTGAGGATATGTGAGTGATTGAGGACATGTGAATGATTAAAGATATTTGAGTGATTGAAGATGTGTGAATGATTGAGGATATGTGAGTGATTGAGGATATGTGAGTGATTGAGGATATGTGAGTTATTGAGGACATGTGAATGATTAAAGATATTTGAGTGATTGAAGATGTGTGAATTATTGAGGATATGTGAGTGATTGAGGATGTGTGATTGATTGAGGATTTGTGAAGAATTTAGGATATATGAGTGATTAAGGATATGTGGGTGATTCAGGATGTGTGATTGATTGAGTATGTGTGAGTGAATGAGGATATGTGAGTGATTGAGGATATATGAGTGATTAAGGATATGTGGGTGATTAAGGATGTGTGATTGATTGTGGATGTGTGAGTGAATGAGGATATGTGAGTGATTGAGGATATGTGAGTGATTGAGGATATGTGGGTGATTTAGGATGTGTGATTGATTGATGATGTGTGAGTGAATGAGAATGTGTGGGTGATTGAAGACGTGTGAGTTATTGAAGATGTGTGAGTGATTAAGGATGTGTGAGTGATTGAGGATGTGTGGGTGATTGAGGATGTGGGGGTTACTGAGGATGTGTGGGTGCTTGAGGATGTGTGGGTGATTGAGGATGTGTGTGTGATTGAGGATGTGTGGGTGATTGAGGATGTGTGGGTGATTGAGGATGTGTGGGTTACTGAGGATGTGTGGGTGATTGAGGATGTGTGGGTGATTGAGGATGTGTGGGTTACTGAGGATGTGTGGGTGATTGTGGATGTGTGGGTTACTGAGGATGTGTGGGTGATTGAGGGTGTGTGGGTGATTGAGAATGTGTGAGTAATTGAGGATGTGTGAGTGATATAAGATGTTTGAGTGAGATAAGATGTTTGAGTGAGATAAGATGTTTGAGTGAGATAAGATGTTTGAGTGAGATAAGATGTGTCAGTGAGATAAGATGGGTGAGTGAGATATGATGTGTGAGTGAGATAAGATGTTTGAGTGAGATAAGATGTTTGAGTGAGATAAGATGTTTGAGTGAGATAAGATGTTTGAGTGAGATAAGATGTTTGAGTGAGATAAGATGGGTGAGTGAGATAAGATGTTTTAGTGATTGAGGATGTGTGAGTGATTGCCCACAAGTATCTAACACAAGGCCTACAATTATCTAACACAAAACCTTCAACTAGTAACTTAGGCTCTACAAAAAGCAAGACATGGGCCACATATTTTCTGATCGGTGAAGGCAGATCAATAGAGGCAGATCGATAGAGGCAGATCGATAGCGGCAGATCGAAAGAGGCAGGAGATGACTCACGCCAGGTGTTGTCGTCGCCCATATCCCATCATCCATATATGACGTCACGCGCGGCGACTAACATTGGTAATCGATCAGGTCCTGACTCACTAAGCCGGTAATGTGTCACCAACCTTTATCAGGCATTTTCAAAACTATGGCCCCACTTCATATCCTCACTTCATATACTCACTTCATATCCTCACCTCATATCCTCACTTCATATCTTCACTTCATATACTCACTGCATATCCTCACTTCATATCCTCACTTCATATCCTCACTTCCTTACAATGCTTGCTACCACTTACCCATTGCTGGATGAAACCGGAAGCATTTTTGCATGATGAATTCGCGTCACTTCCTTGAACAATAGTTGAGTCGTGCACATTGTATGCTTCGAATTTAATATGCCATACCTTTATACCTTCACGTATTTCACATATCTTCAAACCTTCCCACTTCTCCTATACCATCATGACCTATTATCACTCATTGAAACACTTGCACATCTGTCACACATCATAGACTCAGTCGTTCTATCACATACACACCTCCAAAGCTCTTAAATAGTAACGCTTCCGGCGTTCAAATCCCTCATATTTATACTTTCACATCTCTCACATTTCAAATGTGAATTAATGTGACAGCTCCAGATCCATGTGGAGCATAAACGTTTAGAGCAGGGGAGAGGGGCTAACGACTGTGTTCGCTAAGAGTCAAAAGTTGCCTGAATAGTAGTTAACGGGCACAGGTCAGCACCTCGGTCACCACGCGGACCAAAATGAGAGGTCAGCACCCCGGTCACCACGCGACCCAAGTGAGAAGTCAAACCCCGGTCACCATGCGGACCAAAGTGAGAGGTCAGCACCCAGGTCACCACGCGGACCAAAGTGAGAGGTCAATATTCGCAATAGGAGGTAAGCTTGACTAGTTTAGGGGTGGGATTGACCAGTCTAGTCCCAGAGACAAGTTGATAGGGGTCAGATTGATCAGTCTGGTCCCAGGATAGGGGTTAGATTGACAAGTCTGGTCCCAGACACAAGTTGATAGGGATTAGATTGACCAGTCTGGTCCCAGAGACAAGTTGATAGGGGTCAGATTGACCAGTCTGGTCCCAGAGACAAGTTGATAGGGGTTAGATTGACCAGTCTGGTCCCAGAGACAAGTTGATAGGGGTTAGATTGACCAGTCTGGTCCCAGAGACAAGTTGATAGGGGTCAGATTGACAAGTCTGGTCCCAGGATAGGGGTCAGATTGACCAGTCTGGTCCCAGGATAGGGGTCAGATTGACCAGTCTGGTCCCAGGATAGGGGTCAGATTGACCAGTCTAATTCCAGGATAGGGGTCATATTGACCAGTCTGGTACCAGGATAGGGGGTTAGGTTGCCGACAGGAAGGCGCGTAGTAGGCTGGCACATTTAAAGTGACAGTGACCTATAGATAGTGCAACCAATGGGATTCTAGATTGGGTAGGACCAAATTAGAGTGATGACTAACGAGCCAACTGGGGACGAACACTAGACAGGCATGTGTGTTGATAGACCTAAGAAAATAATTTATAAAAGACAATGCACAGATAAAGTTTACAAGAGCGGAGAGACTGAGAATTTACGGGGCGGTTATCCCATTATACACCTTGAGCTTTGCATACAAGGGCCTAACGAGTCAACGCCAGGGAAGCCCTGAAAATACCGTTCGTGGTACCCACACATAGCTTGAAAACCGTGCCCGAGAGGTTCAGTTCACTGAACGAGGCATTGTCCTTAATTCTGAAACAATGCAGTTTAAAACTGTCCAGCCAAAATGTTTCTCTTCTCACGAATTTACTGGGAATTCCACGACCTCTAGGTCATCCATTAGTTTGAAAAGCAAGTTAGCTTTTCTCTGGGATATGCCAGTTCAAATAAAGTTTGAGGGAAATGAATTCAATAAAGTAGATGTCAATGACCAAAGCGGGGAGCTTAGCATATAAGCTGGTGGAGACAGATCAGTAGAGACAGATCAAAAGGAGCAGAGAATGGAATTCTACCGTGCAGTTTAGTAGGTAGCATATTAGATAAGAACCAGTAGCTAGATAAACTACAAAACTTAGCCAAAGAGTGACCAGAACAGAGAGATATAATTTGAAGCCACCGAAGCAGACCAACACTAGCAGGCAACGAGAGACCACACACGTGTAATAATATGTCTGTGTGTGATGTTCTGTTCGATTCGTCGCTAACACGTGTCTCTCGTGACCCAACTTCATTCTCGTCAGAGGGAGACGTGTTGCTTCAACACGAAGCTGTCGTCCTGGACAACACGTCATGACTCATGTATGCCTCGTTCTGACAACCGCAGTAACACAACCCCTGTCGTCTGTCATAGGCACTAGCACAGCTGCAGTCGCCGACTTTCTGACGTTGAGGCGAGACAAGCGGTTCAGTACACATCGGCCTTACGTTGAAGCGAGACGAGAGGCTCAGTAAACATCGGCCTTACGTTGAGGCGAGACAAGAGGCTCAGTAGACATCAGCCTTACGTTGAGAGGCTCGGAAGACATCCACGTTGTGTAAGTGTAATAGTTTTAGCCGGAGCATGAGCGGTTAGGGCAAGGGTGTTGTTGTCAGCTCTGAGAACAAAGGAACCTGAATGTGTGCCAAGATCACTCTCCGTCTCGACACTACGCAAAGGTCATTCACCGTCTCGATACTAAGTCAACAAAGGAAAA
The DNA here is from genome assembly GCA_036924085.1 of Ariolimax columbianus. NCBI lineage: Eukaryota > Metazoa > Mollusca > Gastropoda > Stylommatophora > Arionidae > Ariolimax > Ariolimax columbianus. Next base: position 405,638 of record JAVGWX010000001.1, on the reverse strand, counting down.
CTGGGGGTTGGGGGAAAGAATGTGTCTAGTACAGGTAGAGGCTAGGTGCTGACCTCTCTGGCGTTATATATGGGTAGTGTGGGATTAGTGACAGACAGAGCCCAGCAGAACTTCATGCGACATGTTGAATAACATGAAATTAGAGTGATTCGTTCCAATAACAACTAAATGGAGGTAGATCCAAACTAGAGGATGGTTAGGGCAGACATCCCCCAGAGGTCGTATGGACAGCTCTGATACTGCTTGATACTATATAATACTAAACAAAGTAACTCAAACAGACTGGCCATGGAGAGAGAGAGAGAGAGAGAGAGAGAGAGAGAGAGAGAGAGACAAACAGACATAATTGAGCTAAGAGTCTGTTTAGCTCGCCGATTTTATAGAAGAGCGATTGATAGGCTGTTTGACGAATGTTAGTGAGATATAATGGAATACAGGACGGCTCATTCAGCATACCCCTTTGAGTCTTGGCCAGTCGCTCTATGAGGTGTGTGTTAGGCGCCCTGTGTCTAGAAGAGATCTGAATATGTGTTGTACGTGCAAGACACCTTGTGAACGATGTATTTCCTGAATGGTTACACGAGTTTACAGATCGCTTAGGAGAGATCTAGATGTGTGTGTGATGTGTGAAGGACACCGAGGAAACGATGTATTTTCCAGAGTGTGTGTATACGCAGATTGATTGAGTGTGTAATGTCCAGATCACCTGCCTGGAGGGATCTAAGTGTGAGTGAATGCACAGAATACAAACGTGAGGACGAGTTTTTTAGACTGTTGATGGTGCAAGAATTGGGTTGGGGTAGTCTGGAGCAACATTCAATAGCTTATGCTTATAGCGAACCACATAATCTGGAAAGATATTGCCGGAGGAACAGACGTTGAGCAGGAGTGGGCGAGTTTTAAAACAGTTCTAGAAACGCTAAAAGAGGAATGTGTACTATGTAGGGAGGTAAACCCCAAGCGTAAAAAGTGGATAACTAGATTTGTAGTGAAATGTAGAATAGCCAAAAGTAAAGCATGGAAAAAATATATAGAGGCAGGTAAATCAAAAGAAACATATTTAAAATATTTTGACAAGCTCAGAAAGCGAATAAAACAGCAAAAATACTTCGAAAAAAAACTTGCTCAGACGATCATGACTGATAGTAAAAGCTTCTTCTCTTATGTTAGAAATGAACAAAGAACTAAATACAAAGTAGGCCCTCTCATAGACAGTACAGGGAAAATAATAAGTGAGAATATGGAGGCAGCTAATCTTCTCAATCGGTACTTTGGCACAGTATACACAAAAGAAGACTGCTCCAAGATACCAGAGCCTGTAGATATGTTTCAAAGAGACATGGATACAGCAGGATTAAGATCAATCTGTATTACAGAAGAAACTGTGTCTAAAAAATTGGGGGGTTGAAAATGAAGAAATGTCCAGGTCAAGATGGTATTCATTCAAAATTGCTGTTTGAAATTAGAGACCAACTAGCAAAACCATTGGCTATATTATGTTGTTAATTACTTGCAAAGCGGATTGTTACACGAGATTGGAAGGTGCAGGAGTGATCCACTTATTCAAAAATAGCAAAACATAAGATCCAGCAAATTATAGACCGGTGAGTTTAACGAGCATAGTGTGTAAATTGTTAGAGTCAATAATCAAAGAAAATATTGTAATGCATTCAGACAAATTTAATCTAATTAGAAATAGTCAGCATGGGTTTACTCGAGGGAGATCGTGCTTAACAAATCTATTAGAATTCATGGAGCAGGTTACCAAAATGAAAGATAAAGAGGAGCCAGTGGACGTTATTTATCTAGATTTGGCAAAGGCCTTTGATAGAGTACCTCATAAAAGATTATTTCGAAAGTTAAAATCACATGGAATAGGTGGGGAAGTTGCCAAATGGATTGAAAATTGGTTAACGGGAAGAAGGCAGAGGGTGTAGCAGAGTCCAAGTTTCCACTAACTATAATGTTACCACTCATCCATATCATTCACAACCACATACAGCAAATACCATAGCACGTGGCAGGTGGCATATTTATTATATCAATACTCTTACAACTATTAAAATGAGTGCAATGAAATTACAAACAATATAAGAAATACAATCTTATCTAAAGAGATACATAGAGTTTACAAGCAAAGCTATTGATGTTCCTCCTAACTAATCCAACCCAGTTCTAGCCGTACACTCCCCTCCCCTTATCTGCACCCTCAACACACTCTCAAACTCGTCCTCACGTTAGTATTCTATGATACTCAGATCCTCTCAGGCGGGTGATCTGGACATAATACATTCAATATATTCAACGTATACTTACATATGATCCCACAACCAATCGATCTGCGTATACACAAGCTCTGGAACATACATCGTTCTCTCGGTGTCTACACACACCACACACACATCCAGATCCTTCCTAGTGGATCTGTACACTCGAGTAACTCTTCAGAACATACATCGTTCCCTCGGTGTCTGCACACACCACACACACATCCAGATCCTTCCAAGTCGATCTATACACTCGAATAACTCTTCAGAACATACCTCGTTCACAAGGTGTCTACACACACCACACATTCATCTAGATCTCTCTTTGACACAGGGCGCCCAACACACACCTTACAGAGCGACTGGCCAAGACTCGAAGGTGTATGCTGGTTCAGCGACCCTGTTCTTAAACATTCACAAAAACAGCCTATCGATCAGTCTTCTATTAAGTCGGCGAGCAAGCCAGAATCCTAGCTAAATTCTCTCTCTCTCTCTCTCTCTCTTTCCCTCTCTCTCTCTCTCTCTCTCTCTCTGGTCAGTCTGCTTGAGCTAAACTGTGTCTATTATTATAGAGTCTCAAGCTGTATCAGAGCATTCCAATAGATCTCCAAGGGATGGCTCTGTGGGATGGCCTCTTGTCTGTCACTCATCCCACACTACCCAAATCGGAACGTCAGTGGTCAGCACCTAGCCTCTTACCTGTAAAGATATTCTTTCCCCCAACACCGTTTTCCCCTGTTGACTTAGTATCGAGACGGTGAGTGACCTTGGTACACATTCAGGTACCTTTGTTTTCAGAGACGCCGACCACATTACCCCTGCCCTAAATGCCCATGCTGGGGCTGGAACTGTTACAAGGGTGGGCATAAATAAGGAGTACACTGAGTGGTGTGGAGTGAAAAGTTGAGTGCCACAGGGCTCGGTTTTGGGACCAATTTTCTTCTTGATATATATAAATGATTTGGACATTGATATGGGATCCATGATTGGAGAATTTGTTGATGACACAAAACTATGCAGTAGTGTCTCTTCTAGACACTGTAGGCCGGTTTTTCTCAGTCTTTCCTCATAATTGTAATTCTGGAATCCCACTATCAGCTTTGTCGCTCTTTTTTGTATTCTTTCCAGCATGTTTATATCCCCTCTCTGATAAGGACTCCATACCTGTACACAGTACTCAAATCTAGGTCTAATTAATGCTTTATACAGTTTGACTCACTTTCTTGCTCCTATATTTAATATTTCTTTTTATCATACCTAACATTGAACTTGCTCCCTCACCTTACCTGTGTGATCTATTAGAACCGCTAGGTCCCTTTCTTTATCTACCATTCTATTATTGTTCTCTCCCATTTAGTAATTATGTTCCATATTGGATCTACCCATGTGGATGACTGTACATTTATCTACATTAAACTCCATTTGCCAGATTATAGACCATTTTCGAATTTTATCTAAATCCGACCTTAATATATCCACTTCTGATTTAGATGAGACACTACTGCATAGTTTTGTGTCATCAGCAAATTTTGCAATCACGGATCCCATACCTATGTCCAAATCGTATATATATATATATATATATATCAAGAATAAAATTGGTCCCAAAACCGAGCCCTGTGGCACTCCACTTTTCACTTCACACCACTCAGAGTACTCCTTATTTATACCCACCCTCTGACTTCTTCCCGTTAACCAATTTTCTATCTATTTGGCAACGTCTTCACCTATTCCATGTGATTTTAACTTTCGAAATAATCTTTTAAGAGGTACTCTACCAAAGGCTTTTGCAAAATCTAGATAAATAACGTCCACTGGCTCCTCTTTATCTATCATTTTGGTAACCTCCTCCATGAATTCTAATAGATTTGTTAAACATGATCTCCCTCTGGTAAACCCATGCTGACTATTTCTAATCAGATTAAATTTGTCTTAATGCATTACAATGTTTTCTTTGATTATTGACTCTAATAATTTACAGACTATGCTCGTTAAACTCACCGGTCTATAATTCGCTGGATCTGATTTTTTGCCCTTTTTGAATTAGGGGATCACTCCTGCATCTTTCCAATCCCGTGGAACAATCCCTTTTGCAAGTGATTGAGAACATAATATAGCAAATAGACGAGCGAGGACAGAGAAAATATGGCTGAAAACAAGTAACTAGACAACATTATATCAACGCACAGAGACAGGCGGTGAATAGAACAATTGCTAGATTCCGACCACGTGATTAAAACCCTGGGTAAAGTTTAGTGCTATAGTAAGTCCTGTGCTACTTGCAAGAACCTTTTGAAAGTAGTTATAGTCAGTTAGAGATGTGTTAACAACATTCTTGGGAGAGATTAAAATTAGTTAATAATTGATGATCAATATAATACTATTTACGGGCCTAATTTATTGATATGATGTGAATGATGTTTGTGAAATAAACTTTCTTTGTTTTACTTTTGTTAAATTAATTGTTAGTGGTGTAATTAATGGGTGAGTTATAGAGTGACAGTGGTAAGGAAGAAATATAGTACATAAATGGTTAGAAGAACGTTAGATCTGCTACACCTACACTCTTAAAGGTGCGAATGATGGACACCATGTAAACCATATGGGATAGAGATCTGATCACATGTGAGTAAGAAGATTGACTCGACACCAATAGAGAGGTCTGATTTTGTCACAAACTTTTGTGTTCTGAATTGTAAATGTGTTGGTGGTTATGGTTAGGGTTCCTAAGTGCATTACTTTGTCCAGGGCCTATAAAGTAACAATGCTGTTAGAACGTCCCTGCCAGCTACTCTGACAACCACTCTACCCCAACAGACCCTACCAACCACTCTACCCCAACAGACCCTACCAACCACTCTATCCTAACCATACCAACCACTCTACCCCAACAGGCCCTACCAACCACTCTACCCCAACCCTACCAACCACTCTACCCCAACCCTACCAACCACTCTACGCCAATAGACCCAACCAACCACTCTATCCTAACCCTACCAACCACTCTATCCTAACCCTACCAACTACTCTATCCTAACCCTACCAACCACTCTATCCTAACTCTACCAACCACTCTACCCCAACAGACCCTACCAACCACTCTATCCTAACTCTACCAACCACTCTACGCCAATAGACCCTACCAACCACTCTATCCTAATCCTACAACCACTCTACCTCAACAGACCCTACCAACCACTCTATCCTAACTCTACCAACCACTCTACGCCAATAGACCCTACCAACCACTCTATCCTAACCCTACCAACCACTCTATCCTAACCCTACCAACCACTCTACCCCAACAGACCCTACCAACCACTCTACCCCAACAGACCCTACCAACCACTCTACCCCAACAGACCCTACCAACCACTCTATCCTAACCCTACCAACCACTCTACCCCAACAGACCCTATCAACCACTCTATCCTAACTCTACCAACCACTCTACGCCAACAGACCCTACCAACCACTCTACGCCAACAGACCCTACCAACCACTCTACCCCAACAGACCCTACCAACCACTCTACCCCAACAGACCCTAACAACCACTCTATCTTAACCCTACCAACCACTCTACCCCAACAGACTCTACCAACCACTCTATCCTAACCCTACCAACCACTCTATCCTAACTCTACCAACCACTCTACGCAAACAGACCCTACCAACCACTCTATCCTAACTCTACCAACCACTCTACGCCAACAGACCCTACCAACCACTCTATCCTAACTCTACCAACCACTCTACGCCAATAGACCCTACCAACCACTCTATCCTAACCCTACCAACCACTCTACCCCAACAGACCCTACCAACCACTCTATCCTAACTCTACCAACCACTCTACGCCAATAGACCCTACCAACCACTCTATCCTAGCCCTACCAACCACTCTATCCTACCCCTACCAACCACTCTATCCTAACCCTACCAACCACTCTACGCCAATAGACCCTACCAACCACTCTATCCTAACCCTACCAACCACTCTACCCCAACATACCCTACCAACCACTCTATCCTAACCCTACCAACCACTCTACCCCAACAGACCCTACCAACCACTCTATCCTAACTCTACCAACCACTCTACGCCAATAGACCCTACCAACAACGTTGTAGCCACCATGGATATCCCTCTCTAAATGAACGTACAAACACAAACTGTTGATGTCACTTATTGTCAGCCTACTTCAACCGTTAAGCTGTCACTTGGTTCACATATACATACAATACAACAGTCTATGAGAAATAATTAATTATAAAGAAATACTATTGCACCAAGCCAGACTGGAAGACGCAACAATTGATATTTGAAGTTGTGTTGGTGAGATCAATGTTAAGTGCTGCTAGAGGGTGTCTGTTGACGCGATGTGCATGTCGAGGGCACGTTTGATTGTAGCCATTGTTTATCCGGTTGTGGGAGAAGCAGGCGTTGACGGGCAGAGATGGCCAGGAAAACTCGCAGTCCCGGCACTGATGGCAGACACGGAACTAGCAAAATGGATGATTATATTAGCTTTTCACAACCAAAGTTTCGAGATGAGCTCATGCGACATAAACACGTCAAGTTCTGCAAACGTGTTTTGCAAGTGTTGCCTTCACAGCAGCTGGACACGCACAGGCAAGCATGGAGAGGTTGCTGCTAAGTGTTACATGGCAGCAGTTTGTATTATGAATTGTTTCACTTGAGTTGATCCTCGTGTGTTATCAGAGACAGTCTCATTCTTTTCTAAAAGTTCTACAGTTTGTTTCTTGTCTCAGATAAATAATGTTTTGTTTGATACAAATTAATAAACGTTTAGAAGTCGTGGCACTTGTGACATTGATTTACTTACTGATTTAGCCAATCATAAATATTATTGCATTCCAGTAGAGGAGGAGCAGATTGCTAGGTAGGGGTATGGATGGCAGTCTTCTTACTATGAGATTTACCTTCAGAACCTCGGCAAGGCATAGATTTCTATCTGACATGAAATTTTAAAAACACTCAACCAGTGCAGTTTGTGGCAACGGCAGGACTAGCACTAGCAGCGTTTATTCCTCAACGCTACAAATCCACCTGGTGAACCCCGGTGATGAGAACAAACGCTGTAGTAATAGTTCTAAAAATATAAATTGTAGAAAACTCAATACGGATAATGGCTGGAATACACACAATGTTAAAAATAAATTTGGCATGAGAACAGTTGCAGATGTTATCTCGGACCCAATATATGATTATTATATGTCTTCATCAAGTACTGGACAAACAAGAACAACCCAGACTAGCAGCAGTGAAATAACTCCAACAAATATCATTTGAAATCTCTACACAACTCCATCAATGACTATACAACAAATAAGTGCAGTCTTCCTCTTCAACATTGTTCACACATAACTTAACTTCTTTATACTGGTTTAGAAGATTCTGCAGTCTGTATACAACCAGTTCCATTTACATTACCTTGCTCTAAAAGCTATGCGCATTCAATCTATACTTAAATGCATTAACTATCTGGACCTCTCTTTAGTTAAATTGCAGCTATGCTCTCTTGTTATTGTAGGTGGCTGTATTTTTAAAAAATTGTTATAGTCTAATTTATCCGTTTCTCTGATCATCTTATAAACCTGTATTAAGTCACCACGAATTCTTCCCATTTCTAGACACTGTAGGCTTGTTTTTCTCAGTCTTTCCTCATAACTGGAATCCCACTATCAGCTTTTTCGCTCTGTTTTTGTATTCTTTCCAGCATGTTTATATATCCTCTATGATAAGAACTCCACACCTGTACACAGTACTCCAATCTAGGTCTAACTAATGCTTTATATAGTTTGACTATCACTTCCCTGCTACTATGTTTAATATCTTTTTTTATCATACCTAACATTGCATTTGCTTTTTCACTGCTACCTGAACTTGGTCACTCACCTTATATGTATGATCTATTATAACCCCTAGATCCCTTTCCATTTCTATCTTTCTAATATTATTCTCTCCCATTTAGTAATTATGTTCCATATTGGATCTACCAATGTGGATAACTACATTAAACTCCATTTGCCAGCTTGCAGACCATTCTCAAATTTTATCTAAATCCAACCTCAATATATCCACTTCTGCATAGTTTTGTGTCATTCAATGAACCTGTCTTCACTCATATAATGGCATCTTTCTCCCTCATAAACTTGGTAGTCTATCTGTCTTTACTCATTCCAATACAGTTTATGCGAAATCTCTTAATTTCAGTTGCAGAAGAGCACCATATTGTCACTATTGTCTTGTCATGGAGCCGACAGACCAGGGAAACATATTCTTCTATTTGTTCTCCTCACATGAGCCTATATCTGTGTGACCCCTCGTTCATTTTTTTAACGATAATTTTTCAGTCTGTTGTAGTCTCAACAAATTTCTCTGTTTGTGGCAAAGTGCTTCTGTCATCTGAGGTTCCTGTGTTCAAATTCAGGATTGTCCATTACTTTCCTTTAAATACTTGTCTTGTGATCAGTGTCAAGAGCAAACATTCTTTGTTCATATTTTACAGTTATATTTTGATGTCTGGGCCTTTCGATCCAGTACATCTGCATAAGTTTAACCAGCTGTGTTTGTAAGACAATGGAGAGGCTGATCAACAGAAGACTTCAATGGTACCTAGCAACAGAGAATATACTAATACCAGAACAAGCAGGGTTTAGAGAGTGTAGTCCTGCTGAAGATGGATGTGTCAGACCGAAAGGTGCAAATATCGCAGTCAAACTGTAAACTAGAGACACCGCGCAAATCTGTTCTCCAGACTACATCCTGCTACTTGCAAAGCCCTGTTCAGGGCTTGGTAGCGGGAGATTGAGAATGAACGCAGAAGAGAGTGTAGCAGCACAGAAGACCAGGTCATACACTTGTCCCAAATTGTTGAAAACGCCTTCCAATATATCTTCGATATGGTATGGAAAGATAGACTAATGGCAAAACTACAAAGGAATTACTTCAAGAATAACATGAGAAAATGGATCAAGTCATTCCTACACAACCGGGAAGCTAGAATTACCATGGATGGTTATAACAGCAAACAAGGCACTCCTACACAACCGGGAAGATAGAATTACCATGGATGGTTATAACCCAAAAAAAATCCTCCTAAAACACAGAGTTCCTCAAGGCCCAGTACTGTCTCTCACATTGCTCCTCATGTTTATCAATGATCTCACCCACGAACTGCCACAAGGGATGAGAGCCGCTCAGATGACTTGGCAGTGTGGTGTGTAGAATAACACCTAACAATTGCAAATAAGCAAATACAAGGAGCAACAAACAACATAGACTAAGAAATGGATGGTGCAGATTAGCACTGAAAAAACCGCAACAACATTCTTCAAGCAAATAAAAAGCAGAAGAAATACAACTCGGAAATATAGCGATCCAAATAGACGATGAGCCAGTATATCTGGGCATCATATGGAATACGAGAATAACATGGACACAATCATAGGCCAAGAGAAGGAGGCAATTCACCATACTGAGGTGGATCCTTTACCTTCTTGAGAATATGCATGCTAGGAAAATACAGGGAGTAGATAGCATCACTACAGATGACCTTAAAGTCTGTGGACTACCACTCCATTTAGCTGTAGCTAAAAACTATACAACATACCTCCACACGGGAAGAATACCTACAAGATGGCATAACTTGAGAACAATACTCTTACATAAAAAATGAGACAAGAAACACCGTCCAATTAAGCTTCTCCCAGTTACCCACTCAAACTCTTTACCAAATGTATACTCGCTAGGATCCGTCATCTCCTCGAGGCATCGCAACCGATCGAACAGGCTGGCTTTCGGCACGCCTTCAGCACAATGGACCACATTTCAACCTGCTGCCACCTAATTGAGACAGCCAGAAAGTTCAAAATGCTCTTGATCTTCACCTTTATCAATTACAAGAATGCATTTGACTCTGTAGAGCCACTCTTCATCTGGTACTCTTTGCTGGACCAAGGCATCGATCCCAGCTATGTCAGAATTCTTGTCAACTGCTACACAGACTGTACGACAACCCTCCAGCCATTCCAGACCAGTAATAGTATCCGTCCAGAAAGATGTTCGCCAGGGGAATCTGATTTCACCAAGTCTCTTTTCCTCATGCCTAAATGGAGTCCTCCATCATCAGTCAATGCGATTGCATCCCCTTTGGCATCAACATCAATGGCAAGCAACTTAACCACCTCAGCTTAGCAGGTGACATAGTGCTCATCACAGAAACAGCCAAAGATGCCAACCAGATGGTAGCCATGCTTCACAAAGTAGGGAGAACAGCCGGTCTCGAGATGAACACATCCAAGACAAAAGTCATGCGTAATTGTTTCACTACAAATGACCCAGTCATCCTCGATGGCAAGAATCTGGAGGACTATATCTACCAAGGACGCTTATAGAACATGCAGAACGACTTAAACCCAGAACTAACAAGACGTCGCGCGAGCTGGGCGGCTTTCTCATCCATAAAAACAGCACTAGACCATACCCACAACCAGTCTGCGCGTCTCCCTATTCAACTCCACAGTTCTACCTGCGACGTGTTATGCCGTGGAAACATGGGCTCTTACAAAATAAATGCAGTCCAAACTCAGAGGAACTCAAGACTCCCTCGAGAGACATATGATCAGCCTCACACTTCACAACCAATGTTCTACATAGAGTATCCAGACAGAACATCTGATGAACTGTTTGATGCCTGTGGGGAGATATGCTCAAATTATGCTGCAATAACAGCATTGGAAGTAGCTCTGTACCACTTGAAGACTGTATTTGATACTTTCCCATCCAAAGTATCGTAATCTTTACAGACTCATTATCTGCCTTTCAAGCTCTGGCAAATGGTGGTCACTGTAGGCCTGAACTGACCCAAATATCTCTAGATGCCAACCAACTTCTCACAACCCATGAAGTCAGAATAGTTATACAATGTATCCTTGATGACTTAAATACACCTGGCAGTGACAAGGCAGACAGTCTGGCTAAGAAGGGATCAATTTAAGAACAACAATACACACCAACAACCCTACAGACAGCCAAACAACTACTGAAGACTGTAGCAGAATCCAACCAGAACATACTCCAGAGTGCCGGCTGTGCACACATCCCTATGAAACTGTTGAACATCATCTTTTGGAATATCCTGCGCTTGCCAGTGTTAGGAAAGAGCTTCTTCCTCCGACGCCATATAACGGAACACTTTGTATGGAACTAAACAATAACTTACAAACACTTGCAGATACCACTATATGGCATTGGGCCAAAGAGCAGGAGTCCATATGCCGCTGTATCAATATCCAACCGACCACAACTAATGTTTGAAAGATCTTCACAATACTGACGTATGGCAAATGTCATTGGTGAGAGATGCAGTTACCCACGCAGACAAGGCAAAGCTTTGATGGGCTGGTCACTTGCTTTGGAGAACTGCAGTCTGGTACCCACGAGACAGAAGACGACTACAGGGAAGACCACATACGCGCTGGTCTGACTTCCTCGGTCTGGTCTGACTCCCTCGGTCTGGTCTGACTCCCTCGAACTCAGAAACAACATCTACAATGCTACAGAAGGGGAACTTATCACCCACTGGTCCACCGTGGCCCAAGACAGTAGACAATGGAAACTAAGCTGGGAGCCGCAGTGGTGTAACCGCCTGTGAGGAACAAGTCGTCCAGTAATCCAGAGGGGGGTCAAATTGGGGAGTGAATGAAACAATGCTTAAGAAGGTCTACAACAGAGTAATAAGATCAGTAGTGGATTATGGTCTACAACGGAGTAATAAGATCAGTAGTGAATTATGGTCTACAACGGAGTAATAAGATCAGTAGTGGATTATGGTCTACAACGGAGTAATAAGATCAGTAGTGGATTATGGTCTACAACGGAGTAATAAGATCAGTAGTGAATTATGGTCTACAACGGAGTAATAAGATCAGTAGTGGATTATGGTCTACAACGGAGTAATAAGATCAGTAGTGAATTATGGTCTACAACGGAAGTGGATTATGAATCAGCAGCCTGTTCCACAGCACATCTAGAAATCTTAGATAAGGTACACAACCAGGCACTTGGAGTGATCGTGGGAGCCATGAAGACAGCTCAAATAAATTAAATGGAGAATATCACACCTCTTTCTATCCTGTAGACAGAACACCAAGACCATGATACAACTGGAAAAGCATGACAACACACCCAATGAAGACCAGATTTAGAGATCTGACCAGTGGGAAACTGAAGAGAAGTAGCTTTGTACATCAGTCCAAAGTATTAATCAGTACATCCAAGGATGAATTACCAGATACCACTAACGAACTAATATCCCTTCCAACCCCATGGGAACAACACCAAAACCTCAGCATGAACACATTGATAACTACCACCTTCCACACATGAGAGCAGAATACCTTTCAAATAACTACCACTTTCCACACATGAGAGCAGAATACCTTTCAAATAAAAACAACAACATGAAACATGTTTGCACAATTCTACCCCAGAGAATCATCGATGGATTCAAGTATATACTGACGGATCAGCATGGATTCAAGTATATACTGATGGATCAGCATGGATTCAAGTATATACTGACAGATCAGCATCCATAGCAGTGAAGACTGGAGACGAAGGAGAATACCCAGATCAAGAAAAGTAAATCACCAGTTTATCCACTGGATAATTCTGTTCAAATTCTGGACACTAATCATTACTGCAGAAATAATAAACAACACAAGAAGCCAATGTCAGCAGGCTGTCTTCCTTACACAATGTCAGCACTGCAAGCCCTCTTGAATGATAGACTGACAAAGCTTAATAAAGCCTTACGTTAACTGACGACCAATATAAGAGGTAATGCTTCAATGGATACCATCACACTGTGACTTACCAAGACACGAGAGAGCAGACAGATGAGCAAAAGAGAGAGTAGTCAGTCGAGCAAACGAGAGAGCAGAGAGGGGAGCAAAAGAGAGAGCAGACAAGTTGAAAAAAGAGACAAAACATGAACATAAGGAACAATAATCCCCATTCAGGTAATGGAGTTTAATGTAGATAAATGTACAGTCATTCACATAGGTAGATCCAATACAGAACGGGAGAGAACAATATTAGAAAGATAGAAATGGAAAGGGACCTAGGGGTTATAATAGATCATACAGGAAAGGTGAGTGAGCAAGTCCAGGTAGCAGGGAAAAAGGCAAATGCAATGTAAGGTATGATAAAAAGAAATATTAAACATAGGAGCAAGGAAGTGATAGTCAAACTGTATAAAGCATTAGTTAGACCTAGATTGGAGTACAATGTGGAGTCTTTATCAAAGAGGGGATATAAACATGCTGGAAAGGATACAAAAAAGAGCGACAAAGCTGATAGTGGAATTCCAGAATTACAGTTATGAGGAAAGAACAATTCGAGGTGACTTAATACAGGTTCATAAGTTGATCAGAGGAATGGATAAATTAGACTAACAAGTTTTTGAAAATACAACCAAGAACAAGAGGGCATAGCTACAAATTAACTAAAGAGAGGTCCAGATTGGAAATTAGGAACAATTGTTTAGTCAGAGAGTGGTGAATGCTTCGAATGGATTGCCACATGAAATAGTGGAGGCAGGAACAATTAATGCATTTAAGAATAGATTGGATGTGCATAGCTTTTAGAGCAAGGAAGTATAAATGAAACTAGTTGTATACAGACTCTGGGATCAAGATGCTGCAGTGGTCAGCAACCCATAGCTGACTGCTAGCGTCAGTGCCAGCGAACCATAGCTGCCAAGACCCTTCTACACCTCCACGTGGTGATCCTGGATAACAGGCTGCAGCAGGGCAGACTGGCTAAGGAGAAGGGATCGAAGAGGGAATGCTAACCCGGTACTCAAAAAATGCTTGCTGAAGTCGGATGTGTTGGACCGAAAGGTGCAAATATCGCAGCCAAGCTGTAAACTACGACACAACGCATTCCGTTCTCTGGACTACATTCTGCTACTTGAGCCCTTTCAGGGTTTGGTAGTGGGAGATTGAGAACGAACGAAGAAGAAGAAGAAGAAGTATACAGACTCTGTATAGTCTTCTAAATCAGTATAAAGATGTTAAGTTAAGAAATGGAAAAGAAAAACATTATCCAAGCTGTAAGGCCAGTTGACAAAATGAGAGACAACTATCACTGTCTTTATCTTGGTCTGCATGAGAACAGGACATCACAGATTGAATAACCACTTACACAGAATCATGGCAGACAAACAGCACAGACAGTCCAACATATCCTACAAGACTGTGACAAACAGCACATACAGACCACTGTGACATGCTTGCATTCTGAGCACTGACCTATGGAGACAGACCTCCACCAAAATTTGTTTGTTAGTGTTGAAGAACTCATCCACATCCAGAGACCTGGACTTGCTCACTCACATCCAGAGACCTGGACTTGCTCATCCACATCCAGAGACCTGTACTTGCTCATCCACATCCAGAGATCTGGACTTGCTCACCCACATCCAGAGATCTGGACTTGCTAACCCACATCCAGAGATCTGGACTTGCTCATCCACATCCAGAGATCTGGACTTGCTAACCCACATCCAGAGATCTGGACTTGCTAACCCACATCCAGTGACCTGGACTTGCTAACCCACATCCAGAGATCTGGACTTGCTAACCCACATCAAGTGACCTGGACTTGCTAACCCACATCCAGTGATCTGGACTTGCTAACCCACATCCAGTGACCTGGACTTGCTAACCCACATCCAGTGACCTGGACTTGCTAACCCACATCCAGTGACCTGGACTTGCTAACCCACATCCAGTGACCTGGACTTGCTAACCCACATCCAGTGACCTGGACTTGCTCACCCACATCCAGTGACCTGGACTTGCTAACCCACATCCAGTGACCTGGACTTGCTCACCCACATCCAGAGACCTGGACTTGCTAACCCACATCCAGTGACCTGGACTTGACATGGAAGACAAGGTGAACAAGAAGGAGATGATCGACATCCCTCAGAAGTAACTTAGGGCAGCAGATGCTCTCCTGTTGGTAGAAAAGGTGTACAGTATGAAGAGGTTGGACATTGTGAGAGGGGGAGGGAGGAAGGGAGAGACTAGCAATTGGAGTGACACATGAGTTAACTGACATGCATTGTTGTTATAGTGTCACACCACCTGTCACTCTTTTTTGTATTTTTCTGTTATGTGTTTAGCCAGGCAGTTTGTCACATTAATTTGCAAGATGTGCACATAGAGCCGACAGTGGCTAGAGTCACAATGTGCGCATAGAACTGACTGGCTGGCTAGTCATAACATGCACATAGAGTCAACTGTGGCTAGTCACAATGTGCACATAGAACTGACTGGCTAGTCACAACATGCACATAAAACTGACTGAATAATCACAATGTGCACATATAACTGACTGTGACTAGAGTCACAATGTGCACATAGAACTGACTGGCTAGTCACAACATGCACATAAAACTGACTGTGAATAGTCACAATGTGCACATAGAACTGACTGTGACTGGAGTCAGTGCAAATAATGGTACATTTATTTTTCAGAGTGTCGGTAGCATACTTTGCCATCTCAGGGTTAGACATTCTTGATTGTTTACAAGAGATTGACGACTGCAAGGGCCACATCATCAACTGGATATACAGCCTGCAAGTACAACCACACCAGAAAGGTTAGCAGCCACATGCGGCTACAGTCTGTGTAGGTGGATGGGGTTGGGTGGGCTACAGTTGATGGTGTGGGTGGGTTGGTGGTGTGGATGGATGGGGTGGTGTGGGTTTGCCACAGTTGAGGGTGTGTGGGGGCGGTGTGTGTGGGTGGCTGGGCGTGGTGTGTGCTCCACAGGGATCTACCAACCATAGCAGGCCTAGACTCCCTAGACATGCACACAATGACAGTGATGATCAGCTCTTCTTGACATGCCCTGGCATCTCCTATTGGTGATCTCCACTCATGCTGGTCAGAATATTGTCTCTCTGCTTGGCACTCTTCCATGTCATTGAACTATCCAGTATATTGTTTAGTGTCAAGGATCTATCCAGTATATTGTTTAGTGTCGTTGAACTATCCAGTATCGTGTTTAGTGTCAAGGATCTATCCAGTATCTTGTTTAGTGTCATTGAACTATCCAGTATATTGTTTAGTGTCATTGAACGATCCAGTATCTTGTTTAGTGTTATTGAACTATCCAGTATCTTATTTAATGCTATTGAACTATCCAGTATATTGTTTAGTGTCTAGGATCTATCCAGTATCTTGTTTAGTGTTATTGAACTATCCAGTATATTGTTTAGTGTCATTGAACTATCCAGTATCTTGTTTAGTGTTATTGAACTATCCAGTATCTTATTTAATGCTATTGAACTATCCAGTATATTGTTTAGTGTCTAGGATCTATCCAGTATAATGTTTAGTGTCTATGATCTATCCAGTATATTGTTTAGTGTTATTTAACTATCCACTATCTTGTTTAGTGTCATTGAACTATCCAGTATCTTGTTTAGTTTTATTGAACTATCCAGTATATTGTTTAGTGTCATTGAACTATCCAGTATCTTGTTTAGTGTTATTGAACTATCCAGTGGACTGTGTCAAGTTTGTTGTCCGTTAAATAGATTATATGTAAGCCTCCAGTGGTCAATCCACAGTCTGAATATTGTCAATAGATCTCATTTTGGTAGAAACTATTAGACTCAGATTGTCAACAAAGGGGTCTGTCACACAACAAAGGTGGTCTGTCACACGACAAAAGGGTCTGTCACACAACAAAGGGGTCTGTCACAACAAAGGGGTCTGTCACACAACAAAAGGGGTCTGTCACAACAAAAGGGTCTGTCACACAACAAAGGTGGTCTCTCACACAACAAAGGTGGTCTGTCACAACAAAGGGGTCTGTCACACAACAAAGGAAGTCTGTCACACAACAAAGGGGTCTGTCTCACAACAAAAGTTGTCTGTCAAAACAAAGGGGTCTGTCACACAACAAAGGTGGTCTTTCACACAACAACAACAGCACATAATGATGGACTTAACACTTGGATGCTCTGCAACCGATGTTGGTCATATTCCTGGATGTTGTACATGCTTGAGACAAGGTTCTAAATCAGGTAAATACCCTGGCTCCCAGCATGTTCATTATTTTTATATATATCACACACCATGTACAAGACTAGAAGATTACCTGTGATCTAAGATAGAAGATTACCTGTGATCTAAGATAGAAGATTACCTGTGATCTAAGATAGAAGATTACCTGTGATCTAAGATAGAAGATTACCTGTGATCTAAGATAGAAGATTACCTGTGATCTAAGATAGAAGATTACCTGTGATCTAAGATAGAAGATTACCTGTGATCTAAGATAGAAGATTACCTGTGATCTAAGATAGAAGATTACCTGTGATCTAAGATAGAAGATTACCTGTGATCTAAGATAGAAGATTACCTGTGATCTAAGATAGAAGATTATCTGTGATCTAAGATAGAAGATTACCTGTGATCTAAGATAGAAGATTACCTGTGATCTAAGATAGAAGATTACCTGTGATCTAAGATAGAAGATTACCTGTCATCCATGTATAGGTGAGAGCTACTGCCAGTGTGGCTTCCGAGGGTGCCCAATGTTAGGACATGCTTATGATATCAACAAGGTGAGTTATTGAGAGGGAGGGGAGGGGGTGACCTCCAGCCATTTGTTACATTCTGAGTAAGTAACATACATTTATATCCCTAGAGTATCTCACACAATCATATCCCTAGAGTATCTCACACAATACTACCCCTACAGTATCTCACACAATGATATTCCTAGGGTATCTCACACAATGATATCCCTAGGGTATCTCACACAATGATATCCCTAGAGTATCTCACACAATGATATCCCTAGAGTATCTCACACAATGATATTCCTAGAGTATCTCACACAATGATATCCCTAGAGTATCTCACACAATGATATCCCTAGAGTATCTCACACAATGATATCCCTACAGTATCTCACACAATGATATCCCTACAGTATCTCACACAATGATATTCCTAGAGTATCTCACACAATGATATCCCTAGAGTATCTCACACAATGATATCCCTAGAGTATCTCACACAATGATATCCCTAGAGTATCTCACACAATGATATCCCTACAGTATCTCACACAATGATAGTTTGCAGAACTATGTGCGCTACACAAAATGATAATTAGAGGAAGCATGTTTCCACACAAGAAGGTACATAAGGGCAGATTGCGATCTCCGGACCTTGTGTCGGAAATCAGATTGATCACAGCTGTGTCAGTCAAGCGTTCAGAAGTACACTACAAGATGTCAGAGTAAAGTGAGGTGTAGATGTAGCGTCAGACCACCACATGTTGCTTGGAATCTCTCAGCTCAAACTTAAAAAACACCAAGAACAGGGCACATGGAGAAGGAGATATAAACGTACACGTTTTGGAAGACCAGGAAAGGAAGACACAATAAAGAATAAAACTTAATAACAGACACCAAGTGCTACAAGAGCTGTATGAGGATGACGAAATGGACATTAATAGGGGACCAGGCTAAAGAGGTGTGGGACCAGGCTAAAGAGATGTGGGACAAGGCTAAAGAGGTGTGGGACCAGGCTAAAGAGAAGTGGGACCATGCTAAAGAGATGTGGGGCCAGGCTAAAGAGGTGTGGGACCAGGCTAAAGAGATGTGGGGCCAGGCTAAAGAGGTGTGGGACCAGGCTAAAGAGATGTGGGGCCAGGCTAAAGAGGTGTGGGACCAGGCTAAAGAGATGTGGGGCCAGGCTAAAGAGGTGTGGGACCAGGCTAAAGAGATGTGGGACCAGGCTAAAGAGATGTGGGACCAGGCTAAAGAGATGTGGGACCAGGCTAAAGAGGTGTGGGACCAGGCTAAAGAGATGTGGGACCAGGCTAAAGAGATGTGGGACCAGGATAAAGAGATGTGGGACCAGGCTAAAGAGATGTGGGGCCAGGCTAAAGAGATGTGGGACCAGGCTAAAGAGATGTGGGACCAGGCTAAAGAGATGTGGGACCAGGCTAAAGAGATGTGGGGCCAGGCTAAAGAGATGTGGGACCAGGCTAAAGAGGTGTGGGAACAGGCTAAAGAGATGTGGGACCAGGCTAAAGAGATGGACCAGGCTAAAGAGATGTGGGACCAGGCTATAGAGATGTGGGACCAGGCTAAAGAGATGTGGGACCAGGCTAAAGAGGTGTGGAACCAGGCTAAAGAGATGTGGGACCAGGCTAAAGAGATGTGGGACCAGGCTAAAGAGGTGTGGGACCAGGCTAAAGAGATGTGGGACCAGGCTAAAGAGATGTGGGACCAGGCTAAAGAGATGTGGGACTAGGCTAAAGAGATGTGGGACTAGGCTAAAGAGATGTGGGACCAGGCTAAAGAGATGTGGGACCAGGCTAAAGAGATGTGGAATAAGATTGGTAAAGAAACTGTGGGATTCAAGAGAAACCAACACAAAAAAGGGATCACAACAGAGATATTACATAAATAGGAGAAAGGAAAAAGAAGAATTCTATACTCAACAATTGCCGAACTTGAGCCACCAGAGCAGACGCACAGAGTAAATATTCTGTTACAGACAAAGAGGTCAAGACATCTATAAGGAAAAATAAAAGGGAATATATTGACAAGCTGGCACAGGAGGAAGAAGAGCCAGCAGAGAGAGGAACTATGAGAGATCTCTACTCATTAATAAAGAAAATGGCAAATAGATATATACAGACAGACACATCAATCAAAGATAGAGAAGGCAGGATATTGACATCATTGGTGGAACAACAGAAACGATGGGTTGAGTATTTCAAAGAAAGTCTAAACAGACCTCCACCACAAGAAACACCAAACATCCTACCAGCAGAGAAGACCCTGGACGGCAACCCACCAAGTAAGGGCCATTTCCAAACTCAAGAAAGGGAAAGTGGGAGGACCAGATGGAAAAGCAGCGGACGCCATATTGGCATATATAGATAAGGTCACTGATGCATTGCAAGGATTATTCAAGAAGATACGGGAAGAGGAGAGAGTGCCCACAGAATGGAAAGAGGAGAGAGTGCCCACAGAATGGAAAGAGGAGAGAGTGCCCACAGAATGGGAAGAGGAGAGAGTGCCCACAGAATGGAAAGAGGAGAGAGTGCCCACAGAATGGGAAGAGGAGAGAGTGCCCACAGAATGGAAAGAGGAGAGAGTGCCAACAGAATGGGAAGAAGCAGAGAGTGCCAACAGAATGGAAAGAAGGAGAGAGTGCCAACAGAATGGAAAGAAGGAGAGAGTGCCCACAGAATGGAAGGAGGAGAGAGTGCCAACAGAATGGAAAGAAGGAGAGAGTGCCCACAGAATGGAAAGAGGAGAGAGTGCCCACAGAATGGAAAGAGGAGAGAGTGCCCACAGAATGGGAAGAAGGAGAGAGTGCCAACAGAATGGAAAGAAGGAGAGAGTGCCAACAGAATGGAAAGAGGAGAGAGTGCCAACAGAATGGAAAGAAGGAGAGAGTGCCCACAGAATGGGAAGAAGGAGAGAGTGCCCACAGAATGGAAAGAATGACATCTGATTAAACTGCCTAAGAAGGGGGACCTGGCAGATTGTACGAATTATTGGGAGATTACATAGCTGTCGGTGCCAGGCAAGATATTCAACAGAATCATCTTGAACAGATTAAAAACTGAAGTAGACAAAAAGCTCAGAGAGGATTGGACAGGATTTCGTCAGGGAAGATCATGCACAGATCATATAGCTACTCTACCACAGAGCAGATCATGCACAGATCATATAGCTACTCTACCACAGAGCAGATCATGCACAGATCATATAGCTACTCTACAGATCATATAGCTACTCTACCACAGAGCAGATCATGCACAGATCATATAGCTACTCTACAGATCATATAGCTACTCTACCACAGAGCAGATCATGCACAGATCATATAGCTACTCTACAGATCATATAGCTACTCTACCACAGAGCAGATCATATTGCTATGCTACAGATCATATAGCTACTCTACCACAGAGCAGATCATGCACAGATCATATTGCTATGCTACAGATCATATAGCTACTCTACCACAGAGCAGATCATGCACAGATCATATAGCTACTCTACAGATCATATAGCTACTCTACCACAGAGCAGATCATGCACAGATCATATAGCTACTCTACCACAGAGCAGATCATGCACAGATCATATTGCTATGCTACAGATCACATAGCTACTCTACCACAGAGCAGATCATGCACAGATCATATTGCTATGCTACAGATCATATAGCTACTCTACCACAGAGCAGATCATGCACAGATCATATTGCTATGCTACAGATCATATAGCTACTCTACCACAGAGCAGATCATGCACAGATCATATTGCTATGCTACAGATCATATTGCTATGCTATAGATCATATTGCTATGCTACAGATCATATTGCTATGCTACAGATCATATAGCTACTCTACCACAGAGCAGATCATATTGCTATGCTACAGATCATATTGCTATGCTACAGATCATATTGCTATGCTACAGATCATATTGCTATGCTACAGATCATATTGCTATGCTACAGATCATATTGCTATGCTACAGATCATATTGCTATGCTACAGATCATATTGCTATGCTACAGATCATATTGCTATGCTACAGATCATATTGCTATGCTACAGATCATATTGCTATGCTACAGATCATATTGCTATGCTACAGATCATATTGCTATGCTACAGATCATATTGCTATGCTACAGATCATATTGCTATGCTACAGATCATATTGCTATGCTACAGATCATAGTAGAACAAAGCATTGAAAGGAAATCATCCCTATATGCAAATTTTATAGACCAAGAAAAGGCATTTGACAATGTGGATTGAAGTACTCTATGGCAACAGTGGAGACACTATGGGATACCAGAGAAGTATACAACCCTCATCCAGAATATGTACAAAGACACAGTTACTAGAGTGGTACATGACGGAGAACTGACTGACAGCTTCAGGGGGAGACAGGAATGCCTGCTCTCACCTTTCCTGTTCTTGTTGGCTAAAGATTGGATAATGAAGACATCAATCGAAGGCAACAAACGGGTATTCAGTGGACACTATTGTCACAATTGGAGGACCTGAACTACGCAGATGATCTGGTACTTTTGTCACACAGTCAAAGGCAAATACAAGAGAAACTTGATAGGGTGAAAAAACAATCGCCCAACTTTGGACTGAATATCAACATGAAGAAAACCAATCTCCATATACTCAACACTAACAACAAAGAACCGATCATGCTGGAGGGAGAGCAGTTGGAGGAAGTGAATACCTTTACTTATTTTGGCGGCAGATTAGACACATCAGGAGGTACATATGCAGACGTAAGGATCAGAATTGGAAAGGCAAGAGGGGCATCCCTGACACTAAATGGAGCGTAGACCTGGAGAACGACCAAGGTCATACAACAAAGACTCCAGTCCTTCGTTAACAGATGCCTACGAAGGATAATGGGCATAAAGTGGCAGGACATGGTGAGGAATGAAGACCTGTGTTCATAAAGTGGCAGGACATGGTGAGGGATGAAGACTTGTGTTCATAAAGTGGCAGGACATGGTGAGGGATGAAGACTTGTGTTCATAAAGTGGCAGGACATGGTGAGGGATAGAAACTTTTGGAAAGGAGCTAACAACAGCAACTGGAACAACAAATTAAACGAAGAAAATGGGCCTGGATAGGACACGTGCTGAGGAAGGAACCATCCAACAAAGCTTACACAGGAATTTCTCAGGGGAAGAGAATGAGAAGGGAACCTAAAAATAAATGGAGAAGAGATTGTGAGAGTTAACTACGATGAAATGGTTACAAGAGGCAGAACGAGTAGCCCAGGATGCTGTCAGGATGTTGCCAGTGGCCTATGTGCCAAGAGGAGTGATGGGCTTTGATTGATTTGATATTATTACTATCACTGTTAATATCATTACTATCACTGAATTATCACATCATTTTTTGATGTCAATTCTTGTATCCGTCTGTCAGGCCATCCATCTGTTGATGTCAACTCTTGTATCCATCTGTCAGACATAACAATGAGGTACATAGCGAAAAACTACCCGAGCATGGACTGGACCCATGCATACACCGACGGTTCTGTAACAAACACAACACAGAATGGAGGGGGAGGGGTATTCCTGAGCCTAACAAACGGTAGAAAAATAACACTGTCAGTGGCAACTGGAAAATAATCGAGAAATTTCAGAACAGAGGCACTGAAGGCTGCAGTAAAAGCAATGCTGACAGGCGAAGACAATGAAAGCCAGATAGTCCTGTTTACAGATGCTCTGTCCGTGGTTACAGCACTAAAAAGCCAGAAAAATACAGAACGTAATGATTTAAGAGCAGTACTCTGTCAACTATGCCAGTAGTCCGCACCAAAAAGAGTAGTGGTACAGTGGGTTCCATCCCACTGTAACATTCAAGGCAACGAGGAGGCAGACAGACTGGCAAAAGAAATTGCAAGATTACCACAACCAGATTCTAGTGTGACCTACGAAGCGTCCACAAGGTCTATTAGGGCCAGATACATGGCCAAATGGGAAACAGAACATACTGGCTACACAAAAAATGATGCCTATTACCAGTTGAACAGAAGAGAGCAGGTCGTGGTCTTCAGACTCCGCACAGGCCACAACAGACTGAGGTACCATCTATTCAATAAACTGAAGATAGGTGGCTCTGACGAATACACCTGTGGTACAGGGAAAATAACCGCTGAACATCTGCTGCAAAATTGCCCGACATACGAGGACCAGAGAAAGCACATGTGGCCATCACCAGTGGCAACACTAGACAAGCTCAATGGCAGTGTCGACAGCCTCAGGATGACAGCTGCTTTCTTCGAACAAATTCAAGTTGACGTCTGACAGCGTACAAAGAAGAAGAAGTATCCATCTGTCAGGCCATCCATCTGTTGATGTCAACTCTTGTATCCATCTGTCAGGCCATCCATCTGTTGATGTCAACTCTTGTATCCGTCTGTCAGGCCATCCATCTGTGTGATGTCAACTCTTGTATCCATCTGTCAGGCCATCCATCTGTGTGATGTCAACTCTTGTATCCGTCTGTCAGGCTAGCCAACAGTGTATACCCTACGATAGCTCTAACATTGCTATGACCTACACATCGTTGGTAACACTGCTGATTCTGGGTGACAGTCTGTCCGGAGTTCACAAGCAGGCTGTCATTGCTGGGGTTCGAAGCCTGCAACAAGCAGATGGCAGGTTTGTGTGGTGTTGTTGATGTAGTGTTTTGTGTGGTCTTTGGTTGTGTGGTGTTTGTTTGTGTGGTGTTTGTGTAGTATTTGTTTGTGTAGTGTGTGTTTGTGTAGTGTGGTATTTGTGTAGTGTCTGTGTAGTATATGTCATGTTTCTGTACTGTATGTCATGTTTCTGTACTGTATGTCATGGTTCTGTACTGTAACAGACCTACTCTGCCACAACGTGAGAACCATTCCTAAGTCATGGAGAAGGGCTTATTGTATATCATTGTTAAACTGTTTCTGGGGCTAGTTAGCTGACCTTGAAAACATCCTGCCTGACAACTTTCAATCAAGGGAGTCTAACAGTTTTGATAGTATTAACTGGGCCCTAAAGCCAGGTGAAAACTAATCACAAGGTCATAGTGCTCGATGAGTCATGGAAAGTGTTGGAACAATGAACGACCTAGTTATTTAACTAAGGAAAACCCAGACAGCCTGAGGTCACAAAGGCTTTTCTTCCCAATACTGGTCCTTACATCTGCATCTGTACCTCCTGATGTATCAATTGTGCTGCCCAAAGACAACCACTTCCTCCAACTGCTCTCCCTCCAGCATGATTGGATGTTGATATTCAGTCCCAGTTTGGCCGATTGTTCGTTCAGCCTATCAAACCTCTCTTGATTTGGCTATGACTGTGACAAAAGTACCAGATCATCTGCGTGGTCCAGGTCCTCCAGACAGACACGAGACTCGCCCGGGGGCGAGGCTAAAGGACTAGCACTATAGATTCTTATCACTCAATATCCTGACTGTGAGGGAGAGAGGTCGCTCAAATTTAGTGGACGGACGATCTAATGAAAAAGACAGAATTCAACATTTTGTTGCCAGCTAAGACTTCAGTTGAAGCCCGAGGTAAGTATATTCATATTTCGATAATTTGCTTGTGATTTCCAAGAGTATGGCATGAGGAACACACTTTGGAGAGAAATCTTGCCAGAAACACGAAGGTTTTGTTTTAGAGAGACTTCTAGAACCAGTAGACACTTGCCAGTTTTCGATGAACAGATTGATATTGCTGAACTCGTTTCTGTTTCTAAGATTCGACGTCACTGCACTCTGGGCATCCCCATAGGTGCTCAGTCTCTCTCATCAAATGGCGTACTGTATGGATGCTGATGGTCACTGTCGCTAGCTGGTTGTACACTCTCTTGCTCCGTCCTCTCATACACCCCACTCCGCTCGAACCTCGTTTAATGTCGAAACTTTGCAGTCTGTGGATTGATGCTTCATCTATTGCGGTGTCCCCAGCAGGCGGTCATTGATTGATTTCAAAATTTCACTTCTGTCCATCACTAATGTGCCCATGATGGAAGCTTGTGAAGCCATGATGTCAGCTCTTTCACTGCCCTGAACCCCAGCATGAGCAGGACAGTAGATCCATGTCAACCCCTGCAGGTTTGAGGCCTCAACAGCTGCTATCCACTCGTACATAAGCCATCCCTTCTGTACCTTGCGCGTCTGACACGATGACTGCCTTTGTTATAGAAGTCTCAGATATCCAGTTCAGTGCTGAGGTGACTGCTTACATCTCCATTCTCATACTGGAGGTTGTTGACATGTATGCCCTACTGTGCTCAGCAACGACTTGTTCTCTCACTCTAGCCGAGAAACCCCAGCCTGAATGTCCCACTGCGCAGCAGTGATCCGTCGGTGTATATGACGGCATTATTCTACTGCTTGTTCTCAGTTATCAGCTGATTCACCTTGGGCTTTGCCCTCCCGTCGCTCCATTATCTACATTCCTTGCCTAAGGTTATGATGACTCTCTGGTACTCTATCATTCTATCACCAGTGTGGACCCATTCTTCCCCTTTGACTATCGTCTCAACTGGGGTGACGTGTCCGATTGTTGTCTCAGCCTGTGCCATCCATGACGCCCCTCTCTGTGTCATCCATGATGCCCTTCTCTTGATTTTTGATGTCTCAGATACTACTGTACAGAGGGTGCTGTGTGTCTCTGGTGATACGCATATAGGCTTTGACTTGTGCCAGTTTATGTCTGGATGTCCCGGATAACAATTCCAACATGTACCGCATCATCACAATCGGGATATCTTTAGTGCAGGCCAGAACCAGTCGTATATTTTCATTCATGATGCGTTCCAACCTTACACACTGTGTTCTTGATAGTGTGTGGATGCCTAGTCCGTAATCGATGACAGACAACACCTAATGAAATAGGATGAACAGGAGGCATTGTTCCAAGTCGGCAGCAGCCATGGTCTTGAGTGCTCCTAACCCTCTCTTACATCTTTGTATGATCTGGTCAATATTGGAATTATAGGAGAGACTGCGATCTAATGCCTCTGAGGAATTTCAACCTGCCACACCTGTTGATGGTGCAACCATCAAATGTGATGCCCGGGAGTTCAGCCTTTACTTTGGAATTATTCAAAGAGCACCACATCATGCAGGCCTTGTTCGGATTGATCTTGGAGCTTGAGTCGCCGCACCACATCATGCAGGCCTTGTTCGGATTGATCTTGGAGCTTTAGTCGCAGCACCACATCATGCAGGCCTTGTTCGGATTGATCTTGGAGCTTTAGTCGCAGCACCACTGTGAGATTGTTTGCAAAGTTTCTTGGATGTCTTTGACCAACTCTTGCTTGTCTGAGCCAGTCCTCACAAGTAACGTTAGTACCAAGAGTCAGAACAGAATAGATTTTCTAGAGGAGTGGTAGAGGGAGATTGACTAGGTCTCCTCGTCAAAGATCAGACATCGAAAAGCAGACAAAACGTCTTACCCAAGTCCACGAATAGAAGAGAGAAATGACATCACGAGTTTCCCCCCAAAAAAACATCTTACAGCGACTCTCAAATCTATCAATGACATCACGAGTTTCCCCCCAAAAAAACATCTTAACAGCGACTCTCAAATCTATCAATGACATCATAAGTTTCCCCCCCAGAAACATCTTACAGCGACTCTCAAATCTATCAGACATCACGAGTTTCCCCAAAAAAACATCTTACAGCGACTCTCAAATCTATCAATGACATCACGAGTTTCCCCCCAAAAAAACATCTTAGCAGCGAATTTGAAATCTATCAATGACATAAGTCTCCCCCCCCCCCCCCCCGTCCTCGAACCATCTTACAGCGACTCTCAAATCTATCAGACATCACGAGTTTCCCTCCCAAAAAACATCTTACAGCGACTCTCAAATCTATCAGACATCACGAGTTTCCCCAAAAAAACATCTTACAGTGACTCTCAAATCTATCAATGACATCACGTGTCTTCACCCCCTCTCCCTCGACCAAAATGACCAACTCTAAGTGAAGAAGGTATCATAGAAGACCAGCCTAGTTGGTATGCTACTATCATCATGTGTTGTAAGCTGGCAGGGACAGCTGTTGATGTTGACCATGTGATGTTTTCCAGTTTTGTGTCTGTGCTAGAAGGAAGTGAGAACGACATGAGATTCGTCTACTGCGCATGTTGTGTCTGCTACATTCTAGACGACTGGGATGGCATGGACGTGGGGCTAACTGTCTCATATATCATACAGAGTCTAGTAAGTACGTCACTCATACTTACTTTCCTTGTTTTATGAGCTGACATCAATGATCAGATGTTTTATGAGCTGACATCAATGATCAGATGTTTTATGAGCTGACATCAATGATCAGATGTTTTATGAGCTGACATCAATGATCAGATGTTTTATGAGCTGACATCAATGATCAGATGTTTTATGAGCTGACATCAATGATCAGATGTTTTATGAGCTGACATCAATGACTAGATGTTTTATGAGCTGACATCAATGATCAGATGTTTTATGAGCTGACATCAATGATCAGATGTTTTATGAGCTGACATCAATGATCAGATGTTTTATGAGCTGACATCAATGATCAGATGTTTTATGAGCTGATATCAATGACCAGATGTTTTATGAGCTGACATCAATGACCAGATGTTTTATGAGCTGACATAAATGACCAGGTGTTTTATAAGCTGACATCAATGATCAGATGTTTTATGAGCTGACATCAATGACCAGATGTTTTATAAGCTGACATCAATGACCAGATGTTTTATGAGCTGACATCAATGACCAGGTGCTTTATGAGCTGACATCAATGATCAGATGTTTTATGAACTGACATCAATGACCAGATGTTTTATGTTTCATAAGCTGACATCAATGACCAGATGTTTTATGAGCTGACATCAATTACCAGTTGTTTTATGAGTTGACATCAATGATCAGTTGTTTTATGAGCTGACATCAATGATCAGATGTTTTATGAGCTGATATCAATGATCAGATGGGGACGGGGTGGGCTAATGGTTAAGTGACATGGCTCACAACCAGAAGGTTCTGGGTTCGATCCCCATCACAGCACCTACCGTTACCCCAGGGAAGCAAACCCTTAGAAAATGCAGGAGGAAGCAGGCCCTTAGATAAAATGCATGCTGAAGTCGGATGGACTGGGCCAACAGGCGCAAAATAAAAACCACAGTGCAACGCACACCGCCTTGGAGATAAGAGAAATAAGGCGAACGAAAAAATTATCAGATATTTTATGAGCTGACATCAATGACCAGATGTTTTATGAGCTGACGTCAATGACCAGATGTTTTATGAGCTGACGTCAATGACCAGATGTTTTATGAGCTGACATCAATGACCAGATGTTTTATGAGCTCACATCAATGACCAGATGTTTTATGAGCTGACATCAATGACCAGATGTTTTATGAGCTGACATCAATGACCAGATGTTTTATGAACTGACATCAATGACCAGATGTTTTATGAGCTGACATCAATGACCAGATGTTTTATGAGCTGACATCAATGACCAGATGTTTTATGAGCTGAAATTGTCCTTGTTTCTCTTCTGTCAGTCTTATGAGGGAGCCTTTGGCCAGAGACCATTCAATGAAGCTCATGGTAAGTGTCATGGGGTATGTGTCGTGTGGTATGTGTTGTGGGGTATGTGTCACGTGTTATGGGGTATGTGTCGTATGGTATGTGTCATGGGGTGTGGTTGATATGTGTCATGTGTTGTGGGAGTATGTGTTGTGGGGTAATTGTCATTGGCTATGTGTCATAGACTATGTGTTGTGGGGCTATGTGTCATGGGATATGTGTCATGGGCTATATGTTGGGGGATATGTCATCGGCTATATGTTGGGGGGCTATATGTTGGGGGGATATGTGTCATGGGGCTATGTATCATGGGATATGTGTTGTGGGGCTATGTATCATGGGATATGTGTCATAGGCTATATGTTGGGGGGCTATGTGTCATGGGCTATATGTTGGGGGATATGTGTCATGGGCTATATGTCATGACAAAGATCCTCACTCAGAACAGGACATTGCAGACTCAAGGTCAACCTCCACAGAATGAGCCTCAGAGACACCGCCACATGCGATTGTGGAGCACTCAAGCAGACACCAAACATTTCCTCCAGGACTGCCCTACTTATGCCAACCAAAGAGACGCAGTCTGGCCTAGGGGAGCGACCATGCTTGAAAAGCTGAATGGGATCAGCGAAGTCCTGAAACACATAGTCTTCTTCGTGAATCTCACCGGACTGGAAGCCTAGCATCAGTTGATTAACAAAACAAGCTTAGGGAGGCGTTCATCGGGCATGTCAAGGCCATGTGATCTAGGCGCTCATCGGCCATGTCAAGGCCATGTGATCTGGGCGCTCATCCGGCATGTCAAGGCCATGTGATCTGGGTGCTCATCGGGCATGTCAAGGCTATGTGATCTGGGCGCTCATTGGGCATGTCAAGGCCATGTGGTCTGGGCGCTCATTGGGCATGTTAAGGCCATGTGGTCTGGGCGCTCATTGAGCATGTCCTGTCCATGTGATCTGAGCTCTCTTCAGCTGTACATGGATGCCAGATAATCTGGCCCTGTTGAGGCCCACACATCGTTATATGTGGCACTGGTGACAGTGTTTCCCCTGGGCATATACTTCTCTAAAATAACACCTTGCTCAACCCTCAAGATAGTCACCAAAACTTTGCCTGCAAATTGCTGCGTACAAAACTGTTTCTGTAAGGAAGGATGGTGCCATTCCTTACTCGCTCTCTTCGTTCGAGGCTCATGGTAGTGAACCCAGGTTTCATCTCCAGTAACAATTCTTGCTAAGAAATCACCTTCTGCTTCAAAGGGTTGCAAAAGTTCCCGACAGACATCGCCGTGTTTCAATTCTGGAGGAAGCTGTCGTGGCATCCACCTTGCAGACACTTTGTGGTACTGTAGCACATCATGAATGATGTTGTATGATGAACCTTGACTGATGTTCAAATGTGCAGCAATTTCACTCACAGTCAATCTGCGGATTTTCCTTTACGAGGTGGTCATCGCCTGCAGTCGGATCACTACTCGGTGTGCCTGACCCGGTCAACTCTGGGATCACTACTTGGTGTGCCTTACCCAGTCGACTCTGGGATCACTACTCGGTGTGCCTGACCTGGTCAACTCTGGGATCAATACTCGGTTAGCCAGACCCGGTTGACTCTGGGATCACTACTCGGTGCGCCTGACCTGGTCGACTCTGGGATCACTACTCGGTGTGCCTGACTTGGTCGACTTTGGGATCACTACTCGATGTCCCTGACCTGGTCGTGAACAGTCTGTCACAGAACTCACTACGCTTTGGAACTTCCTACTCCACTCATACACTTGCTGGAGTGAAAGGCATACATCACCATACTGGACGTACAATTGGCTGATGAAGTTCTATAGGTTTCACTTCTTCACTGCTCCAAAAACAGATAACAGAACGCTACTCTTCTTTGGTGCATGTCAGTAGTGGGGCGACCATATTATAACTGCAATTATGATGTCATGTTGTTCGTCTGCACCATGATGCCATGTGCAGGTCACTCTTGACATCCTTAGCAACCATGTTGACAAGTTACAGTATGAAGATATGGCTGTTCTCATTTCTATCCCACTTTTGAAAGTTTCCATTTGAAGCCCCCTTGTACATTGGTCTGCCCACCCTTCTGTGGACTCCAATTGAACACATATATTGTTATATTGCTAGGTGTTTCCCTGTGGGTATGCTATACACATCTCTACTTGGATATCTTGATCTCCAGCTGTAGTGTGTGGGTGTGCATGTGGCTGGTTAGTGGCTTCTATGTTGGTTAGTGATTTTTATGTTGGTTAGTGGATTCTATGTTGGTTAGTGGCTTCCATTTTAGTGGCTTCTATATTGGTTAGTGGCTTCTATATTGGTTAGTGGATTCTATGTTGGTTAGTGGATTCTATGTTGGTTAGTGGCTTCTATGTTGGTTAGTGGCTTCTATATTGGTTAGTGGATTCTATGTTGGTTAGTGGCTTCTATGTTGGTTAGTGGCTTCTATATTGGTTAGTGGCTTCTATGCATATTTGTCTTGCCATCTTGTCCCCTGAAGAGGACATAGTAGTCCCAGCGTAGAATGTGTTGTAAAGCTGATCTATGTCATTCACATTTGTGCAGGTCAGGAACAGACTAGACTGGCTGTCTGCTGCTTCTCCTACCGTGTGATTCAGGTGTATGTCCTGTCTCTTGGGCTGTAACTCAACTTCTTTATACTGGTTTATAAGATCCTGCAGAGTCTGTATACAACCAATTTCTTCTATTCCACTTGATCTAAAAATAACTTTGTGCTTCAAATCTATTCTTAAATGTATTAATTGACCCTGACTCCACAATTTCCTGTAGTGATGCATTCCAAGCATTCGTCACTCTCTCTCTCTCTGACTAAAAATATATTTCAAAATATCTAATCTGGACTTCTCTTTAGTTATTTTATTTGTAGCTATGCCCTCTTGTTCTTGTAGGTGGTTGTATTTTGAAAAACTTGTTATAGTCTAATTTATCCTTTTCGTTGATTATCTAATAAATTTGTAGTTTTTCCTCATAACTGTAATTCTGGAATCCCACTCAGCTTTGTGGCTCTTTTTTGTATTATTTCTAGCATGCTAATATCTCTCTATGATAAGGACTCGACACCTGTACACAGTACTCCAATCTAGGTCTAACTAATGCTTTATACAGTTTGACTATCACTTCCTTGCTCCTATGTTTAATATTTTTTTTTATCATACCTAACATTGCATTTGCCCTTTTCACCGCTACCTGGACTTGCTCACTCACCTTATCTGTATGGTCTATAATAACCCAAAGGTGCCTTTCATTTTCTATCTTTCTAATATTGTTCTCGCCAATTCAGTAATTATGTTCCATATTGGATCTACCCATGTGAATGACTGTACATTTATCTACATTAAACTCCATTTGCCAGCTTACAGACCATTCTCGAATTTGATCTAAATCCGACCTCAATATATCCACTTCCGCTTTAGATGAGACACTACTGCATAGTTTTGTGTCATCAGCAAATTTTGCAATCATGGATCCGATATCAATGTCCAAATCATTTATATATATCAAGAACAAAATTGGTCCCAAAACCGAGCCCTGTGGCACTCCACTCTTTACTTCTCACCACTCAGAGTACTCCTTATTTATGCCCACCCTCTGCCTTCTTCCCGTTAACCAATTTTCAATCCATTTGGCAACTTCTCCACCTATTCCATGTGATTTTTAACTTTCTAAATAATCTTTGATGAGTTACTCTAGACTTTCTACAGGATGGGGTGGATGATCCCAGACCAAACTTTCCATGGGGTTCTCTTGCATCATGGCTGGCATGCTGCAGTACTATTCTTTGTCCCTTTTTGGAACCTTTTCACTCAAATGAAGAGGCTGATAGGACAAGCTATTGACACATGAAGAGGCTGATAGGACAAGCTATTGATTTGTCCCGGGGGAACACATGAAGAGGCTGATATGACAAGCTATTGGTTGGTCCTGGGGATAGCCCATGATCTGAGGGCTATGATCTGTGGATAACTGTCAAGGTGGATAGCCTATGATCTGAGGATCTGTGTGTCTTCTCTCAGGTGGTTCCACATTTTGTGCAGTTGCTTCCCTTCTGCTGTTGGGCCGACTAGAGTCCGCTCTAACAGAGACACAGCTGACCCACCTCAAGAGGTGGTTGTTGTGTAGGCAAGAGGCCGGCTTCACTGGTCGCCCAAACAAACCAGCTGACACCTGCTACTCTTTCTGGGTGGGAGCAGCATTGCAGGTAAGCGTTTTCATCTAATTGTTGACATTCACATGATGCATAAAGCTTAAGTTGGAAATAGTGAATCACAATCTGCAGAACTGGCTGTGAATAGTGAAGTTCCATGTAGACAGGCAAAGTTTGACAACTGCTGGTCATTCCACTCACATGGGTACACACAAGCAGCTGCTAGATGATACTGGTCCTGTAGCTGTATTACTGAGTTTGGCTGGTTCTGTAGCTGTATTACTGGGTTTGGCTGGTCCTGTAGCTGTATTACTGGGTTTGGCTGGTCCTGTAGCTGTATTACTGGGTTTGGCTGGTTCTGTAGCTGTATTACTGGGTTTGGCTGGTCCTGTAGCTGTATTACTGAGTTTGGCTGGTCCTGTAGTTGTATTACTGGATTTGGCTGCTCCTGTAGCTGTATTACTGGGTTTGGCTGGTCCTGTAGCTGTATTACTGGATTTGGCTGGTCCTGTAGCTGTATTAATGGGTTTGGCTGGTCTTGTAGTTGTATTACTGGATTTGGCTGCTCCTGTAGCTGTATTACTGAGTTTGGCTGGTCCTGTAGCTGTATTACTTGTCCTGTAGCTGTATTAATGGGTTTGGTTGGTCCTGTAGCTGTATTACTGGGTTTGGCTGCTCCTGTAGCTGTATTACTGGGTTTGGCTGGTCCTGTAGCTGTATTACTGGGTTTGGCTGCTCCTGTAGCTGTATTACTGGGTTTGGCTGCTCCTGTAGTTGTATTACTGGGTTTGGCTGGTCCTGTGGCTTGTGGCAGTCTAGGTTTAGCTCAGTAGTTTACTTATCTAAAGAGTTACAACATCTATCTACAGCACAACACAACTTCACACAGTAAAACGCAGTAAACACTGTCCTGACCATAAAACAAAACAATATTATTTAATCCATGGGATTGGAAAGATGCAGGAGTGATCCCCTTATTAAAAAAGGGCAAACAAATCAGACCCAGCAAATTATAGACCGGTGAGTTTAACGAGCATAGTTGTAGCAGAGTCCAGGTTTTCACTGGGGTTATTCTATCTAGAATGTTACCACACTCATCCACTTCATTCACGACCACACACAGCAAATAACATAGCAGGCAGCAGATTTATTACATTATACTCGTACAACAACTATTAAAGTGAGTGCAATGTGATTACAAACAACACAAGAAAATACATCTTAACTAAATCGTCAAACTGTATAAAGCTTTAGTTAGACCTAGATTGGAGTACTGTGTACAGGTGTGGAGTCCTTATCATAGAGGGGACATAAACATGCTAGAAAGAATACAAAAAAGAGCGACAAAGATGATAGTGGGATTCCAGAATTACAGTTATGAGGAACGACTCAGAAAAACGGGCCTACAGTGTCTAGAAGAGAGAAGAATTCGTGGTGACTTAATACAGGTTTATAAGATGATCAGAGGAATCGATAAATTAGACTATAACAAGTTTTTTAAAATACAGCCACCTACAATAACACGAGGGCATAGCTACAAGCTGGTTAAAGAGAGGTCCAGGTTAGATATTAGGAAATATTTTTTTAGTCAGAGAGTGGTGTCTGCTTGGAATGCATTGCCAGGGGAGGTAGTGGAGGCAGGGACAGTTAATGCGTTTAAGAATAAACTGGATGCGCATAGATTTTAGAGCAAGGTGATGTAAATGTAACTGGTTGTATACAGACTCTGCAGGGTCTTCTAAACCAGTATAAAGACGTTAAGTTAAGTTAAGTTAAATCGATACTCTGAGTTTATAAGCATAAGCTATTGATGTTGCTCCAGACTACCCCAACCCAGTTCTAGCCGCACACTCCCCTCCCCTTATCTGCACCCTCAACACACTCTCAAAAACTTGTCTTCACTATCGTATTCTGTGCATTCACTCAC
Source organism: Ariolimax columbianus (assembly GCA_036924085.1). Lineage (NCBI taxonomy): Eukaryota > Metazoa > Mollusca > Gastropoda > Stylommatophora > Arionidae > Ariolimax > Ariolimax columbianus. Next base: position 370,025 of record JAVGWX010000001.1, on the reverse strand, counting down.
ACTCAGATCCCCTCAGGTGTGTGATCTGGACATTATACATTCAATCTATTCAACGTATACTCACATATGATCACACACTCAATCGGTCTGCGTATACACACACTCTGGAACATACATCGTTCCCTTGGTGTCTACACACCACACACACATCCAGATCTGTCCTAGTCGATCTGTACACTCGTGTAACTCTTCAGAACATACATCATCCATAAGGTGTCCTGCACGTACAACACACATTCAGATCTCTCCTAGACACAGGGTACCCAACGCACACCTTATAGAGCGACTGGCCAAGACTCAAAGGCGTATGCTGGTTGAGCCATCCGTGTACTATTTCACTAACATTCGTAAAACAGCCTATCAATCACTCTTCTATTAAGTCGGCGAGCTAAACGGACTCCTAACTAAATTCTGTCTGTCTGTCTCTCTTCTCAATGGCCAGTCTGCTTGAGTTAAATTTTGTCTAGTATTATATAGTCTCAAACATCAGAGCTGTGCAATGGTCCTCTGTAGGCTGTCTTGACCCAGCCATCCTCTAGTTGGGATCTGCCTAAATTTAGTTGTTATTGGAACGCATCGCTCTGAACTCATGTCACTCAAAATGTCGCATCAAGCTCTGCTAGCCTCTGTCTGTCACTAAGCCCCCACTACCCAAATCGAAACGCTAGTGGTCAGCACCTAGCCCCTACCTGTACTAGACACATTCTTTCCCCCAACCCCCTGTTTTCCTTTGTTGACTTAGTATCAAGACGGTGAGTGTGTAGTGTCGAGAAGGTGAGTGACCTCGGCGTAGTGTCGAGACAGACTTTGTTCTCAGAGTCGCTGACAACATCACCATTGCCCTAAATACTCATGCTCCGGCTGGAACTGTTACATAGTCTGTAAATTGTTAGTCAATAATCAAAGAAAACATTGAAATGCATTAAGACAGGTTTAATCTAATTAGAAATAGTCAGCATGGGTTTACTAGAGGGAGATCTTTCTTAAAAAATCTATTAGAATTCATAGACGAGGTTACTAAAATGATGGGTAAAGGGGATCCAGTGGATGTTATTTATCTACATTTTGCAAATGCCTTTGATGGAGTACCTCATCAGAGATTATTTAGAAAGTTAAAATCACATGGAATAGATTGGGAAGTTGCCAAATGGATTGAAAATGGTTAACAAGAAGAAGGCAGAGAGTAGGCATAAATAAGGAGTACTCTGAGTGGTGTGGAGTGCCACAGGTCTCGATTTTGGGATCAATTTTGTTCTTGATATATATAAACGATTTGGACATTGATATGGGATCCATGATTGCAACATTTGCTGATGACACAAAACTATGCTGTAGTGTCTCATCTAAAGCAGAAGTGAATATATTGAGGTCGGATTTAAATAAAATTCAAGAATGGTCTGTAAGCTGGCAAATGGCGTTTAATGTACATAAATGTACAGTCATCCACATGGGTAGATCTAATATGGAACATAATTGAAAAAGGCAAATGCAATGTTAGGTATGATAAAAAGAAATATTTAACTTATGAGCAAGGAAGTGATAGTCAAACTGTATAAAGCTTTAGTTAGACCTAGATTGGAGTACTGTGTACAGGTGTGGAGTCCTTATCATAGAGGGGATATAAACATGCTGGAAAAAATACAAAAAAGAGCGACAAAGATGATAGTGGGATTACAGTTATGAGGAAAGACTCAGAAAAACAGGCCTACAGTGTCTCGAAGAGAGAAGAATTCAAGGTGACAATACAGGTTCATAAGACGATCAGAGGAATGGATAAATTAGACTATAACAAGTTTTTTTCAAAATACAGCCACCCAAAATAACAAGAGAACATAGCTACAAATTAACTAAAGAGAGGTCCAGATTAGATATTAAGAAATATTTTTTTAGTCAGAGAGTAGTGAATGCTTGGAGTGCATTGCCACGGGAGGTAGTGGAGGTAGGGACAATTAATGCATTTAAGAATAAATTGGATTTGCAGATCTTTTAGAGCAGGTACCGTAATGTAAATTAAACTGGTTGTATACAGCCTCTGCAGTCTTCTAAACCAGTATAAAGATGTTAAGTTAATCGTTGCACAGTATCAACAAAAAGCAAAGTACATCTAAACTACTTACTTAGTCGCTCCTCTTCTACCGTGAGGTGTAGAGGCACATCTAAACTAAATAATCATAATTTAAATATTGAGCTACAAAAAGGATGTCTCAACCATTAGCTTTTGATATTTCCTCCCAGATCTATGGTACCCAGATTCTGGCAGCTGCACTCCCTTATCTGTACACTCAACACACAATCACAAACTCGTGATCAGATTACATACTCAGACGAATCTGTACATGCACATACTTCTTCTTCTTCGTACGCTGTCAAACGTCAACCTGTATTTTTTTTTTAAAAGCAGCGGTCATCCTGAGGCTGTCGACACTGCCATAGAGTTGTCTAGTGTTGCCACTGGTGATGGCCACATGTGCTTTCTCTGGTCCTCGTATGTCGGGCAGTTTTGCAGCAGATGTTCAGCAGTCATTTTCCCGGTACCACAGGTTCATTCGTCAGTGCCACCTATCTTCAGTTTATTGAACAGGTGGTACCTCAGTCTGTTGTGGCCTGTGCGGAGTCTTGAAGACCACGACCTGCTCTCTTCTGTTCAGCTGGTAATAGGCATCATTTTTTGTGTAGCCAGTATGTTCTGTTTCCCATTTGGCCATGTATCTGGCACTAATAAGCCTTTTGGACTCTTCGTAGGTCACATTAGAATCTGGTTGTGGTAGTCTTGCACCTTCTTTTGCCAGTCTGTCTGCTTCCTCGTTGCCTTGGATGTTACAGTGACCACTACTCTTTTTGGTGCGGACTGCTGGCATAGTTGATAGAGTACTGCTCTTAAATCATTAAGTTCAGTATTTTTCTGGCTTTTTAGTGCTGTGACTACGGCCAGGGCATCTCTAAACAGGACTATCTGGCTTTCACCTGTCAGCATTGCTTCTACTGCAGCCCTCAGTGCCTCTGCCTCCGCTCTGAAATTGCTCGAGAATTTTCCAGTTGCCACTGCCAGTGTTATTTTTCTACCATTTGGTAGGCTCAGGAATACCCCTGCCCCTCCGTTCTGTGTTGTATTGTTACAGAACCATCGGTGTATGCATGGGTCCAGTCCATGCTTGGGTAGTTTTTTGTTATGTACCTCAGGGTTATGTCTCTTCTTTCTTTTTCAGTCTGGCTGTTCTTGTTTCCAATACCTGGTATATTTTCTACCACCTCCGGAATGATATGCTGCTTCCAGGTAGGTTTGTGTACAGTAGGGATGGGCTTTGGTATTGTTACGGTGTTCATAGGGTCTTCGCTCATCTTTGCTTTGGCTATTTCTGCAAAGTTTCCCATTTCCAAATCTATTTAGTCTCTGATGCATTGGATGGTCTGTCAGTCTTCTGAGTTTCTCTGCTTGCTGCTGGGCTCTGCAGTCTCTTCTGTCAGTCATAGATTGCAAATTTGTAATCTTTTCAAGCTCTACAATTGGCGTTGACTTCATGCCTCCTGTTATAACTCTCATGGCTTGGTTTTGAAGTTTGCTAATTTTATCAAAGTTCGCCTTTGCTGCTGTTGTCCATGCCGCAATACCATACTCGAGAACTGGTCTCACTCTTCCAGTGTACAGTTTCTTAAGTATACTTTCGTCTGCTCCCCAGCTTGTGCCAGCAAGTTTCCTCATGATTGCCATTCTTTGTCTGGCTCTCATTCAGTTTCTCTCGATCTGACTTTTCCATGTCATGCGCCGATCAAATGTGACTCCCAGGTAGTTTGGGTTGTCATTTGACCGCAGATATTTGCCGTTAAGACTTATTTTGGTGTTCTGGGGTTTATTTGAAAGCGAGAATATCGTACATGTTTTTTCCTCATTTATTTTGACCAGCCATGAGTTCGCCCACTCCTCCAACGATGTTAGGGCCTGCTGCATTCGATTGTTTGCTATGGTGAGATTTTTTTTCAGAGGTCCACATAGCCAGATCGTCTGCAAACATGGAGCTGTGGACTCCTCTTGGTATATTCTCTGTGATGTTGTTTATATACACCAGGAAAAGTGTGGGAAACAGTACTCCCTCTTGGGGTACTCCCTGCTCAAGTGTCACCTTTTTGCTCATCTGCCCTTGCACTTGATTTCTGGCTGTTCTGTTTTCGAGGTAGTGGCTGATCCATCTGTACATTTTTCCACAAACTTCACTTCTTCGTAGCTTGACTTAAGTCCCTCTTTCCACACCTGTACATTCACATATGATCAGATCACTTACAATCAGTCGATCTGTGCATTCATAAATACTCAGATTACTTCATGTATTCACATGAATCTGTACATTCACATATGTTGTCATCGTTCCCAAGGTGTCCTACACATAAAACACGCCTTCAGATCTCGTCCTCAGGCGATCTGTACACTCGTGTAACCATTCAGAACATACATTGTTCCAAAAATGTCCTACACATACGATACACATTCAGATCTCTTACTGCTCACAGGGTGTCTATCAGAAACACCTATTGAGCACTACTGGCCACCAATCGAGGTGTATGAAGGTACATTCACTAGAAAAACTCACTCACTCTCAGCCAATCTTCTAGCCAGTCCCTGAGTTCATCCTTGCAGAGTATTTTATAGTCTCAAGCGACAACATGGTTGTCCAAGGTTCTTCTGTTGGTTGTCTGACTTAGCCATCACTCCAATTTGGACTACCCCCAACATAAACTGAAGATAGGTGGCACTGACGAATGCACCTGTGGTACCGGGAAAATGACAGCTGAATGACAGCTGAACATCTGCTGCAAAATTGCCCGACATACGAGGACCAGAGAAAGCACATGTGGCCATCACCAGTGGCAACACTAGATAAGCTCTATGACAGTGTCGACAGCCTCAGGATGACCGCTGCTTTCTTCGAACAAATTCAAGTTGACGTCTGACAGCATACGAAGAAGAAGGACTAGCCCCAACTAATTGTTATTGTTTGACTATCCACGAATCACTGCCACTCTAAATGTTGTAGCCGGTCGTGGCAGCATCAGACTGTCACCAACCCCCATCTACACCAACTTTGAACACCAGAGTGGTCAGCTTCCAACACCCACCTCAGCTCTGAACACCCACCCCTACCCCAGCTCAGAACACCCACCCCTGTACCAGACAAAGTCTTCCACCTAAACCCCTCATTTCCTTTGTCGAAACGGTGATTGAACTTGACATGACCTGTATTCATCCAATGCATTCAGGCAACCTTTGTTCTTAGAGTGAGTCGCCAGTCAAATCTCCCCTGCACTAAATGCCCATTCTCCAGCTGGAACTGTCACAAGCAATATTACTGGGTTTGACTGATACTGTAGTAGCTGTATTACTGGGTTTGGCTGGGTATGAAGCTGTATTACTGGGTTTGGTTGATACTATAGCTGTATTACTGGGTTTGGCAGATCCTGTAGTAGCTGTATTACTGGGTTTGGCTGATACTATAGCTGTATTACTGGGTTTGGCTGGGTCTGTAGCTATATTACTGGGTTTGGCTGGTTGTTTTGCTGAGTCTGTAAGTATTACTGGTTCTGTAGCTGTATTACTGGGTTTGTAGCTGTATTACTGAGTTTGGCTGAGTCTGTAACTATTACTGGATTTGACTGGTTCTGTAGTTGTATTACTAGGTTTGGCAGATCCTGTAGTAGCTGTATTACTGATCTGAGATCTTCTAACTGTAGCATCTACCAGTGTAGCAATGAACCGATTAATTGGGATCATTCAAACCCTGTAATATATAGTTTTAGGATCCTTAACTCAGTTGGGTCAGACATCGTAGTGGGGGTCTGTGATCTGGCCAGGCATCTTAGTGGGGGCAGACATCTTAGTGGGGTTTGTGGTGGGGGCAGACATCTTAGTGGGGTTTGTGGTGGGGGCAGACATCTTATTGGGGTTTATGATGGGGTCAGACATCTTAGTGGAGTCTGTGATCTGGTCAGACATCTTAGTGGGGTTTATGATGGGGTCAGACATCTTAGTGGAGTCTGTGATCTGGTCAGACATCTTAGTGTGATCTGTGATCTAGTCAGACATCTTAGTGGGGTCTGTTCTTGGAGTCAGACTCATTAGGCCAGGTAATGTCAACATTGTACTGATCATCTTGCAGATATTGGGTGTCCTTGACCTGTCCAATGTGACCTTCAACCGCTCATTTGTTCTCAGCACACAGTCCCCAATCACAGGTGGCTTCTCAAAGTATCCAGACCACATTCCTGGTAAGTTCCCGTCAACGTCATGTTTAGCACCAGTCACATTTTTTTGACACAAACTAATCATTAGTTGACTGATCTCGGTTGTCATAGTTTTCTGCTCAGCATTTCAGATGTTATTGGTTGATTTAACACGATGAGGCTAACGTCTGGTCAGGCAAAACACACTGATCAGAGAATGTTAGCCAGGGTCAGGAGAAATATACTGGCCAAAACCCTTACCTGACCTCCTCGTTGGTCGGCCTGGAAACGGGCTGTTGTGGAAGACAATAGTCTGGCTAATAAGGTGAGGTTTGACGTGATCCCCATAGTAGTGAGTGACATGCAGATGAAGCCTAGCATTGCACAACCGCCTGGAGGACCCCGGTCCACTTCATCAGCATGCTCGGGATGTCAGGAAAGCTACTGCAATCTGCCACAAGTTCCGTCCTTTTCAGGATGCACAAAAGAGTAACCAACATGTTGGGGGCATTAGCAACCAAGATCAACATTAACCCTCATTGGTTGATTTTAGCACATCCAAGATCAACATTAACCCTCATTGGTTGATTGTAGCACATCCAAGATCAACATTAACCCTCATTGGTTGATTGTAGCACATCCAAGATCAACATTAACCCTCATTGGTTGATTGTAGCACAACCAAGATCAACATTAACCCTCATTGGTTGATTGTAGCACATCCAAGATCAACCCTCATTGGTTGATTGTAGCACATCCAAGATCAACATTAACCCTCATTGGTTGATTGTAGCACATCCAAGATCAACCCTCATTGGTTGATTGTAGCACATTCAAAATCAACATTAACCCTCAACTTATAAACCATATTTGTTAGAATATCATCACATCCAAGGCAAAGTCATTAACTGAGTTTCCGAGACGGCCTCTCAGAAACCATTTCCTGCGTCTCCTTTTTCTAGGACGTCCCCTGAGAAACCAGACAACCATTGCCTCTTTAACATTCTTTTTATACAGTTTCAGATATTTGTTTTTTTTCCAATCGAATAAACACTAAACATTTGCATCACTATTTCCTGTGTGCCTCATGTCCATTGTTTTTAAATGGATTTGTTGTGTTGAAATAATTGTCAGTTATTTTTGGTAAACATTACATTTTTGTTCAGAGAAATGGCTTCAAACAAATGATCACAAGCGAAGATTGTCAGCCAAGCAAGCGTCAGCACTTATTCATTCATGGATTGTATTAGAAAATGATGATTTATCCAGTGCTGATAGTTTGTCAGATTCTCTAGACACATGGGAGTCTCCGCTGGCTGAGAAGTAGAGAAGCTACTAGGGGAACAAATAATGTTCCAATAACAAGTAGAAGATGGAGGATAGATCCGAACTTAGATATGTAAGATCAATTACACCTGATGATGTTGAAGCAATAAAGTTTTATTTGTAAAACATGAAATGTAAATACTAACATAGAAAGTGCAACATTTGTAAATTATGATTTTATTTCTGTGACAACAAAATACATGTAGAATCTTTATGTATAACATAATACATATCAAACTTTTCTGTGAAAATGGATATACTCTACAATAATCTTGAATTGAGAAGTTTCTGTGTTGCTGAAGGATTTCAATATTATTGTAAGTGTAAGATTCTCTTATCCTGTTTTGTAAATTTATATTTGTTCTATTCCAATCTTGAAATATCTTTCGTAAATATTTGAAACTGTTTCAATCTTTAACTATGTTCATATAATAGATCTTTCATTTCTGCATATTTTAATATACGAGGCGTGTTCAAATGAAACCGAACCTAACTGCACCAAGTAAACATATGTACGATGCGCATGATGTCACTTCTGATGTAAACAGCACATACAAACTGTCAAGTTTGCAAAATTGCGTTATCCTCTGACTCATAGTTTCCTCAGTAGACCGTTGAAAACATAGCAGGTGTGATACGGAATCCGTCTAGAGTTGATCAGCGAGTGGTGATTCGGTTTCTAACAGCTGAAAGATGTTGACATTCAGAATGCAGGCAGTGTATGGTGACAAAAGTGTGGTGAAGGTAAGCTCCGGCGACAGTACACTTGAATTGATGCATCTTTTCGTGATGGCATCTTCTGACGCAACAGTATGCGCCTGACCTGGTCTCGGAAGATCTTTCGTTAACTCACGTCCTTCATTAAACATCGTTGTCCAGTTCTTCGATGTTGTCTTCTACACACTTTTGTCACCATACACTGCCTGCACTCTGCAATGAATGAGAACTGGTTGACATCCTTCAGCTGTTAGAAACCGAATCACCGCTCGCTGATCAACTCTGGACGGATTCAGTATCACCTCTCCCCGCCCCTAAATGTGGTTGTTTGAGCATGTGCACTAAGGGTTAACTCTGTTTAATCACTATTTTCAAAACATCAATTACTCATCTAATTATATACACAATTGAATTTTCTATAACATGAGGTTTTCATAATGAAAATAAATTCTGTGATTTCTTGTTAGAAGCTACTTTTGAGATGAGCTTGCCACATTTAAGCTGAGTTTGAGATGAGCTTGCCACTTTCTTTCATATTGGATTACAGTAACTCTACCTATATCCTGAGGTGGACCTGACTGTGGGGTCATTCACTCAGTCCTTGCTTTGGGGGCAAACAAAACAACGCTTAAAAAGTTTACACTCGAGTAATAAGAGCAATAGTGGACTGGGTCAGCAGCATGGTCCACAACAGCCAGACCTTAGATAAGGTAGAGAACCAACAGCCAGATCGGACCTTGGATAAGGTAGAGAACCAACAGCCAGATCACACCTACAAACCTTATATAAGGTAGAGAACCAACAGCCAGATCAGATCTTAGATAAGGTAGAGAACCAACAGCCAGATCAGATCTTAGATAAGGTAGAGAACCAACAGCCAGATCAGATCTTTGATAAGGTATGGAACCAACAGCCAGATCAGAACTTAGATAAGGTAGAGAACCAACAGCCAGATCAGACCTCAGATAAGGTAGAGAAAAAAGTGTTGTTGAGTGATCACATGCTCTACGAAGACCACTCCAATGCATGAAATGGGAAATCAGTTCTAGCCTAGACGAGACACCAAGACTAGGTACATGATTATGACAGCACTGTCAATGGAGATCAAATCTAGCCAGCGAAAGATTGACAAGAAACAGATTTGTACATCTGTCAAAAAATTGCAGACACCACTTTGACAATATTCCCATCATCTTAGCATTCTTCTTCTTCGTCCGCAGTCAGACAGTAACCATTATTTTTTCAAAAAAAGCAGCGATCATCCTGAGGCAGTCGACACTGCCATAGAGCTTGTCTTGTGGTTCCACTGGTGATGGCCACATCTGCTCTCTCTGATCCTCGTATGTCGGGCAGTTCTGCAGCAGATGCTCAGCGGTCATTTTCCCGGTACCACACGGGCATTCGTCGGTACCACCTATCTTCAATTTGTTGAATAGGTGGTACCTCAGTCTATTGTGGCCAGTGCGAAGTCTGAAAACAACGACCTGCTCTCTTCTGTTCAACTGGTAATAGGCATCGTTTTTGGTGTAGCCGGTATGTTCAGTTTCCCATTTGGTCATGTATCTGGCTTTAATAAGCCGTTTTGACTCTTCGTACGTCATACTAGTTATCTGTTTGTGGTAGTCTTGCACCTTCTTTTGCCAGTCTGTCTGCCTCCTCGTTGCCTTGGATGTTGCAGTGTGATGGGACCCACTGTACCACTACCCTTTTTGGTGCGGACTGCTGGCATAGTTGACAGAGTACTGCTCTTAAGTCATTTAGCTCAGTGTTTTTCTGGCTTTTTAGCGCTGTGACTACGGCCAGAGCATCTGTAAGCAGGACTGTATGGCTTTCATTTTCTTTATGTGTCACCATTTCTTCCACTGCCGCCCTCAGTGCCTCTGCCTCCGCTCTGAAATTGCTTGTGTACTTACCAGTAGCGAATGATAGTGTTATTTTTCTGCCATTTGGTAGGTTCAGGAGTGCTCCTGCCCCTCCGTTCTGTGTAGTGTTTGTTACAGAACCGTCGGTGTATGCATGGGTCCAGTCCATGCTTGAGTAGTTTTTCTATATAAAGCTTAGGGTAGTATCTCTCCTTTCTTTTTCAGTCTGGCAGTTTTTGTTTCCAATACCTGGTATATTTTCTACCACCTCTGGAAATATATCCTGCCTCCAGGTAGGTTTTCGTACAGTAGTGATGCGCTTTGGTGTTGTTAGTGCGTTTATGGGATCTTCGTGCATCTTTGCTTTGGCTATTTCTGCAAAGTTTCTCCGCTTTAGTTTCCCATTTCCCAAATTGTTTAGTCTCTGGTGCATTGTATGGTCAGTCAGTCTTCGGAGTTTCTCTGACTGCAGCTGGGCTCTGCAGTCTCTTCTATCGGTCATGGATTGCAGTTTTGTAATCTTTTCAAGTTCTACAATTGGCGTTGACTTCATGCCTCCTGTTATAACTCTCATGGCTTGGTTTTGAAGTTTGCTAACTTTATCGAAGTTTGCCTTTGCTGCTGTTGTCCATGCCGCAATGCCATATTCGAGAACTGGTCTCACTCTTCCAGTGTACAGTTTCTTAAGTATACTTTCGTCTGCTCCCCAGCTTGTGCCAGCAAGTTTCCTCATGATTGCCATTCTTTCTCTGGCTCTCATTCGGTTTCTCTCGATCTGACTTTTCCATGTCATGCGCCGATCAAATGTGACTCCCAGATAGTTTGGGTTGTCGTTTGGCTGCAGGAATTTGCCATTTAGACTTAATTTGGTGTATTGGGGTTTGATTGAAAGCGATAATATTGTACATGTGGTTTTCTCCTCGTTTATTTTGACCAGCCATGAGTTCGCCCACTCTTCCAGCGATGTTAGGGCCTGCTGCATCCGATTTCTTGCTATGGTGAGATTCTTTTCAGAGGTCCAGATCGTCTGCAAACATGGAGCTGTGGACTCTTCTTGGTATATTCTCTGTGATGTTATTTATATACGCCAGGAAGAGTGTGGGTGACAGTACTCCACCTTGGGATACCATGCTCAAGTGTCACCTTTTTGCTCATCTGTCCTTGTACTTGAACTCTGGCTGTTCTGTTTTTGAGGTAGTGGCTGATCCATTTGTACATTTTCCCACAAACTTCACTTCTTCGTAGCTTGACTTTGTCGCTCTTTCCAGACCTTGTCAAATGCCTTTTCTAAGTCCACCCAAACCGCTACTGTGCGTTTTTTCTCCTGGTAAGCATCCTCTATTTCTTGGGCTATGAGAGTGATCTGATCCTCAGTGGATCTGTGCTGTCTAAAGCCTGCTTGCTGTGGAATTAGTATGTGTTTTTCTTCCAGATGCCACATCAGTCTGGTGTTTATCATACGCTCCATCAGTTTTCCTACACAGCTCAGTAGACTGATAGGCCTGTATCCATTTGGATCTGTTCTGATAGTGGGATTCCAGAATTAGTTATGAGGAAAGAGAAAAACCGACCTACAGTGTCAAGAAGAGAGAAGATTTTGAGGTGATTTAATACAAGTTTATAAGATGATCAGAGGAACGAATAAATTCGACTATAACAAGTTTATCAAAATACAACCACCTACAATAATAAGAGGGCATAGCTACAAATTAACTAAAGAAAAGTCTAGATTAGATATTAGGGAATATTTTTTTAGTCATAGAGTGGTGAATACATTAACACAGGAAGTAGTGGAGGCAGGGACAATTAATGCATTTAATGAATAGATTGGATGCACATAGCTTTTAGAGCAAGGAAATATAAATATAATCTATAGGACCCCTGTGATCTCCCATGGAAGAGCAAAATACTCTCCAAAGGAAAACAGCAGCATGGTCAATGAACTGTTCTGCATAGCAGCATGGATCCAGGCACAGACTGATGGATCAGCAACCACTGCAGTGAAGAAAGGAGGTGCAAGAACCGACGTTGTCTACCCAGATCAAGAAAATGAAACCACTAGTCTACCCACTGTTCAAACTACATCGTAGAAGAATGGACACAAAGCAGTGATGGCAGCAGACCACATCCTACAAGCTTGGGAGATGCTGAGCACTGGCCATGGAGAAGAATGGACACATAGAACTAATGAAGTAAATCTATCCATGGGACATCTAGTGTTGACATCATGGAGAACAATAAGACATGTGCTGTACCAACTGTGTACACATTTGTCCTGTAACAAATGTGATGTGTACATATTTGCCATGTAACAAATGTGCCCTGTAAACGTGTCCTGTAACAAATGTGCTGTGTCCACAGACCCACTTCACACTTACCTGGGACTTGGAGGTCTGTCGCTGATAGGAGAGCCAGGACTCAGTCCAATATTTCCAGCCCTGAACATGTCACAGCGCGCCTACGACCACCTCACCAACCTCCATCGCCAGTGGAAGGAGGGTCCTCATCATTGATAGAACCCAAAATACCCCCCCTTTCCATATATATATTTGATCTTGACACAATGTCATCTGTGGGTCTGAGATGACATGTGTCATGTGTTGACTCTGTGCGTGCTGTGCTGACATTGTGTGTAATTATGTACAAGATGTCAATGTTTATCCACATGTGGATACAATGATGTCACCCTGTGTTCCACTTTACTAGGTCTTGTTGAAGCAGCTGTTTACGCCATATTCTCGACGACATCAAACCAGCCACATCAATAGCCCCATGTCTGAGGCCGTCTTTATGAAGTAGATTACACTTCTACGCCACAGAGCCCCCATCTCCAGCATGCACTTGTTTGGGCCTGCTTCCTTGGTCATCTTGTCAGGCAGCAGTTGTTGCCATGGTTACCTCTCCTAGGGAAGCTGTCATACACAACAGATATCTTCTGTAGGTTACCACCACTTGACCTTGAAGACTGACCATCCACCCACACATGGCTCACAACTGTAGCATGTGACTGCAGCCATTGACTAAGCTTGCATTCTTTTGGCTGTCCATTTTTCTCTTTCTCCATATCTAGTTGAATTCCTTGCCACCATCTCCATCAGCAGAGACCACAGTCTACATGTGATAGAGTTCTCTAACCTCTATGTGTAATCATTGAGTTCTCTAACCTCTATGTGTAATCATTGAGTTCTCTAACCTCTATGTGTAATCATCGAGTTCTCTAACCTCTATGTGTAATCAAGTTCTCTAACCTCTATGTGTAATCATTGAGTTCTCTCACCTCTATGTGTAATCATTGAGTTCTCTAACCTCTATGTGTAATCATTGAGTTCTCTCACCTCTATGTGTAATCATTGAGTTCTCTCACCTCTATGTGTAATCATTGAGTTCTCTCACCTCTATGTGTAATCATTGAGTTCTCTAACCTCTATGTGTAATCATTGAGTTCTCTCACCTCTATGTGTAATCATTGAGTTCTCTAACCTCTATGTGTAATCATTGAGTTCTCTAACCTCTATGTGTAATCATTGAGTTCTCTAACCTCTATGTGTAATCATTGAGTTCTCTCACCTCTATGTGTAATCATTGAGTTCTCTAACCTCTATGTGTAATCATTGAGTTCTCTCACCTCTATGTGTAATCAAGTTCTAATCTATCTTATTCTACACGTAATAAAAACAACTTAGTAAAACACTCAAACTCATGTGAATAATAAAACATGATAATTCATTGATGACAAAATCTATGGTTTGTTTACAACAACCCAGTCCTCTAGTCTAAAGTTATGTCTATGACAATCTATACAAATCTTCTTCTAGAGTGATGAACTATCTATCTGCTTAGTGGTCATGTGTGAAAGCCCTTAGCAAGCCAGGGGGAGGATGTGCTTCCTGAAACTCTTGTTCCTTCTGAGATAAATCCAACCTGCCTGGCCTGGCACCGACTGCTCTCTCAAACTGTTCTTTCCGGCACGCCACTCCAGGGAGTCTGGAATCTAAAGTATTCGTACCGACAGTGCCTGTCACTTGAAGTGATCAGATTTCTTGTTTAATTTATTACAGGAAATCCACCATTTGCCCCTGGTGTATAGTGGGATGACTTCCTGTAAAGTTTTTTCCTGTCCCCAATTCCCAACTTTTATTGCCTCTTTAGCTGGCCTAAACAGAGATGGATGTGGTCATGTGGTACCTATGCCTTTTCCCTGTTGACCGGTCTGCAGTCAACAAATCATGGCTGTGCCTGCAATACTTGTCACTGACAAGTTCCTCCCACTAAACCTGTTTTCCCCAGCTGACTGTTTTCACCATCCCTGCCAGGGCCAGTTAATACATGGCATGGGCTGTCCTACACCCCCACCTACAATTGTTACCAACTCAAGTAAACACTGTCTGCCTCTCTCTCTCTGGTATTGCTAATCCAAACCTAGCCCTTAAAATGGACACAAGTGGTGTTATGACCTTAGATTGACCTGACCTTGTCTGAATTGAAATATCAAAATACTTCTCAGCCAAGTTTGGCTCAATCTTCAATCTCTTCTGCTCTACAGGGAACTGTTGCATATGCTTGTCCATGTATTAGCCTGTATAGCTAGGCCGGTCAAGAATGTTTGGCAGTTGTGTGTTCCTGTTAGCAAATGCTTGCCCTCTCCCATAATATCTAGGTCAACTTGTAAATTGGTATCATGTTACATAATCATTGAGAATAAAATGTTACACAATAATAAATACAATCAAACAAGTCTAGTTCTCCTCTTTGCTTTTATTGGGGCATAATTGACTTTCAGTTTGGTCCAAATGCTGGCTCTGTATAACCTTAGTGAACCTGTACGTCGGGGGGGGGGGGGGGGGGGGGGGGGGGGGGGGTCCCCCAGCTAGTTAGCCTGTACTTGGGGAGGGAGGGGGGCACTGGTCAGGATGTGTGTTTTTATTATTCTTTATATTTAGCAGTGTGACTGGGGTGTTGGCACAATGTATTTCACATTGCAGGGGCTGCAAATAATGGCATAGATCAGGTTGTGACATGCAGGTCAAACTTTTCCTGTTACCCAGTATCTTAAAACTCTTGGCGAGGCTATTGAATTTACTTGGACAACATAGGGACACATTACGTTGTCTCAAGGTGCGGTGGTGGTTCATTAGATTAGTTTGAAAAAAAATTAACAATGCAGCCAACCTGGCAAAGATCAGTGGAAAAGGAGGCCAGGACAGTTGGAGAGCATCCGTTGTTGGAACAGCCAGTCATCCAACAACCTGGATAGCTAACCATCTGTGCTAGCCAACCATTTGTCTCCAAACCTTGACCATCTCCAGCATGTGTGTGCATCCACTGAGACAGTATCTTTAAACACAACAGCAATGGTCGACTATTTGAAAATGGTGGACCGATAGAAGATCAGTTCCGCTATACTCTCATTGATGTCATCTCTGGCTCTGAAACAGGAAAACAAATGTGACACAATCATGTGACGGATATGTGTAACAGCTACAACAATCATGTGACAGGTAGGTGTAACAGCTACAACAATCATGTGACAGGTAGGTGTAACAGCTACAACAATCATGTGACAGGTAGGTGTAACAGCTACAACAATCATGTGACAGGTAGGTGTAACAGCTACAACAATCATGTGACAGGTAGAGATGTAACAGCTACAACAATCATGTGACAGGTAGAGATGTAACAGCTACAACAATCATGTGACAGGTAGGTGTAACAGCTACAACAATCATGTGACAGGTAGGTGTAACAGCTACAACAATCATGTGACAGGTAGGTGTAACAGCTACAACAATCATGTGACAGGTAGGTGTAACAGCTACAACAATCATGTGACAGGTAGAGATGTAACAGCTACAACAATCATGTGACAGGTAGAGATGTAACAGCTACAACAATCATGTGACAGGTAGGTGTAACAGCTACAACAATCATGTGACAGGTAGGTGTAACAGCTACAACAATCATGTGACAGGTAGGTGTAACAGCTACAACAATCATGTGACAGGTAGGTGTAACAGCTACAACAATCATGTGACAGGTAGATGTAACAGCTACAACAATCATGTGACAGGTAGGTGTAACAGCTACAACAATCATGTGACAGGTAGGTGTAACAGCTACAACAATCATGTGACGGATATGTGTAACGGCTACAACAATCATGTGATGGGTAGGTGTAACAGCTACCACAATCATGTGACGGGTAGGTGTAACAGCTACCACAATCATGTGACAGGTATGTGTAACAGCTAACACAATCATGTGACGGGTAGGTATAACAGCTACAACAATCATGTGATGTTTGTAAGGTGTGAACGAGGAGAGTCATCCAATGACAGTGTCAATGAAGGAACTAGGCTTCCCATGACCTATCAGAACTAACACTTTGCTACAGTAGAACTTAGATGAGCTACTATGAGGATTTGTATTCCCTTACCAGTAACCCATCTGTACAAATGAATCTCCTATCGGACAATACGTATACACCCTCTGTGGTTAGGAAGGAACCAGCACCCTCTGTGGTTAGGAAGGAACCAGCATCCTCTGTGGTTAGGAAGGAACCAGCATCCTCTGTGGTTAGGAAGGAACCAGCATCCTCTGTGGTTAGGAAGGAACCAGCACCCTCTGTGGTTAGAAAGGAACCAGCACCCTCTGTGATTAGGAAGGAACCAGCACCCTCTGTGGTTAGGAAGGAACCAGCACCCTCTGTGGTTAGGAAGGAACCAGCACCCTCTGTGATTAGGAAGGAACCAGCACCGTGCTGAACAGATATGGGAAAAGAGAACCTGCATTCGCCACACCATGACACTCGAGGCCAATCGTAAAGGCAAAGTGGCTCAAAACGTGACGATCTAATTGTCTGGAACTGTTGGTCACAGGTCTATAGCCTAGGAGAACTCGGCCTAACCAGTAGACAATTAGTGGTGGGAATGGGCACAAAGAACCCTACCATGGCTTCTGTACATTGAAGCGTTGCTAATCACTTAAATGTCAGGACAGTACATTTCTGGCTTCTACCTGGGATGGGAAGACAGTCCACAGACTCACCAGCCCAATAATGCAAAAAATATAGGAAGGGCAAAATGTTAAAGTTTTACAAACAAGCTCGGATGGCACCTTGGTCATCAAGGTCCGCGCCTGACAGTGGGTGACCAGGCTGTAATGAGTAAAAAATGGACTACTGGAAACAAACATACTAACACAAGAAAACATAAGAGGAGGAAGCATATGCAGAAACAAGATAAACTCTCATTGAATGTTCTACAGTTAAATATTTGTGGGGGGATGGCGTGGGGCGAGTGGTTAAGTGACATGGCTCAGAATCCGAAGGTGCTGGGTTCGATCCCCATCACAGCACCGGCCGTTACCCCGGGGAAGCAAACCCTTATAAAATGAAGGAGGAAGCAGGCCCTTACATAAAATGTATGCTGAAGTCAGATGCACTGGGCCGACAGGCGCAAAATAAAAACCACAGTGCAACACACACCGCCTTGGAAAATTGAGACATAAGGCGAAAGCAAAAAAAATAACAAATATTTTTGGCAAGCTTCCCAACACATGGAGAAATGGCAAGCTCCCCAACACATGGAGAAATGGCAAGCTCCCCAACACATGGAGAAATGGCAAGCTCCCCAACACATGGAGAAATGGCAAGCTCCCCAACACATGGAGAAATGGCAAGCTCCCCAACACATGGAGAAATGGCAAGCTCCCCAAAACATGGAGAAATGGCAAGCTCCCCAAAACAGGGAGAAATGGCAAGCTCCCCAAAACAGGGAGAAATGATAAGCTCCCCAAAACAGGGAGAAATGGCAAGCTCCCCAAAACAGGGAGAAATGGCAAGCTCCCCAAAACAGGGAGAAATGGCAAGCTCCCCAAAACAGGGAGAAATGGCAAGCTCCCCAAAACAGGGAGAAATGGCAAGCTCCCCAAAACAGGGAGAAATGATAAGCTCCCCAAAACATGGAGAAATGGCAAGCTCCACAAAACAGGGAGAAATGACAAGCTCCCCAAAATAGGGAGAAATGGCAAGCTCCCCAAAACATGGAGAAATGGCAAGCTCCACAAAACAGGGAGAAATGACAAGCTCCCCAAAATAGGGAGAAATGGCAAGCTCCCCAAAACATGGAGAAATGGCAAGCTCCACAAAATAGGGAGAAATGGCAAGCTCCACAAAACATGGAGAAATGGCAAGCTCCACAAAATAGGGAGAAATGGCAAGCTCCACAAAACAGGGAGGAATGCACATCTATTGCCAATATAAGAGAACAAAATAAAAACCTCAGAATGAACCAAACAGCCATCAGCCCATCTCCCTGACATTGTGCCTGTGCAAATTGGCAGAGAGAATGATAAACACACATCTCTATTGGTTCCTGGAGAAATCCAACACCTTATGCCAGGAACAAACAGGGTTCAGAATTGGTAGCTGCACAGAAGATCAGCTTTTTAGGTTAACACAAAGAATAAATGATGACTTCCAGAACAACAAGCATACAGTGGCCATATTTTTTAAATTCCTTTAAACACCAGAAATACTGACAAAATTAATAGATGATACAACCAAAAGTTCAGACCCAAGTACTCTCATTCAAGCAGCTCAAAGATCTATTGATGTCTATCTCGATGAATGGATACGTGTATATACTGAT
Source organism: Ariolimax columbianus (assembly GCA_036924085.1). NCBI lineage: Eukaryota > Metazoa > Mollusca > Gastropoda > Stylommatophora > Arionidae > Ariolimax > Ariolimax columbianus. The sequence continues at coordinate 351,262 of JAVGWX010000001.1, read as the reverse complement.
GGTTCTGCAATTAAAGCCATCATAAAAGCAGGTAATGACGTTTATTTAAATACCCGGATGAATCTTCTGATGAACTGTCTGATGCTTGCGGGGAGGTTTGCTCTAACTATGAAGCTGAAATCACTGCATTTGAAGCCACTTTGTACCATTTGAAGATTGTTTTTGATGCCTTTCCTTAAAAGGTCCAAAATGTTATTTCACAGATTCAATGTCAGTACTTCAAGCATTATAAATTGCTGGACATTGAAGACCTGACCGTATCCAAATATCTTTAGACATAATGATGACATAGAATAATCTATTTGTGATCAAAAGTGATTGACTGACACAACAAGTAAAGATGATGTGGTTTATGATGGATCAGGTTGACTGAGTTCAGGGACTAGAGCCAGACCAGGACAACATACCTGTGGTTTTCCTTCTTAACAGGAGCCATACTGAAGTGGTCAGGAAACCAGCGCCTAAAACAAGAAGGTTGTGTTCATACAGGATTATTGCTGTCTTTGTGGGGCCTGCAAACATGTCAGGCTCTCATACGCACGCAAACATGTCAGGCTCTCGTACGCATGCAAACATGTCAGGCTCTCGCACGCATGCAAACATGTCAGGCTCTCGCACACATGCATGCAAACATGTCAGGCTCTCGCACGCACGCAAACATGCCAGGCTCTCATACGCACGCAAACATGTCAGGCTCTCGCACGCATGCAAACATGTCAGGCTCTCGCACGCACGCAAACACATCAGGCTCTCACACACACGCAAACATGTCAGGCTCTCGCACGCATGCATGCAAACATGTCAGGCTTTCGCACGCACGTAAACATGTCAGGCTCTCGCACGCACGCAAACATGACAGGCTCTCACACGCATGCATACAAACATGTCAGGTTCTCACACGCACGCAAACATGCCAGGCTCTCGCACGCACGCAAACAAACATGTCAGGCTCTCGTACGCACGCAAACATGTCAGGCTCTCGCACGCATGCATGCAAACATTTCAGGCTTTCGTACGCGCGCAAACATGTCAGGCTCTCACATGCATGCATACAAACATGTCAGGCTCTCGCACGCATGCATACAAACATGCCAGGCTCTTGCACGCATGCATACAAACATGCCAGGCTCTCGCACGCATGCATACAAATAAGCCAGGCTCTTGCACGCATGCATACAAACATGTTAGGCTCCTGCATGCATGCATGCAAACATGTCAGGCTCTCATACGCATGCATACAAACATGACAGGCTCTAGCTGACTTCCGTAATGTATGGATACCAAAAATGGTTTTCTTGGAAATGATTTCTTGTTTTTCGCTTGGATTTGAAGATTCACCAATTGTTGAGAATGGGGGAGACAAGTTTCTGCAACTGATTTCTCTGAGGTAGATCTGTTTAGATTGTTTATTTAAATACAATAATTATGTTTATTGTGGAGGTGGCAGACATAGCCATTACGGTAAACATCGGTAATCCATCATCTGCGATTTTTTTTAAAATTTGTTCAACCAAGGGACGCTGAAAGCGGGAGTCTAAGTGTGCTGTCTTTTTTTTTTAACACTATCACCTACATTTTTTTTTACCTCAGAAACTAACACAGACACAACAAAAACACCAACAAATGCTTTATTTAATTGTTTCTCTACTCACAAAAAAAAATATATCAATAGACCACCAAATAAAAATGTTACAGGCTCTCAAAGTAACAACCATGGTTAAATAACGTGACGTCCTGAACAATAATGTAGCTGCAGGATAAATTGAGTCCTCGACTTTATTGATGATTTTGATAAAAGACGATGAGTCACAATCATCTGAACATCATCATTATCAGGTGCCTTGCCGATTGGCACTGTCGGTCATAGACATCGACCTGCTTCTATCACGTGTGTCATTTACAAACTCGATTCTCACCCGTGTCATTTTCTCAGGCTATCCAATATCTCTCTCTGCATTCCTTTGTCTCTCAGGCTGTCCAACATCTTCTCTCTCTGCCTTCCTTTGTCTCTCTCTCAGGCTGTCCAACATCTCTTTCTGCCTTCCTTTGTCTCTCTCTCAGGCTGTCCAACTATTTCTCTGCCTTCCTTTGTCTCTCTCTCAGGCTGTCAAATATCTCTCTCTGCCTTCCTTTGTCTCTCACCCTGTCATAACATGCTTCAAGCCACCTCTTCCTATAACATGCCCGAAAAAGAACGACTGCCTTGTTCTGATCTATGCAATGAGTTGTGTTTGTGCCTCCTCGAGTACTGTATCATTAGTCTTCTTTGCAGTCCATGGGATCCGCAGCATTCTTCTGTAAAACCACATCTCCGTTGCTTCCAAAGATCTATGCGCTTGCTTGCTGATTGTCCATGATTCACTGCCATATGTCAGTACTGATTCCACATAGCATCCAAGCACTCTCTTTCTCAGTTCCAGCAACAAGGTTCTGTTGCAAAATGTTCCCTTCATGGTCTAGAAGACCAATTTTGCTTGGGCTGTTCTGCATTTTATTTCGTAATTGCATCTTCCATCTGGTGTTATGTATGTGTCCAGGTATCTAAACATGTTAACTTATCTCAATTCGGTCCCCTTAGCTTTGACGCAGCATTTTAGGATCTGAACAGATTACTATAAAAAATGTAGTCAGTAGTCGTGCTGCTTACAACAGGAAAGGCTGATATACAATACACTTTCTGCACTACCTTCAGTTGTCTCAACTGTGTCCTGCTATTGGACGGAGGTGGCTCAGGACACGAGAGCTAGGTTGACGACATTGCATGTTCTTCACTTCAATCTATTTAAATGCAAGGCACAGCGTCAGACCTACCAGACAAACCAATCGACCTTCATACTACATGAAACATCTTCACATTACAGGACAGTGCTATATAGATAGACCAAAACAGGACAGTGCTAATGTAGATAGACCAAAATAGGACAGTGCTAATGTAGATAGACCAAAACAGGACAGTGCTAATGTAGATAGACCAAAACAGGACAGTGCTAATGTAGATAGACCAAAACAGGACAGTGCTAATGTAGATAGACCAAAATAGGACAGTGCTAATGTAGATAGACCAAAACAGGACAGCATTAGTGGTCAGAGAACTGGGTGCTCTTAGTGAGACATAATTGCCTGGAGAGGACCAGAGCACAGAAGGTGTGGGCAGCGAGTCCTCATGGATTGGATGTGACAACACAGAATGATGAAAGGCTTGTGTCGGAATCGACATCAGATCTCTCTAGTCTGCAAACTTTGCAGGGTGTTAATGACTCTCCAACTCTCATGGGGACACAGGAAGATCAGTGATCATTGTCTAGGGACCGAAGGGCGAGAGCCTGCATGCTGCTCCATCTGTACAAACATCAGTATCTATGTCCAGACAATGAACATCATCAGTTCTAAAGTCCGAGTGACACCGATGCCAGAGTTGGGACCAAGCATCATTCCTGAGGAGTACCTGGAGTATAAACTAACAGCATGTTTCAATTGCCCCCTCGCAACAAGATGCATACTTGCTCTACACAGCAGCATCTCATCGACTATATCCTCACCCGAATGAGGGACATGCCGGGTGTAAGAGTAAAAGGCTTGGACAGACTGCAGGCTCATAATGTCAAAGTCTACATCAGGGCCAAAAGGATCATTACCCCCAATTGAGTCACAATGAAATGTATAGGGGTAATGACAGCTTTATAGGGGTAATGATGGTTTTATAGGGGTACATGGCATTATAGGGGTACTTACTGGTGGCTTTATTGGGGTCCTGTGCCTTTATAGGGGTACTTGTGGCTTTATATCGGTACTGGTAGCTTTATAGTGGTAATGGCAGCTTTATAGTGATAATGTCGGCTTTATAGGGGCAATGACAGCTTTAAAATAATACAAATGAAAGTATATATAAATTGTTTTACTATTTCATTTCAATTGATTTGTGAACATTATAGAAAATGTTGAAACATACCAGGAAGATCTTATGTAGATCAATCAATCCAAACGTTGCAACACCCTGTAGAGCCTAAACAAATACTTGCCACATCTTTCGGTCACTCTATATCATTTCCAGGTCGACCCTGCCGTTTTAGGCTTGTCTCAACTTCCTTTCTCGACAAGTCTTTATGTAGGTTAAACAATGTCAGCTTTACGTTTAGACCAGCTCAATGTAGCAATCCTAGCAGCCCGTATGGGAGAGCTTGTATCAGCCTAGTCTGGGGTAGTTGTCTCGCCGCCGCGATTCACTCTCACCCAGTGTTCGTACAGCGATCTCAGTCCCGCCAGACGAAGCGATAGCGCGGGCTTGCTGAAAACGCTCGCCCGCCTCTCCCCGACTAGGTAGCTGGACGCAGTTTGTGGTGTCGTGCCCTCCGCAGAGGTGCGTTACTCTGGCCCGTATCGAGAAACTTTTACAGTCAGTCGTACTTTTTCGAAGGCTTATAGCAGAGCTCGACATTTCGTCTCGCTAGTGGTCAGACTCTCGCAAAGAGCTTGTGACCGGCAAATGGAAAGCAGGAATCCTGCCTAAAGGCCCTGTTCTCGCCCGACCGACCATCGGGAGAAGGGCAGGCCGGCAGGCAAAATATCGTCTCCAGTCCCTGTGAAATCTATCGCCGGGGCCGTTGGGATCCGTTCTGCACAGAGCGCTGCCATCCCTCCCCGAGCGAGCCCGGTCGGTCGGTCGCCTGGTGTGTGTAGGGGCCCCTGTCAGGCGGTCCTAGGTCGACGGAGTGAGGGACGGAACAACCGTCCATCCGTCAGTCGGTCCCTGCGGCCGTCCCAGTGAGGCGTTTTACACAACCGTCCTCCGCCGATCAGTGTGTGTGGTTCGTACGTCTCCGACAGATATCTGGTTGATCCTGCCAGTAGTCATATGCTTGTCTCAAAGATTAAGCCATGCATGTCTAAGTTCACACTGTCTCACGGTAAAACCGCAAATGGCTCATTAAATCAGTCGAGGTTCCTTAGATGACACGATCCTACTTGGATAACTGTGGCAATTCTAGAGCTAATACATGCTTACCAAGCTCCGACCCTCGCGGAAAGAGCGCTTTTATTAGTTCAAAACCAATCGTCGTTTCCCCTCGCGGGGGTGCGGCGTCCCCACTGGTGACTCTTGATAACTTTGTGCTGATCGCATGGCCTCATGTGCCGGCGACGCATCTTTCAAATGTCTGCCCTATCAAATGTCAATGGCACGTGACATGCCTACCATGCTTGTGACGGGTAACGGGAATCAGGGTTTGATTCCGGAGAGGGAGCATGAGAAACGGCTACCACATCCAAGGTAGGCAGCAGGCGCGCAACTTACCCACTCTCGGCATGGGGAGGTAGTGACGAAAAATAACAATACGGGACTCTTTCGAGGCCCCGTAATTGGAATGAGTACACTTTAAACCCTTTAACGGGGATCTATTGGAGGGCAAGTCTGGTGCCAGCAGCCGAGGTAATCCCAGCTCCAATAGCGTATATTAAAGTTGTTGCAGTTAAAAAGCTTGTAGTTGGATCTCAGGCGCAGGTGGGCGGTCAGGCTCGCGCCGGTTCACTGCCCGTTGTCTCCTGCCCTACCGTCTGCCGGCTCTCTCCCACGGGTGCTCTTCGCTGAGCGTCCTGGGTGGCCGGCGCGTTTACTTCGAAAAAATTAGAGTGTTCAAAGCAGGCCTCGGCTGCCTGAATAATGGTGCATGGAATAATGGAATAGGACCTTGGTTCTATTTTGTTGGTTTTCGGAACTGGAGGTAATGATTAACAGGGACAAACGGGGGCATTCGTATTGCGGCGTTAGAGGTTAAATTCTTGGATCGCCGCAAAACGAGCTACTGCGAAAGCATTTGTCAAGAATGTTTTCATTAATCAAGAACGAAAGTCAGAGGCGCGAAGACGATCAGATACCGTCGTAGTTCTGACCATAAACGATGCCGACTAGCGATCCGCAGGAGTTGCTTCGATGACTCTGCGGGCAGCTTCTAGGAAACCAAAGTGTTTGGGTTCCGAGGGAAGTATGGTTGCAAAGCTGAAACTTAAAGGAATTGACGGAAGGGCACCACCAGGAGTGGAGTCTGCGGCTTAATTTGACTGAACACACCAATACCGTAGAACGAATGACAAATCGAGAGCACTTTCGTTGGGTCTAATAGTGAACGCGTGCTGGTATTAGACCCACTGAAGACAGATCAGCTCTTTAACCTTCTAATGAAAGAACGCTACGGAAATCGTGTTTAACCCCGCAGAAACCACAGGTTTCAGATACCTGGTCATTGACAAACAAAAAGCCCTCTATTAATTCGTCCGGTCTAATAATGAACGGGTGCTGTTAATCCTTGGAAGACAGGTCAGTTTTACCCTACTAATGACAGGGCGTTGCTACGGTAATCCTGCTAAATTCGAGAGGAGCCGCAGACATTTTTGGTTCACGTACCAGGCTGATAAGCCAATGGCGCGAGGCTTCCATGTGAGGGATTACGGCCGAACGCCTGTAAGCCGGAATCCCGCCCAAAATCTCAGCACCACCGCAATGGGAGGCTTCGATATGGTCGGGACCTGGGGCTCGCGCCTCAGCCCTACCCGGTCGAGCCGCAGAAAGAGGTCTCTGCCGTCCGCCGATCAAAGCGGGCAGATAGCTGCTCGATATTCACCCGATATGGCGATGGCGTGCGAAACCACCAACATAAGACTTGGTTCTTGGTCGGGGTGTCGAAAACAGTAGAGCAGCTACGTCACTGTGAACTGTCGAGACTCAACCCATGACCATGAGATATGTCCGCACACCAGGAGAACAACATCTCCGTGACATTACCAGGCTTGTCCCCTGGTTAAATGCACTCCTGCCTCGATCTCTACCTCTGTATGCTATCAGCCCTACCAATGGACGCAGAAGAGATGCAGACTAGCGGACATTGCACATCTGCCCTATTGTGTCAACCTCCCAGGTGGCGGGGAATGCTAGGCGTACCATCACTGCAGAGAAGCTAGAAAATAAAGGGAGCAAAGAGATACCCCACTCACATGCAAATGCTACGTTTCTGGCAGGACGTGACGATCCTGGGATATAGACACACTGGACTGCCTCTCTTCCGGGTTAGTATAAACCAGTACATAGTCCATATCATATATCATCACCGCACCCTATAGACACGAGTAGTGAAGACTCGTTAGTCCTGTAAGACAACTTCCATAAGAGAGACAACTCTGATCACAAACAACTGCTGCCTTGCAGATAGGCTGGGGACAGCCAAAGGCTAAGGAGGGCATCCCTACAGAAACGCCTGTTGAAATCGGATGCACTGGGCCACAGGCTTAACGACACAGTGCAACGTAAATCGCAGTACGATGACAATACAACTTAACAGAAAAATGTATGGCTTTCATCCTGCGGAGTCCCGCCAGGCAGCGAGAGTGCCGGGCCTCACGCCTCGAAGGGGACCACCCTTGACTACTGGTGGTCACCCACCCATGTGTTGTGGAGTCAAGACACATGGCTATGGGGCAATTTCTATGGACCAAAAACTCAAGACCCTCAAAATACTACAGTGGAATGCGGAGGAGTCATTTACAAAAATCTTTCTCTAACACATCACTTGCATGAAGGTAAGATTGACGTGGCATGTATCCAAGAAACGCACCTCAACAGCAACCATAAATTCTCAATCAGAGGATACCAGGCCTTCCGCCTGGATAGAGAAGGTCACAATGGAGGGGTTCTGATACTGACCTGTAACTGCATACCGAGTAGCGCAGTATCTGTCAATCACACCGGACAAGCAGAAATTGTAGGAGTTGACATAATGGCTCAAGAGACGAAGATCCGCATTTTCAACCTGTACGGACCACCAAATAAAGACCTATCGCTCTCGAATATGGAAGTCAAAGACTTCAACTGCATAGTAGTTGGAGATTTCAACAGCCACTCGGAGAGATGGGGATACTCTGACACAGACAGCAGAGGTGACGAAGTGGAAGATTGGGAGATAGACACAAATCTCTATCTTATCAACAGGCCGGAGGATAGCACTAGCTTCTATTCTAGAACATGGCATACCACCTCTACTCCAGATTTGGCCTTCTCCACAGTCGACATGCACCATAAAATAGACCGCCAGGTGCTAAACCAATTGGCAGGTAGCGACCACAGGCCAATTAGGGTTGGAAATTGATATGGAAGTAGGCCCACAGGAAACAAAACCGCTCCCACATTGGAATTACAAACAAGCCGACTGGGACAGATTTGCAAGCCTGACAGATGGGCTGTGTGAAACCATCAACACACGGAACAACAAAATGAAGCCCATGGTGGAAAGCCTAAGCAAAGCAATAATGCAAGCTGCCACTGAAACCATCCCAAGAGGGGCAAGGAAAAACTATAAGCCCTATTGGAATGATGAGTTGTAGAAAGCGGAAGACGCAGTCACAAATGCTAGGAACATGGCAGAGCGAGAACAATCTATGGAGGCAAATATCGCCCTCAAAGCCGTCACGGCGAAATACAAATACACTCTAAACCAAAAAGCAAGAGAAAGCTGGAAAAACAAAACAGAAAGCCTCAACTTGGACAAAGAAGGGAACAAACTATGGAAGCTAGTCAGAGCCATGAATGACGAAACTCCGTCAAACAAACAAATTACCATCAAGCAGGGCGAAAACTTGCTCGCTGGAAAAAAAGCTGCAAACGCCTTTGTTGAACACTATGCCAGAGCGAACCACATAGATGTCCTGCAGATAGGCACACAGACATTAATGAAGAGCAAAAGGGGCACGACAACATCAATATGGCACCAGAAGAGCATATGATGGAAAAATTAACAATGAACGAAATGGAAGAGGCCATGAGAACGTTAAAGAAAAGGAAATCTCCCGGAAAAGACGGGATAACAAACGAAATGCTGATGGGGCTGAGCCAAACAGCAAAGAGGAAACTGCTATCAGTCCTGAACCAAAGCTGGAAAAGGGGTATTGTACTACAGGCATGGAAAGACGCAGTACTTGTACCAGTACCAAAGAAAGGAAAAGACAAAACAGATCCAAATGGATACAGGACTATCAGCCTACCGAGCTGTGTCGGCAAACTGAAGGAACGTATGATAAACACCAGACTGATGTGACATCTGGAAGAAAAACGCATACTAATTCCACAGCAAGCAGGCTTTAGACAGCACAGATCCACTGAGGATCAGGTCATCCTCAGAGCCCAGGAAATAGAAGATGCCTACCAGGAACAGAAACACACAGTAGCGATTTGGGTGGACCTGGAAAAGGCATTTGACAAAGTCTGGAAAGAAGGACTTAGTCAAGCTAAGAAGAAGTGAAGTTTGTGGGAAAATGTACAAGTGGATCAACCACTACCTCAAAAACAGAACGGCCAGAGTTCAAGTACAAGGGCAGATGAGCAAAAAGGTGACACTCGAGCAGGGAGTACCCCAAGGGGGAGTACTGTCACCCACACTTTTCCTGGTGTATATAAATGACATTACAGAGAAAATACCAAGAAGAGTCCATAGCTCAATGTTTGCAGACGATCTGGCTATGTGGACCTCTGAAAAGAATCTCACCATAGCAAGAAATCGGATGCAGCAGGCCCTAACATCGCTGGAAGAGTGGGTGAACTCATGGCTGGTCAAAATAAACGAGGAAAAAACAACATGTACAATATTCTCGCTATCAATCAAACCCCAAAACACCAAATTAAGTCTAAAGGGCAAATACCTTCAGCCAAACGACAACCCAGCCTATCTGGGAGTCACATTTGATCGACGCATGACATGGAAAAGTCAGATCGAGAGAAACCGAATGAGAGCCAGAGAAAGAATGGCAATCATGATGAAACTTGCTGGCACAAGCTGGGGAGCAGACGAAAGTATACTTAAGAAACTGTACACTGGAAGAGTGAGACCAGTTCTCTAGTGTGGCATTGCGGCATGGACAACAGCAGCAAAGGCGAACTTCGATTAAAAATTAGCAAACTCCAAAACCAAGCCATGAGAGTTATAACAGGAGGCATGAAGTCAATGCCAATTGTAGAACTTGAAAAGATTACAAAACTGCAATCCATGACCGACAGAAGAGACTGCAGAGCCCAGCTGCAGTCAGAGAAACTCCGAAGACTGACTGACCATCCAATGCACCAGAGACTAAACAATTTAGGAAATGGGAAACTAAAGCGGAGAAACTTTGCAGAAATAGCCAAAGCAAAGATGCACAAAAACCCCATGAACGCACTAACACCAAAGCCCATCCCTACTGTACGAAAACCTACCTGGAGGCAGCATATATTTCCAGAGGTGGTAGAAAATATACCAGGTATTGGAAACAAAAACTGCCAGTCTGAAATAGAAAGAAGAGATACTACCCTGAGTTACATAACGGAAAACTACCCAAGCATGGACTTGACCCATGCATACACCGACGATTCCGTAACAAATTCAACACAGAACGGAGGGGCAGGAACATTTCTGAACCTACCAAATGGCAGAAAAATAACACTGTCATTCGCTACTAGAAAATACACAAGCAATTTCAGAGCGGAGGCAGAGGCACTGAGGGCGGCAGTGGAAGAAATGGTGACAGGTAAAAGTAATGAAAGCAACATAGTCCTGCTTACAGATGCTCTGGCCGTTGTACAGCACTAAAAAGCCAGAAAAATACTGAACTTAATGATTTAAGAACAGTACTCTATCAACTATGCCAGCAGTCCGCACCAAAAAGGGTAGTGGTGCAGTGGGTTCCATCTCACTGCAACATCCAAGGCAACGAGGAGGCAGACAGACTGGCAAAACAAGGTGCAAAACTACCACAACCTGATACTAGTATGACATACGAAGAGTCAAAACGGCTTATTAGAGCTAGATACATGACCAAATGGGAAACCGAACATACTGGCTACACCAAAAACAATGCCTATTACCAGCTGAACAGAAAGGAGCAGGTCGTGGTCTTCAGACTTCGCACTGGCCACAATAGACTGAGGTACCACCTATTCAACAAATTGAAGATAGGTGGCACCGACGAATGCCCGTGTGGTACCGGGAAAATGACCGCTGAGCATTTGCTGCAAAACTGCCCGACATACGAGGATCAGAGAGAGCAGATGTGGCCATCACCAGCGGCAACACTAGACAAGCTCTATGGCAGTGTCGACAGCCTCAGGATGACGGCTGCTTTTTTCGAAAAAATAATGGTTACTGTCTGACTGCGTACGAAGAAGAAGAAACCCCAAAACACCAAATTAAGTCTAAACGGCAAATACCTGCAGCCAAACGACAACCCAAACTATCTGGGAGTCACATTTGATCGACGCATCTACGAAGAAGAAGAAGAATCAGCCTAGTCAATGTAACAGACCTTAGCACGTATGGGAGAGCTTGTATCAGCCTAGTCAATGTAACAGACCTTAGCAGCCACCATTAGTGAAGGATTAGTAGATTAATGAGTAGAAAGCCATTTGATTTATTCTCCGTATTGTTGAGGCTTCTAATGGCAGGATATTACATTCACAAGACATCTGCCGAAACCAAAGCGACGGCCTTGAGTTAGTACAGCTGAACCTAGACCAGCATAAATTAGCATTTTTAAACCTAAGTTATTCTACACCAGACAACTAACCCCAGCCAAAATTTGGTGCGGGAAGTCAGATAGCAGTTATATTCTGTGTCCGCTGGATCTTGGCGTTGTTAGTTTTAGCCAAGGAGAAAATGGAGAATTTGGGTACACGTAAAGCCCTGGACCAATGAAACGCACAAATTTCCTCAAGGAGGCTGACATCATTATGTGGGGGCATCACCAGGTGGTCCGAGTACTGGAGACACTAAAAGACGTAAGTAGAACAAGATTCAAGGACTAAGACGGGACGTGGAATAAAATGGTTGTGAGTGACGAGTGGAGGAGACCAACAAAGACAGTCCAGTTTCCAGAGAAGAGTATTTGAGGTAATTATGCTGTATTTATATTTATAAGATAGCCAGTGACATTCAGTACAGAAGACCAAATCCAGATTTCGTTTAAGAAACAAACCAGAATAAATTCGCCAAGTGGTTCAAGAATTGAAGCACAGATTATCTTAAGATATCTTACAACCATATTGAAAACCCTAGACGACTAAGTCATTCAGCAGTAAAGTTTTGACTTGAAATATCCAAGTTCTAGAAGGAAGAGATGTTCAACTATTTGTTATTTCAAGTTCTGTGAGATAAAGGGAGAAAGAAAAAAACCAGCAAATTTCTCATCTCAGATGATCATTAATACCACATCGGAATCTGAAGGAAGAAGAAATCTCAAGCTAAATTGGATGCAAGCTCAAACCAAAAAGATCAGAAACAAGTGTTGTTCATATTAGAATTTGACAACAAGAACCGAGTGATTACACAAATGTATCGATGTAGTTAGTGAAGGGAGCAGTAGTCAGTCAGAAAGTGAAAGTTGGTTGAGAGAATAATCAGTTAGATGTCCAGCCTAAGTCAGTGAGTGAAAGGAAAATCATAATGTTGTGTGATGTTCAGTGTTATTACTTGTTGTGATGTTCAGTGTTATTACTTGTTGTATGGAGAGGACAGAAAATCAAGAATTGACTGTTTTATTCATTTATAAAGAATCTGTGTTAGTCACTGCTGTGTTTGGCTGTAATCATCCCTAAACGATCAGAGTCAAAATATAAATAGTTCAGAGGAAAAAGGTCCGGACATTCCAACGGGAATCTGTAGTAGTAGTAGACCAGAGCAGGCTGCGGTCAGGAGGACGAAAGGCAGCGGCGCTGTTAATCATTAATGGTCCATGTGATCAGGTTTCTTCAAAGATCAGATTGCCTGGTGCTGCTACATCAATGCTCTCTGCCAGAGCGGGAATGTAGAGCAGACTCCATCATAGAACAGGTGCTGAAGGCAAAGATGCCAGGAGACATCCACGCCACGACGGTACCATGCAATCAGTCAAGCTATTTTTAACTTAACTAAATCAGATGTAAATGAAAAGTAGTGGCCAGTTTGCTGTCTGACATCTCTGATCGGCAACTCTGCGACAATATTGTGACAAGGATATTGAAATTCATCGCCCATTTACACTTTAACGCATGCTATTTCATTGTTATAATACGATTTTGGTGTTTGAGAAAATCAACATTCATTTGTTATTGCTGTAGTTCCAATAATTGTTTGAGTGTTCTAATTAGAGTTGTGAGTTAAAGAGTGATAGTTGTAAGAAAGAGAGTAACATGCTACAATAGATCTGTAATGAAAATGTCAGACCTCAGTGTTGGCTGTAATTAGTTGTAGCATAACAACAGCCAATTCAACTTGACGAGATTACAGAGGTTAATGGTATATGTATAATACAGGGCTTTGGGTGCAATTGAAGAAGATATTTTGTTGTTGAGATCTCATGTCTTCAACATGATTGATAAATACTTGTAAATAGAAAATGTTGATTTGTTAGAGCTTGGTTTGCTATGGGCAAGTATCGTTAGCGTCTTCTTACCTACACAGCTCCTTGATGGTGCTGACGTCAACCACTCTGTGGTGCAGATGTTCAGCCAACCTCGGCATATGCCTCTCTATGAAGATCTTGTCCATGCCAATAGTGTTGCCTGCCAGGGGACACTTCCCCTTGGGCGTGTGTTGTCTGACAAAATCAAGGACCATCCGCTCAGCCTGTCCAAGATTGATCTCACTACGTCTCACAGCAGCCGTCAGACCAGACTGTCAAAGACATAGTCCACAAAAAGACGTCAGAAACATAAGATGACATGTACTCAAATAGACAAGCTGACATTTGGGGAAGTGGGGGAAGGGGGTAGAGGCGGGATGCTGCATGGAGGGGGTGGCAACCTGTTCTCAGATATGGGATGATGGGGGGGGGGGGGGGGGGGGGGGGCTGTTCTCTGATATGGTATGGGGGGGGGGGGTGTTGCCTGCTCTCTTATATGTGATGGGGGGGGGGGGGCGGCTGTTCAGATATGGGAGGGGAGGGGGGTTGCCTGTTCTCTTATATTGGGGGGGGGGCTGTTCTCTGATATGGGGGGCTGTTCTCTGATATGGGATGGGGAGGGGGGGGCTGTTCTCTGATATGGGTTGGGGGGGGGGCTGTTCTCCAATATGGGGGGGGGGGCCTGTTCTCTCATACGTGGGAATGTTCTGATATGTGTGGGGGGGGGGGGTGCCCTGTTTTCTCATATGGGAGGGGGGGCCCTGTTCTCTCATATTGGAGGGGGGTGCCTGTTGTCTCATATGTGGAGGAGGGCTTCGAGCTGACCGCGAAAGAGCATGAATCATTCCTGCCACCATCATATCAATAATAGCTTTGAGACATTAGCACACATCTCTGGGGACTGCCGATCTTGGCTTTCATTCCTCTCTCGCATTTGTCTCCTTTTGTTATTTTGATGTTTGAGGTGAAATCAGTTGACAATCTACTGCTCTTATGGACTTCATGGCCTTACACTGTTTTAGAAGACTCTGCAGAGTCTGTATACAGTCAGTTAATGTTTATATTCACTTAATCTAAAAAAAACTTTGATGTGCATCAAATTTATTCTTGAACACATTAATTGACCATGTCTGCACTATTTCTTGTGGCAATGCATTTCAAGCATTCACCTTTCACTGACAAAAAAAAACAACATTATCTGGCATCTAATCTGAACCTTTCTTTAATTAATTTGGGGATGTGTCCTCCTGCTCTTGTGGGTGGTTGTATTTTGAAAAACTTGTTATAGTCTAATTTATCCGTTCAGTTTATTATTTTATAAACCTCGAATTCTTCTCTTCTCTAGACACTGTCGGCTGGTTTTTCTAAGTCTTTTCTCATAACTGTAATTCCAGAATTCCACTATCAGTTTTGTGGCTCTTCTTTGCATCCTTTCCAGTGTGTTTATATCTCCTCTATGATAAGGACTGCACACCTGTACATAGTACTCCAACAGTTTCATGAGTCAGGGACACTGTATGTGAAATGACACGTGGAGCACAGAAGTTATAAATTGCAGCTTAGACTCAGAGGGTCAAAATTAGTTGGGACAATTGTATGACATTTCAGCACAGGTGGGGACAATCGTAGGACATTTCAGCACAGGTGGGGACAGTTCAAGCTAAGGGCCCACGTCGTGCATTCATCAACAAGGTCAGGTTTTGATTAGCAACTTGAGCAGGTTGGTTACTTACTCATAAGTGATACGATACTTGGAAGAATGGTGGCCATTCTAGGAAGAAAGGTAGTTGTCTCGGACAAAGTGGCTCGATAAGGATTCTGTGTAATGCTAGGGACTGCGATCTCAAAGGCCCGTCAGTACAGAAAGAGAGGTGCATCCCATGAGCCCTCAGAGAGGTGCATCACATGAGCCCTCAGAGAGGCGCATCCCATGAGCCCTTAGAGAGGTGCATCACATAAGCCCTCAGAGAGGTGCATCCCATGAGCCCTCAGAGAATGAAATTATTCAATACAAGTGTAACACGAGCACCAAAGGGCAAGCCTCATTTGAGAACTGCTAATGGTTGTAAGTGAAACAAAGCTTATTGTTAACCCATGTTTGTACGTTTGACAGCCTAAAGCAACAACCCTGACAGACAACGGCAGATCATCACCAACGTCGACGACCCAGAAGACGGCAGGAGACAACGACTGAGATAGTTAACCACTGATTTGTAATACGAATGAATTAGATTCAGTTATGGTTGATGGTATTTCATATAGGAGACTGAGAATCTGGCTAGAATAGTTTCGGAGATACCACCAAAAGCTAATGTTTGAGCCCTCTGAGTTAGTTTAGTATATGATATTTATTTAGTTACTAGTTCTATTCGTTTGCTGATTTTATGTAACAACTATCCTTGTAAATAAATCATATTATTTTGTTTTAATGGTTAACACTAATTTTAGTGTTTTCTGTGATTGAAGTGTAACGTCTTACAGTCTATGTTGTGAGTCAGTAAACTCTTACAGTCTATGTTGTGAGTCAGTAAACTCTTAAGGTAACTGCTCAGCTAATCCAACACAATATTTAACATCCAACAGTATGCTCCAATGATCTCAGATTGTACATGCTGGATGATTGAACTTGGTGTATTCACCACAACAAAGTATTGAGGGCAGTCAGAGAACACTGTCAGCACCAGAAAAACACAAGATTGTAAACTGACCTTCCCATGATGCTCTGTACACCAATCTCCCATATTATTGAGGACCTCATCATGTTCATGTATAATTATATGTGGACCCTGAAAAGAAAAAAACAAAGCAATATCATGAATATGACCTAGTGTTTCCAGCAAATCCCCAGACCCTTATACCATGACTAGGACCTAGTGTCTCCAGACCCTTATAACATCACTAGGACCTATTGTCTCCAGACCCTTATACCATGACTTTTGTCTCCAGACCCTTACACCATGACTAGTGTCTCCAGACCCTTACACCATGACTAGTGTCTCCAGACTCTTATACCATGACTAGTAAATCTCCATAGCCTTATATTGTGGCAGAGCCTAGGTTTTCGCTGAGCAGTTTACTTATCTAAAGTGTTACAACATGTATCCGCACCACGACACGACTTCACAGTAAATAACACAGTAAACACTATCTAACAAAATCTAACAAATTTAATAACAATCTCCACAAAAAGAACAAAATACATCTAAACTAAATAATCATTATACATATATATATAAATTTATATATAGAATTACATCGGAGGTTTGTAAGCACTGGCTTTTGATGGTGCCTCCAAACTACCTACTTCAAGCTCTCGCCGCTCACTCCCCTTATCTGCCATTACTCTACACACACTCATAAACTCATTCTCAGTTCATATTGCGTACTCTGTCGTTCTGTGCATTCACACACAATCAGATCACCTTCAGTCAGGTGATTTGAACATCTATATACAATCGGTTCAAGTATGCTCAGGCGATCTGTGCAGTCATTTGTAATTAGATCACGTCACTTAAAGGCCAGAATTACGTACTCACTTGTGGTCACACACACAGTCGATCTGTGCATACACATACCTCAGAACACACATCATTCCGATAGTGTCCTGCACAATACCACAGACATTCAGATCTCTTACTTGGGCGATTTGTACATTCACAATAACTTAGATCACTTCATGTATTCTTCTTCCGCTACCAAGTCCTGAACAGGGCTTTGCAAGTAGCAGGATGTAGTCCTGAGAACGGAATGTGTTGTGTCGCTAGTTTACAGTTTGACTGCGATATTTGCACCTTTCGGTCGGACACATCCGTCTTCGGCAGCAATGTATTCTTAAATTCATATTTAACTAGATCACTCATCGTTCACTAGGTGTCCTGCATGTACGACACACATTCAGATCTCTGTTCACACGGTGTCCAACAAACACACTTATAGAGCGACTGGCCAAAACTTGTAGGTGTATGCTGATTCAGTCACCCTGAAAATCACTCTATCGCTCAGTATAATAGTCTACATAATAGTCTAGCAGAGACTACTAACAGCTCTATCTCTCAGTATAATAGTCTACATAACAGTCTAGCAGAGACTACTAACGGCCTATCAATCTCTCTCCTAGCCAGTCTCCTGAGTTCATCTCTGCTGGAATTCTTAAAATATCATGAACATGCTCTCCTAGGACAGGTGGCAGCCAGAAAGGTCAAGAAGCAGGTGATCTATAGGTGTAGCTTTAGAACCCAAGGACAAGAGGTAAATGTTCGGAGCTGCACCAATCCACACACACACACACCCCCCCCCCCCCCCCCCCCCCACCGGTCAAATGCATTCTTGTCTCTTTCTTTACCGTTTGGCCTCTATCCATATAGGTGACAAAGAGATACACACCAGCAGACATTGCAACTCTGCCCCTATGTGATTATCTTCCAGGTTGGCAGGGAATGTCAGATGTACCATCCCTACAGAAGGTCTGGCAAAAAAAGAATCATTATAGTCCACCTGACGATTATGGGACACCAACGCACTAAACTGCTTCCTTTCGGGGATACTTGAAAGACGCATCCATGCCTTCCCTTCATAATCATGATGTCGCTACAGCTGAGAGGTAAAGACGCCCGCCTCCAAAAATTTTTGAGATCTCGACTCCATGTGTTGTGCATCTCTGGTGTCTAGAACCTGAACCTTGGCAGTTGGAGACCAGAAAGGTTGGGAAGTCAGCCATTGACCAGGCAAAACCAGTAAGAGGGGGCTATCCAGGCCAAATTCTAATAAATAATGAAATTCCTATCCAATACGCAATCTACCTTCTCCCAAACCTAGCATGCAGCAGACATGACCTGCTTGTTTGAATACTAGGATCCCAAGTAGGTGTATCAGGCCAATGACAACATCTACTTTGTCTGCTGCAACCCAGCACTTTCAGGTCAATGACTCCATCTCAGCTATTACATGTGCTGATCTGCCACATAACAATTTTTTTTATATATTAGCATGTCCAGTCAACGACCCCATCTATTGTGTCAGCTATTACCAGATGTCAGCCGCTGTTGAATGCCCACAATGAGTATGTTTACTCTTTTGAGTGCCCTAAAAAAGGACATTAGGTGGTTGGTTGCAACAGCTTTCGTAACATCCCAAGCATGTTGATGAAGGTGGGCCGAGGTCCTCCATTCTGTTGTCTTATGCTTGGCTTTATCTGCGTGTCGCTCACTACTTAGTATGTTTATTTATAGCAAAACACCAGAAGAACAGATCTACTTTAGTAGATTATCACAAGAGCTGAAATTAAATCTACATTTTCATAAATAGTTTCAAAGGTACTAAGTGAATTTTGTGCATTCAAAAAAAAAACAGATCAATGCATGTAGATTTGCTTCCGATAACAGAATTTATTGACTTTAAAACAGGCAGCAAATAATTTTTCAACAAAACTGCACTTTTACCATTTTTATGTAAAACTAAACTAAATTTCAACTTACATTTAAGAAGTATCTAAAATGTCTGTCATTTAGAAAAAATATAAATGTATCATAAATAGTAAGATCTTAAAGTCCTTGGACCCTGATTAGTGGCCTCCCATACTGAACAAGAGGAAAATACGGCCCATGGCAGCGGGCCTCTGCTCCTAAAAGAGTTAAGACACATGGGTTTAAATAATAACTGTCATACATATGTAACAGTTCCAGCTGGAGCATGGGCATTAAGGGCAGGGGCGATGGGTCCAGCGACTCTGGGAACAAAGGTTACCTGAATGTGTGGCAAGGTCACTCACCGTCTCGACACCGAGTCGGCAAAGGAAAAGAGGGGTTAGGGGAAGAATGTGTCTAGTACAGGTGTTGGTTCGAAACTGACCACCCTGGTGTTCCAATTTAGCGTAGTGGGGGGGTTGGTGGCAGTCAGAGGCCGCCATGGCCTGCTTCGACATTTAGAGTGACAGGAATTCGAAGTTAGTCGTCCAATAATTACTAGTTGGAGATAGATCCAAATTAGAGTGACGGCTAAGTCAGACAACCAACAGAAGACAATTGGACAGCCATGATGTTGCTTGAGACTATAAAATACTCGACAAAGAAGAACTCAGTAGACTAGCCTGGACAGAGAGAAAGACTAGCTAGCAGGCTGAGAGCGATTGATAGGCTGCTACTAGCTAGCAGGCTGATTAGGAGTTTGTAAGAGAGATGCAGGGTGACTGAGCCAGCATACACCATCGAGTTTCAGCAAGTCACTCTAAAAGTGAGTGTGTTGGACACCCTCTGACTAGAAGAGATCTGAACGTGTGTCGTACGTGTAGGACACCGAGTGAACGATGTGTGTTCTGAAGTATGTGTATGCACATATTGACTGAGTGTGTGACCACAAGTGAGTATGCGATTCCAACTATAAGTGACACGATCTAATTTCTTATGAACGCACAGATCACCTGAGTATACGTGAATCGGTCGAATGTGGATGTACAGATCACCTGAGTATACATGAATCGATCGAATGTGGATGTACAGACGACCTGACTGATGGGATCTGAGTGTGGGTGAATGCACACAACGACAGAGTACATAATATGATCGTGAAGGCCATTTTGTGAGAATGTGCAGATAAGGGAAGGGGAGTGTAGCAGCAAGAACTGGGTTTTATTAGTTGGAGGAAATATTCAAAAGCTAGTGCTTATAACCTCTGTTGTAGAAAGAATTAATATTATAATTATTTAGTTCAGATGTAATTTGTTCTTTTTTGCTAATATTGTTTCTGACGATTTTTTAAATTAAATATGCCAAAGTTTGTTGGAGATTGTTTACTGTGTTATTTCCTGTATGTAGTCGTGTCGTGGATACATATTGTAACACTGTAGATAAGTAACTACTCAGCGAAACCTAGGCTCTGCCACACACAATCAAAAATGTAGGCCATTTGAGTTCAAACATTAAGTCACATGGGTTCAAACATTAAGTCACATGGGTTCAAACATTAAGTCACATGGGTTCAAACATTAAGTCACATGGGTTCAAACATTAAGTCACATGGGTTCAAACATTAAGTCACATGGGTTCAAACATTAAGTCACATGGGTTCAAACATTAAGTCACATGGGTTCAAACATTAAGTCACATGGGTTCAAACATTAAGTCACATGGGTTCAAACATTAAGTCACATGGGTTCAAACATTAAGTCACATGGGTTCAAACATTAAGTCACATGGGTTCAAACATTAAGTCACATGGGTTCAAACATTAAGTCACATGGGTTCAAACATTAAGTCACATGGGTTCAAACATTAAGTCATTGCAATACCAAGAAACCCACAAGCCATTTAGACATCAACATTCCCAACAAACTGCCAGGTTACCACAACCAGGTCCTAGTGTGACCTACCAAGAGTCCAAAAGGTTTATTAGGGTCAGATACATGGCCAAATGGGAAACAGAGCATACTGGCTACACAAAAAATGATGCCTATTACCAGTTGAACAGAAGAGAACAGGTCGTGGTCTTCAGACTCTGCACAGGCCACAACAGACTGAGGTACCATCTATTCAATAAACTGAAGATAGGTGGCACTGACGAATGCACCTGCGGTACAGGGAAAATGACCGCTGAACATCTGCTGCAAAATTGCCCGACATACGAGGACCAGAGAAAGCACATGTGGCTATCACCAGTACTAACACTAGACAAGCTGTATGGCAGCGTCGACAGCCTCAGGATGACTGCTGCTTTCTTCGAACAAATTCAAGTTGACGTCTGACAGCGTACGAAGAAGAAGATTCACAACAAACACATCAGACATTCACATCCAACAACAATCACACAACATATTAAAACACCAACATTCACATTAAAGAACAAACATGAAATATTAAAACACCAACATTCACATTAACCCTTTGAACCTGTGATCCCGATGAACCGGTGTGTGTGTGTGTACACATAACCCGCGACCCGAGTCACCGGTTTGCCAGTAGAGTACATGTATCTTATAAGAACGGGCATAGTATGGATAGACACGGCAGAATTTGCATACAACTTCTGGAATGTTACTTCAAAATGGTGGCGCCCATGAACTGATCACATTGCGACAAATTTTTACAATATTTTCACAATGAAAAGACATGCAGAAAAACCAGTAAATGAGCATTCTAAAAGGCTTACAATTGAACAAAGCTGTTCAGATTGTTCTCAATGATTCGGAGGACGATGAATTAGATTTAGATGGTAACTATTCTGAAACTGATATAGAAGTTGAATCAGATGATCATTTGGGTGATAACGTGTTCATTAGACTCCGATGAAGCTACATCTTACCCTGTTCCTGATTATTCTGGCGATCAGGCTGTTTTACAGGGGCGTTTTCCAGGTAGTGTCTCTAGTAAATTTGATGCAGATTGGTCTCCAATAAATATATTCAGATCTGTGTCTGCAGTAGACACAACATCTATGGAGCAGATAGACCCTAAGAAGATTCCAGAATCTATTAATCCAGAAAGTAAAGCCAGTGAATTTTTGGAACTTTTCCTGGATAATGATTTCTGGCACAATTTGTGTGAGCAGACAACTCGACGCGCTGAGGAGATGAGAAGCAAGAAACCAACCAGCTACTATGCCAACAATTTTAAAAGTGTAGTAGTGCCAGAGATGAAAGCATTCTTTGGACTGCATCTTCAAATGGAACACAGTGTGAGTAAACCATGTTACGAGGAGTACTGGTCTAGCTCATCTGCTAACTTCGTGTCTCATACTCCTGGTTTCCACACTGTGATGGACCGTGATCACTTCCTTGCTCTCTGGATTTTTCTTCATCTTGTTGATGAGTAGGACCCGGCTTTGGATAAAGCAGATAAACTTTACAAAGTAAGGCCTATGTTGGATGTGTTGCTACCAAAATTTCGGCACTATTATTCACCTTCACAGCACGTGAGCTTAGACGAAGGTATGATCCCCTCGAAGAGCAGACTTGCCTTCAAACAATATATCAAGTCAAAGCCCATAAAGTGGGGAATAAAAGCTTAAATGGCTTGTGAAGCAAGCTCTGGATATATTCTGAATCTGGAAATCTACACTGGAAAAGCAGACAATTTTATTCCAGATCTTGGTGTTGTTGGTAGTGTCGTTATTAGAATTTTAACTTCTGGGAATTTGGTCAACAAAAACCATATTGTTGTTATGGACAGATTCTACAACAGTGTAACTGTCTTTGACAAGTTGTACACTGATTATGGTACACTTGCAGTAGGTACAGCAATGACAAATAGGAAATTGTATCCTAAAGTACTGGCAGGAAAGAAGAAAATGGACAGGAACATTGTATGCCTTGTCTGGATGGACCAAAGACCTGTAAATTTTATATCCAACTACCACAACCCAACAGAAATTGGAACTGTTAGAAGGAGAAGAAAGGATGGAACAGCTGTAGATGTTCCAACTCCTCAACTTTGTATTGACTATAATGCTTTCATGGGGGGGGGCCCCACAGATGTAAACGACCAAATTTGTCGTCTCAACAAGACACGACGGCTTTATCGCTGGCCTAGGAGGCTAATTGTGAAATTCTTTATGTGGGCATGTAATAATGCCTGACCTGACTTATGGATCATTGTAGTCCCCACAATACAACAGGAAGACGCTACAGGACATTTGGGATGTTCATGAACGAAGTTTGTTTATCCCTCATTGGGGATTTTAGAACAGCTACTGTAAACTTCCCAACCGTGTCGAGGCCCAACAGAGACTGCAAAATGTTGGTTCCCATCATCCACAAATGTCTCCAAAACCTACAGGAAATAATGTTTGTGTAGTATGCTCAATTGAATTTAACAAGCATGTCAAGGACTTCCCAAACATGGCCTACAAAGACAGACCATTCAAACAAGTCAAGACAAAATTTTGGTGTAAATATTGTGAAACTTATCTGTGCCTAAAGGATGGGTCTACAAGCTGGGAGGACTGGCATAATAAAATAATTGAAACAGATCACTTAGTTTTGTCATTGTAACTAGTTTTGTTCAGGTGTCAATTTTTGGCTTTTTTTCTTCAGGAGCCCAGGTGACCAGGGTTCAAAGGGTTAAAGAACAAACATATGAGACATTTAAACACCAACATTCACATTAAACAACAAAGCATTCACACTAAACAACACATGAAACATTCACATTAAACAAACACACACATGAGACATTCAAACACCAACTTTCACAAACAACACACACGCATTAAAACAGTCAGCACACCCAATGTTCCAACCTCAGCCACAATCTGTAGATTTCCCTCTGTGATCACACATGATATCTCCAGAATTCTGTCGCTCATAAAATCTAATCCTGTCATCTGAAACAAACAACCAAGAATAAGCTGGCACTGCATAATGGAGCAGAATAAGGCTGTCTTGTCTGTTTAGGTGCCAGTTTAGGGCACTGACACTATCTCTGAGCCACAGAACAAGGCTGTCTTGTCTGTTTAGGTGCCAGTTTAGGGCACTGACACTATCTCTGAGCCACAGAATAAGGCTGTCTTGTCTGTTTAGGTGCCAGTTTAGGGCACTGACACTATCTCTGAGCCACAGAATAAAGCTGTCTTGTCTGTTTAGGTACCAGTTTAGGGCACACACTTCCTCTGAGCCACAGAATAAGGCTGTCTTGTCTGTTTGGGACACTCTGATCATTGGCTCGTATCGGTATGCTGTGAATATTCTAATCCAACAGATTATCTTCAAATAGTCGGTGTGTCATCTCAACAGTGTACTACCAAAAAAGACATTGTGAAACATGACAATCCATCAATTGGTCAGTTTAACATTCACAGGAAACCACAGCCCAAATAGACTTATTTCATGCACTCCAGAAATCTGGAACATACCAAGACAAGAGCAACTGATGGAGAGTTTAACCTCATGGAATGGAAAAGTTTAACCTCATGGAGTGGGAGAGTTTAACTTCATGGAGTGGGAGAGTTTAACTTCATGGAGTGGGAGAGTTTAACCTCATGGAGTGGGAGAGTTTAACCTCATGGAGTGGGAGAGTTTAACCTCATCAAGAGGGAGAGTTTAACCTCAATGAATGGAAAAGTTTAACCTCATGGAGTGGGAGAGTTTAACCTCATGGAGTGGGAGAGTTTAACCTCATCGAGAGGGAGAGTTTAACCTCATGGAATGGAAAAGTTTAACCTCATGGAGTGGGAGTTACAAAAGCCAAATACTACCATGACCTGAATGGGAGCAAAGAACAGTAACACTGTAACCTGCCAAGCTCACTACCAAAGCTGATTGAGGCTTGGACTTGAAAATAGCTCCTCTATTCCTGCAAAAAATTTCAGTCACAAAAACTTCAACAGATGTAAACTGGTCAACGTTTGATGACGGCATGCATTTTTTGTAGACCTATCCTTCCCAACAAAGTTTCAACAATTGAACTGATGAGCAACAAAATCAAACAGATCGTGTGGAACTGATGAGCAACAAAATCAAACAGATCGTGGCATTGTTAAGTCGCATTTCAACATGTCATGATGTGGGCTTCTTACAACTGAGGCCATCCTGATGGAGCCATTCCTCAATTGGCTTCCCAGCCTAGGAAGAGTGTTTTGTCAAGGGGACTGTAGTTGTTCCTGTAACCAACCACAACATGTAGATTCTGTGTTTGAACATAGGCTAGTGCAGTGAATGGCTCAGTAGTTATGACACCAGTCAATTAGTCTAGAGACTTGGCAGTTCAAAATCAAGTGGAAAATGTCATTTAAACATTCTAAATTGTCATTTTTTGTTTTTCTGAAATGATATTCTGGAAGTATATCTCGCCTTGTCAGTTGCTGTTCTTACACAGTGTGATCAGATGTTTTAACCGTAAGGTAATCATTGTAGATCTCAAGTAATTCTAAATCAATTTTCATTGAGTAAAACTCCTCTCACAGCTAGCAACATTGACAGCAATTGTCAGGGTAATTGCTGTAGTAGTATTAAAATTTGTCAAATCAACTTCCCAAGAATATTTTTTTATCAACTGCAAAAGTTCATGAGGGCCTTCCTTCCACATCTTTGTTTTGTCTTGCATAACAGCAACAGCAATAAAACTCTGGTCTTTTTTTCTCTCAGTCAGGAACTCTTTCTTATTACTGTCAACATAATCATGATTTAGTCTGACACTAGTATTTGTCATTCACAAGAATCAGGGATGGCACGGGCTAGTGGTTAAGTGACACTAGTATTTGTCATTCACACAATTCGGGGATTCACTTAGTGGGCTAGTGGTTAAGTGACACTAGTATTTGTCATTCACACAATTCGGGGATTCACTTAGTGGGCTAGTGGTTTTAAGTGACACTAGTATTTGTCATTCACAAGAATCAGGGATGGCGTGGGCCAGTGGTTAAGTGACACTAGTATTTGTGATTCACACAATTCGGGGATTCACTTAGTGGGCTAGTGGTTAAGTGACACTAGTATTTGTCATTCACACAATTCGGGGGTTCACTGAGTCGGCTAGTGGTTAAGTGACACTAGTATTTGTCATTCACAAGAATCTGGGATGGCGTTGGCTAGTGGTTAAGTGACACTAGTATTTGTGATTCACACAATTCGGGGATTCACTTAGTGGGCTAGTGGTTAAGTGACACTAGTATTTGTCATTCACACAATTCAGGGATTCACTGAGTCGGCTAGTGGTTAAGTGACACTAGCATTTGTCATTTACACGATTCAGGGATTTACTTAGTGGGCTAGTGGTTAAGTGACACGGCTCACAACACAAAGGTGTTGGGTTCACTACCCAGTCACAGCAGCAGCCATTACCCCCGGGAAGCAAACCCTTACAAAATGCAGGAAGAAGCAGACCCTTACATAAAATGTGTGCCAAAGTCGGATGCACTTGGGCTCACAGGCGCAAAATAAAAACATAGAGCAATGCACTCCACCTTGGAGAATAGAGAAGTAATGCGACCGCAAACAGATAAACAAAATTCACAAGATTCGATAGAGCAAGGAAGGCATATTACTCAGCAAGAACATAAATCTGTTGAAATCTCAAGAGTTATTTCTTGAATCACTCGGGACCAAGATGCTGAGCAGTAGTAATCAGCAACCCATAGCTGCCAAGTCTCTTCTACACCTCCATGCTGTGATCCAGATTAACAGGCTGCAACAGAACAGACTGGCTAAAGAGAAGGGATCAAAGAGGAAAGACTAACCAGGTACTCAAAAATACCTGCTGAAGTCGGATGTGTTGGACCAAAAGGTGCAGATATTGCAGTCAAGCTGTAAACTATGACACAACGCATTCTGTTCTCCAGACAACTTCCTGCTACTTGCGAAGCCCCTTTCAGAGCTTGTTAGTGGGAGTCTGAGCACAAACGAAGACAAAGAATCACTCTGTCCAGTGAAAAAGACATTTCTCTCCACTCATTTTTTGTATGACGATTAATACTGTCTCACTGGCATTTTTTCTTAAAACAGCACCGCTCTCTTTCGTACGCTTCATTGTGAGTTTGATTGATAGAATAATAAGTGTCAGTTTGTAGAGAAATCAATTCCTGCTGCAAAATGTCTGGCTCTGGACAAAGTTTCCTAGGGTACAAGAAACAACGACAAAACAGATGAGGTGCACTCTGCGTTATCAGGTACACGGAACAATATATTTGCTCTACCTCCTCTAAAACGACTTCCCTAAACACAAATGCCCTTTGCATTAGGGCACATCAGTAAATAGGTCACAGACGGCTATTACAAATCTGAAAATCATTTATGACATGGTCCCTTATTTCTCAACATAGCTTATCCCATCCCCAAAACCTGTAGCACAGAAGTCTTTGGTTTGCTGTCTCAACCCCATTCTAACAATGAGATATCTTCATGCTACCAAGAATCGGCTATATAGAAGTGAGCCAATGACAGTCACTGAAGTCTTTTAACTTAAAACTTAACATCTTTATACTGGTTTATAAGAGTCTGTATACAACTAGTTTCATTTATACTTCCTTGCTCTAAACGCTATGCACATCCAATCTATTCTTAAATGCATTAACTGTTCCGGCCTCCACGATTTCACGTGGCAATGCATTCGAAGCATTCACCACTCTCTGGCTAAACAATTGTTCCTAATTTTCAATCTGGACCTCTCTTTAGTTAATTTGTAGTTATGCCCTCCTATTCTCGTAGGTGGCTGTATTTTGAAAAAGTTGTTAGTCTAATTTATCCATTCCTTTGATCATCTTATAAACCTGTATTAAGTCACCTCGATTTCTTCTCTTTTCTAGACACTGTAGGCCGGTTTTTCTGAGTCTCTCCTCATAACTGTAATTCTGGAATCCCACTATCAGCTTCGCCGCTTTTTTTTGTATTCTTTCCAGCATGTCTATATCCCCTCTTTGATAAGGACTCCACACCTGTACACAGTACTCCAATCTAGGTCTAACTAAAGCTTTATATAGTTTGACTATCACTTCCTTGCTCCTATGTTTAATATTTCTTTTTATCATACCTAACATTGCATTTGCCTTTTTCACTGCTACTTTAACTTGCTCACTCACCTTTCCTGTATGATCTATTATAACCCCTAGGTCCCTTTCCTTATCTATCTTTCTAATATTGTTCTCGCCAATTCTGTAATTATGTTCCATATTGGATCTACCCATGTGGATGACTGTACATTTATCTACATTAAACTCCATTTGCCAGCTTACAGACCATTCTTGAATTTTATCTAAATCCGACATCAATATATCCACTTCTGCTTTAGATGAGACACTACTGCATAGTTTTGTGTCATCTTGCTCAAACCAGTAAATTGAGTAAAGTAGTCGATGTGCATTCATATTTAATTTCTCAAAACTAGAATGATTTAACAGTTTTGTTATAATTACATGTGATTTAT
The DNA here is from genome assembly GCA_036924085.1 of Ariolimax columbianus. Classification (NCBI taxonomy): domain Eukaryota; kingdom Metazoa; phylum Mollusca; class Gastropoda; order Stylommatophora; family Arionidae; genus Ariolimax; species Ariolimax columbianus. The sequence goes on along the minus strand of JAVGWX010000001.1, from coordinate 323,033 downwards.
TTCAGTAGTAAATTATAAAATTGTGTCCGACATCCTCTACTATCTGGACAGAATAACACTTTTCTTTTCGATGCAGTGGCCAGTAGACCAAAAATGCCGCTATTGTGCTCAGCCCTCCTCGCCCACAGACTGACCCCAATCGATGGCATAGCTACAAGTTGACTAAAGACACGTCTAGATTAGATATTAGGAAATATTTTTTAAGTCAGAGAGTGGTGTCTGCTTGGAATGCATTGCCAGGGGAGGTAGGGACATTTAATACATTTAAGAATAAATTGGATGCGCATAGCTTTTAAAGCAAGGTGATGTAACTGGTTGTATACAGACTCTGCAGAGTCTTCTAAACCAGCAGTTTTGAGTAATAATAAAGACGTTATAGTTATAGGATTCTTCTAACACTAGTATTAGTATAATGTAGTAACTGTTACTAACACTACTAACAGCACTGACAAGAATGCACGGTCAGCAAGAGCCATTCAATTCAACCATTATAATTAGCTAGATCTAAGCATTGAGAAAAAGATATCCATTTTCTCTGGATTTCCTATTGATTAATCATCTATTCCAGTTAATTTGTATTTTGTGTCCATTGAATTGATTGATTAGACTAAATTAAATTAGATAGATTATCAATTAGATAGATCATAGAGATTCTTAGCATTAAACATATAATTATATAGAGATTACATGTGAATAATATTTTTAATAATATGCCAGTCAGTATATCTATAGCTTCACTTTGTCTGAACTAAACGGTAAACGCTAAGTGAACGGAGTTTGCATGCCTACCTCTAGATCTACCCATATGAGGCGATCTGATTGTAGAGCGTGTAGATCGTCGTCTCCGTTGGTAGTGGTTATGTCGGCCATGAATCCATTTGTCAAGGACGGTTCTCCATGTTTGATCTTATGATCGCTCAACTTTGATGTTGACATGGTTCTCGTACAAAATGTTCCAAAATGTGTATATTTGTCGAGACCTTGGCGATATATGTTGTAAAATGTGCTAAATGGAAAGCTTTTATCCCGATACGGCAAACCGAACGAGAAAGCTGTAATTAGTCGTCGAATGGATGCTACTTTTGGTTGTAACCGCCAGCCCGACATGTTGACTACTTCCGGGTTATGGTCAAAGGGTCATGGCCATCCAGATGTTTTGAAACTGCCAAGTAACAACCAATCAGCTGATAGTGTCTGGGAGTCCACAGAGAGATCTGAACAGGGTCTATGGAGTGGAGATACAGGAGGGTGCATTGTACCGAGGTACAACAGAAGACCTGGAAGCCAAATCTTTTATGTATGCATCTAATGAGACGAACACGAGCTCACAATAATAGAAGGAAGAACAGATAATTTTCTCTCATCTGCTTTTAAAGAACAAATCATCTATCCACAATGTTTCCCAAAATCAGGAGTTCAGAAAAGAAAAACATACCCAGGAGCTGACATCTATTCAGATCGCAATCTTGTATGTATGAAATTATAAAACTAAGTGCCCATAGGAAAAGATCACTCAGCTCAGTTCAGTTCATCCCGTAGCCCATCAGGTGGTTGGGGAACACATGAAGACATTCTCACAACCCCACGCCATCTCTCTGAGTAGTATCGAATTTGTAATTCCGTAGAACCTCGTGACATGCCCATAATAAGACATCTTTTTCGTTTTGGTAGCTGTGAGCAGATCCTCAGGCAAACAACATCTCCGTGACATTACCAGGCTTGTCCCCTGGTTAAATGTACTCCTGCCTCGCTCTCTACCTCTGTATGCTATCAGTCATCCCAATGGACGCAGAAGAGATGCAGGCTAGCGGACATTGCACATCTGCCCTATTGTGTCAACATCAGAGGTGGAGGGGAATGCTAGGCGTCCCATCACTGCAGAGAAGCCGAGAAAACAAAAGGGGCAAAGAGATACCCCACTCACATGCATATGATACGTCTCTGGCAGGACGTGGCGATCCTGGGATACAGACACACTGGACTGCCTCTCTTCCGGGATAGTACAAACCAGTACATAGTCCATATCATATATCATATCTCATATATCATCACCGCACCCTATAGACACGAGTAGTGAAGACTCGTTAGTCCTGTAAGACAACTTCCATAAGAGAGACAACTCTGATCACAAACAACTGCTGCCTTGCAGATAGGCTGCGGACAGCCAAAGGCTAAGGAGGGCATCCCTACAGAAACGCCTGTTGAAGGCGGATGCACTGGGCCACAGGCTTAACAAGTGACACAGTGCAACGTATATCGCTGTATGATGATAGTACGACCTAATAGAAAAAAGCGTGGCGCTCATCCTGTGGAATCCCGACAGGCAGCGAGAGTGCCGGGCCTCATGCCTCTAAGGAGCCCAACCATAGCTACTGGCGGTCACCCACCTATGTGTTGTGGAGTCGAGGCACATGGTGATGGGGCAAAAACTATTGACCAAAAACACAAGACCCTCAAAATACTACAGTGGAATGCGGAGGGAGTCATTAACAAAAAGCTTTCCCTAACACATCACTTGCATGAAGGTAAGATTGACGTGGCATGTATCCAAGAAACGCACCTCATCAGCAACCATAAATTCTCAATCAGAGGATACCAGGCCTTCCGCCTGGATAGAGAAGGTCACAAAGGAGGGGTTCTGATACTGACACGTAACTGCATACCGATTAGCGCGGTAGCTGTCAATCTCACCGGACAAGCAGAAATTGTAGGAGTTGACATAATGGCTCAAGAGACGAAGATCCGCATCTTCAACCTGTACGGACCACCAAACAAAGACCTGTCGCTCTCGAGTATGAAAGTCAAAGACTCCAACTGCATAGTAGCTGGAGACTTCAACTGCCACTCGGAGAGATGAGGATACTCGGACACAGACAGCAGAGGTGACGAAGTGGAAAATTGGGAGATAGCCACAAATCTCTATCTAATCAATAGGCCGGAGGATAGCCCTAGCTTCTATTCTAGAACATGGCATACCTGTAACAGTTCCCGCCGGAGCAAGGGGAGTTTAGGATGCCTGAACATGTTGAAGCTTAAAGCTACCTGAATGCATGTCAAGGTCACTCACCGTCTCAGCAAAGGAGAACAGAGTTGGGTTAAGGAATGTGGACAGATAGAAACTGACCACTGGCCTTCCGATTTTGGTAGGGGGAGATTGATTGACAGACGAAATTGGCAGCGGGGCTTGCTGCGAGAGAAATGGAGTGACAGGTGTGCAAAGTGTTTCGGTCCAATTGGGATTGAAAATGACCATACCTGAGATCGATTGGTCAAGCTCTGGCCTTGCTTGAGGATATATAACTCGAGACAAAGTTTAGCTCGGGAGGCTGGAGGAGAGATGGAGAGAGAGAGGCTGTATGGAGGAGAGTGAGAGAGAGACTGAATGTGGATCGTATGTTTAACTCACCGACTTAGATAGAGGAGCGATTGGTAGACTGCTGGACGAATGTTTAGTGATAGAACAGGATCGCTCAAATAGGTGTGTGAGTTTTGCATTAATAGATAATCTGAACGTGTGTTTGTAAGCAAGGACACATTGTGAACGAGTATGTCGAGATCGCCCGCCTGAGGGGATTTCAGTGAGGAAGAGTATTTGATAAGGTGTGTTGAAGACGCAGTTAAGGCGATGTGTGTGTGATGTAATTGCAAGGCAATAGAACTGGGTTTTTAGATACTTGGGAATTCCATCAATAGCTAATGCTTACAATTCCCGTTATAGTAGAATGTTTAGTTAAGATATGTATTATATTGTGTTTGTAATTTCTCTACTCATTCTATGATATGAGTATGATATAATAAATATGCCACCTGCTGTGTGATATGTCATTTACTGAGTATGGTCATGATGATGTGGATGAGTGTGAGAATGTTCTAAGTTAGAATAACGGCCAGGGCAAATAGTGAGATCTGCTACACGTTATTATTATTTTGGTGCCAGTGACCACGGATAGTTATAGTTTTATAAATATAGTGTGTAGCTACAGATCTTTAATTGCCTGTTTAACACAAGTGTCGCAGTTATATATAACTTGTGTGTGTAGTTAGGAATAGAGGAGTAGCTAGTGGTTAGAGTGTTAGAACCATAGACAGCTTTTCCAATCATCTGACTGGTAAGTGTGACATATTTTTTTTTCTCATACATTATTGCATTACTGACAGACGGACATTTGTTTTGATGCACGACTAATAATTTTTTTTTACCTGTAGAAGCTCTTTACGAGTAACGAGGTCTTGAAAATAATGGACAACGAACAGACGACAGCGCTAACAGACACGCTGAATAGACTATCGCTAGCCACATCGCATGGCAATATAACAGCCACGATAGCCCCATTCGACGGGAACCCGAAACTGTTTAAGAAATGGATGGACAGCTTAGACAAGTATGCCTATCTGAACAATGTTAGCGATGAAGATAAGGGAAAAATTGCATTTCAAACAAGCGCAGGGTTTGTTCAAGACCATATGAGACGAAGATTGCAGCAGGCACCAGGACAGACATGGGACGAAGTCAAGAAGGACTTAACCCGGAGATATGCGGAGGTCACGGATCCGCAATACGCTTTGTCTGCATCGAGGAAGCTAAAACAGGACAGACAAGAGAGAGTCCAACTCTTTAGCGATCGTCTGCTAAACCTAGCGGAATAGGCGTTCATAGGCCAAGACATGGAGTCAGTGGGAATAAGCAGCCAGCTGATAACCATTTTTGAAGACGCCCTGTGTTCAGACGCATTACGTTTAAAATTAATGAGAGAGGCCCCTAAAACCTTAAACGAGGCCATCCAGTCATCTGTAACAGAGGAGAACTTACGTAGAAGATTCGACCTCAGACTAGGCAGAAACACCAGCTCAGGCACCGACAGACAGCCAGCTATCGATCGACGAGAGGAGGATAGGAGACGGGAGGAAGAAATGGACATTAATTACGTCACACCTACTTGGCGCAAGAATGGAGAGAACGGCAGAGCTAAGCCCGTTCTAAAGGTACGGCGACCGGTTATTTGTTTTAGGTGTAATCGGGAAGGTCATATCGCCAATTGGTGTAGAGAGCCTGGACAGCCCAGTATGGAGCAGAGGAGACAGCCTGGAAGAACGACAGCCTACTATGGTAGGGGGAACCAAAGGGGCGCGGGGAGAGCAAACAATGGCAGATATAACCAGTCGGGAAAAGATTAAGTCGCTCTCCAAGAGGGACAGGCGAGAGGCGACCTTTTATAAAGTCCCGAAAATTCACCATTAATAGGATTTGTGACCCTAACTCCTGCATTTTGGAATTAGGAAATGTAAGAGTACGTGGGCTGGTAGACTCCGGAGCTGAGGTCTCCATCATCAGTGAAAACTTATATAGGAAGATAAAGAAGAATTGTAGATTAGTGTACAAGACAGCGAACCTACAATCTGTCTCAGGTGAACCGTTGAAAGTGATAGGATCAGCTAGCATGCGTTGTAGGATAGGAGGACAACAGCTGGAACATGCGTTTTTTGTAGTTAGGGGAGTGCAGCGGCAGCTCATTCTAGGTCGAGATTTCTTTAGAGCATTCAATGTCCGCTTGTATTACGACCTGATGAAGATGAAGATAGGGGAGGCTTATGTCAATCTGGAGGACGACATACATATCGCATCTCTGATTAGGGCCAAGATAACAGCCGTATTAAAACCCCAAACCATCAACCTATTGCAAGCTAGGCTAGGCAACAGTCCGTATTTTTCAGTAGGTCAAGAGATTCACACCACCACTTTGGCGGATCGTGACGTCATACAGGAGCCTGGATTATACGTCACGGACGGTATCAACTGTTTAGGGAGACGACTGGATTTTCCGATCTTGATAACCAATCAAACTAACAAGACGATAAAGATAAAGAAGGGATGTGTTCTTGGTAGGGTCCTGGTAGATGAGAATCGTAGGAAACAAACCTATGCCATCATAAAACACGATTCACGGTTAGACAATAGGACGGACCAGCACACAGGCTACAGAAACCACAGGTTTGAATGTAAGAAAGGTAAAAGAAACATAAGGAATACGCTGGAGCATTCCTTTGTGAGTAGGGGAGAGAGAGGAGTTGGGAGAGGCCAACACGAAAATAGCGGGAGATCAAAGGAAACGGTTGACCGGAGAACCCTGGTTAACCAAGGAATTGGGAGAAGGCTAGAGAGGTCACACGAGGTGAGGAGACGGGTCCTAGAGACGGCTTACGATAGGCACTGTGAGGGCTCAGACTGGAGAAGATTAGGTAGGAAACAGTCAGTCAACCAGTTGGACGCATGTAACAGACATGCCGCAAGCCCGGCCTGGCCTCAACGGAAAAGGGAACTTTTGGGCCAGATAAACGTTGCACCACAACATAAAGTTCGGGTAGAACAGTTGGTGGTAGCTAATGAAGCGGTGTTTGCGCTTAGTGATATGGAGTTAGGACGTACAACCACCGTTAAGATGGATATCGACACAGGAAATAGCGCGCCTGTTAGTCTGAGAGCGTATAGGACACAGTTAAAGAATCGGGAGATAGTAGACAAAGCCATTGAGGACATGCTGCGGGCTGGAATTATTGAACGAGCCCGCTCGCCGTGGTCGAGTCCCATAGTGATCGTCACTAAGAAGGATGAGACCCACAGGTTCTGTTGTGATTACAGGTCTTTGAACCAGATCACGACCAACATATCCTACCCTCTTCCACTAATAGACGACATTTTGGGGACTCTAAACAAGTCGGAATATTTCACAACTTTGGACGCACGATCAGGATTCTGGTGTATTCCAATGACCCCAGAGGCCAAGAAGAAAAGTGCATTCAGCACACATGTAGGCAGCTTTGCATGGAACGTAATGCCATTTGGGCTGAAAGGGTCACCCGCGACATATATGAGTCTGATGGACGAAGTGCTTAGCGGAATGCAAAAATTTGCCATGGCTTACGTAGACGATATCCTGGTCACGGCACCAAAATAATAATAACGTGTAGCAGATCCCACTATTTGCCCTGGCCGTTATTCTAACTTAGAACATTCTCACACTCATCCACATCATCATGACCATACTCAGTAAATGACATATCACACAGCAGGTGGCATATTTATTATATCATACTCATATCATAGAATGAGTAGAGAAATTACAAACACAATAAAATACATATCTTAACTAATCATTCTACTATAACGGGAATTGTAAGCATTAGCTATTGATTGACAGACAAAATTGGCAGCGGGGCTTGCTGCGAGAGAAATAGAGTGACAGGTGTGCAAAGTGTTTCGGTCCAATTGGGATTGAAGATGACCCTACCTGAGATCGATTGGTCAAGCTCTGGCCTTGCTTGAGGATATATAACTCGAGACAAAGTTTAGCTCGGGAGGCTGGAGGAGAGATGGAGAGAGAGAGGCTGTATGGAGGAGAGTGAGAGAGAGACTGAATGTGGATCGTATGTTTAACTCACCGACTTAGATAGAGGAGCGATTGGTAGACTGCTGGACGAATGTTTAGTGATAGAACAGGATCGCTCAAATAGGTGTGTGAGTTTTGCATTAATAGATAATCTGAACGTGTGTTTGTAAGCAAGGACACATTGTGAACGAGTATGTCGAGATCGCCCGCCTGAGGGGATTTCAGTGAGGAAGAGTATTTGATAAGGTGTGTTGAAGACGCAGTTAAGGCGATGTGTGTGTGATGTAATTGCAAGGCAATAGAACTGGGTTTTTAGATACTTGGGAATTCCATCAATAGCTAATGCTTACAATTCCCGTTATAGTAGAATGTTTAGTTAAGATATGTATTATATTGTGTTTGTAATTTCTCTACTCATTCTATGATATGAGTATGATATAATAAATATGCCACCTGCTGTGTGATATGTCATTTACTGAGTATGGTCATGATGATGTGGATGAGTGTGAGAATGTTCTAAGTTAGAATAACGGCCAGGGCAAATAGTGGGATCTGCTACATACCACCTCTACTCCAGACTTGGCCTTTTCCACGGTGGACATTCATCACAAAATAGACCGTCAGGTGCTAAACCAATTGGCAGGTAGCGACCACAGGCCAATTAGGCTAGAAGTTGATATGGAAGTAGGCCCACAGGAAATAAAACCGCTCCCACGTTGGAATTACAAACCAGCCGACTGGGACAGATTTGCAAGCCTGACAGATGGGCTGTGTGAAACCATAAACACACGGAATAACAAAATGAAGCCCATGGTGGAAAGCCTAAGCAAAGCAATAATGCAAGCTGCCCCTGAAACCATCCCAAGAGCGGCAAGGAAACATTCTATTGGAATGATAAATTGCAGAAAGCGGAAGACGAAGTCACAAATGCTAGGAACATGGCAGAAAGAGAACAATCTATGGAGGCAAATATCGTCCTCAAAGCCATCACGGTGAAATACAAATACACTCTAAACCAAACAACAAGAGAAAGCTGGAAAAACAAAACAGAAAGCCTCAATTTAGACAAAGAAGGGAACAAATTATGGAAGTTAGTCAGAGCCATGAATGACGAAACTCCATCAAACAAACAAATTACAATCTAGCAGGGTGACAACATGCTCACTGGAAAAAAAGCAGCAAACGCCTTTGATGAACATTATGCCAGAGCAAACCACATTGATGTCCCTGCAGATAGGCATACAGACATAAGTGAAGAGCAAAAGGGGCACGACAACATCAATATGGCACCAGAAGAGCATATGATGGCAAAACTAACAATGAATGAAATGGAAGAGGCCATGATAACGTTAAAGAAAAGGAAATCTCCCGGAAAAGACGGGATAACAAACGAAATGCTGATGGGACTGGGTCAAACAGCAAAGAGGAAATTACTATCAGTCCTGAACCAAAGCTGGTAAAGGGGAATTGTACCCCAGGCATGGAAAGACGCAGTACTTGTACCAGTACCAAAGAAAGGAAAAGATAAAACAGATCCAAAAGGATACAGGCCTATCAGCCTACTGAGCTGTGTAGGCAAACTGCTGGAACGTATGATAAACGCCAGACTGATGTGGCATCTGGAAGAAAAAGACATACTAGTTCCACAGCAAGCAGGCTTTAGACAGCACAGATCCACTGAGGATCAGGTCACCCTCATAGCCCAGGAAATAGAAGATGCCTACCAGGAGCAAAAACACAGTAGCTGTTTGGGTGGACCTATAAAAGGCATTTGACAAAGTCTGGAAAGAGGGACTTAAAGTCAAGCTACGAAGAAGTGAAGTTTGTGGGAAAATGTACAGATGGATCAGCCACTACCTCGAAAACAGAACAGCCAGAGTTCAAGTGCAAGGACAGATGAGCAAAAAGGTGACACTTGAGCAGGGAGTACCCCAAGGGGGAGTGCTGTCACCTACACTTTTCCTGGTGTATATAAACAACATCACAGAGAATATACCAAGAAGAGTCCACAGCTCCATGTTTGCAGACGATCTGGCTATGTGGACCTCTGAAAAAAAATCTCACCATAGCAAACAATCAAATGCAGAAGGCCCTAACATCGTTGGAGGAGTGGGCGAACTCATGGCTGGTCAAAATAAACGAGGAAAAAACGACATGTACGATATTCTCGCTATCAAACAACCCCCAAATTAAGTCTTAACGGCAAATACCTGCAACCAAACGGCAACCCACACTACCTGGGAGTCACACTTGATCGGCGCATGACGTGGAAAAGTCAGATCGAGAGAAACCGAATTAGAGCCAGAGAAAGAATGGCAATCACGAGGACACTTGCTGGCACAAGCTGGGGAGCAGACGAAAGTATACTAAAGAAACTGTACACTGGAAGAGTGAGACCAGTTCTCTAGTATGGCATTGCGGCATGGACAACAGCAGCAAAGGCGAACTTCGATAAAGTTAGCAAACTCCAAAACCAAGCCATGAGGGTTATAACAGGAGGTATGAAGTCAACGCCAATTGTAGAACTTGAAAAGATTACAAAACTGCAATCCATGATCGACAGAAGAGACTGCAGAGCCCAGCAGCAAGCAGAGAAACTCAGAAGACTGACTGACCATCCAATGCACCAGAGACTAAACAATTTCGGAAATGGGAAACTAAAGCGGAGAAACTTTGCAGAAATAGCCAAAGCAAAGATGCACGAAGACCCAATGAACGCACTAACAACACCAAAGCCCATCCCAACTGTACGAAAACCTACCTGGAAGCAGCATATATTTCCAGAGGTGGTAGAAAATATACCAGGTATTGGAAACAAAAACTGCCAGACTGAAAAAGAAAGAAGAGATACAACCCTGAGCTACATAGCGAAAAATCTACCCAAGCATGGACTGGACCCATGCATACACCGACGGTTCTGTAACAAACACAACACAGATCGGAGGGGCAGGAGCATTCCTGAGCCCACCAAATGGCAAAAAAATAACACTGTCATTCGCTACTGGAAAATACACAAGCAATTTCAGAGCGGAGGCAGAGGCACTGAGGGCGGCAGTGGAAGAAATGGTGACAGGCAAAAGGAATGAAAGCCATATAGTCCTGCTTACAGATGCCCTGGCCATAGTCACAGCGCTAAAAAGCCAGAAAAATACTGAACTTAATGATTTAAGAGCAGTACTCAACTAGTCAACTATGCCAGCAGTCCGCACCAAAAAGGGTAGTTGTGCAATGGGTTCCATCCCACTGCAACATCCAAGGCAACGAGGAAGCAGACAGACTGGCAAAAGAAGGTGCAAGACTACCACAACCAGATACTAGTATGACATACGAAGAGTCAAAACGGCTTATTAGAGCTAGATACATGACCAAATGGGAAACAGAACATACTGGCTACACAAAAAACGATGCCTTTTACCAGTTGAACAGAATAAAGCAGGTCGTGGTCTTCAGACCGCACTGGCCACAATAGACTGAGGTACCACCTATTCAACAAATTGAAGATAGATGGCACGGACGAATGCTCGTGTGGTACAGGGAAAATGACCGCTGAGCATTTGCTGCAAAACTGCCCGACATACGAAGACCAGAGAGAGCAGATGTGGCCATAATCAGTGGCAACACTAGACAAGCTCTATGGCAGTGTCGACAGCTTCAGGATGACCGCTGCTTTTTTTCGAAAAAATAAAGGTCGACGTCTGACAGCGTACGGAGAAGAAGAAACGCGTAAGTGCCGCTGTTGTCTTGGCTTTTCTGGCAATTATCTCAGGCTGCGAGCGGTCGTCACTGATCAGTGATCCCAGATACTTGAACCGGTGTACAACAACTTTGAGTTCCTGACCATTTGCTTTTATCACAGATGTCAACCCTTCTGTGTTATTAGTCATCAGCTTTGTTTTCTCTGCATTTATCCCTATGTCACAGCCCTGCGCCGCTCTGTCAAATCTACTAGTCAGCTCCTGGAGTTCCGTTTCTGTGCATGCTAGACCATCTATATCATCTGCAAATCGTAGGTTTGTAATCGTCTTGTCACCGATTCTGACCGTACCAACATGTCCCTCCAGGGCTGCCTCCATTTTTCTTTCCAAGAATACATTGAAGAGTGTTGGAGAGAGTATACTGTCTCACCCCAACAGACGTGGGGGACCATCCACCTACTATTCCGTCTACAGAAACTGCACTTGACGCCTTCTCATAAAGGTTCTCAATTACCTTCACATAATTACTATTGATCTTATAATACTTCATTGTTGTCCATAGCGCCACATACCATAATGTGTCGAACACCTTTTTGAAATCGATGAAGACATGATATATGTGTTGTTTATACTCTAAGTATTTCTAATTTAATATCCGTAGATTACATATCTGTTCAGTGGTACGTCTTCCCGCTCGAAACCCTGCTTGCTCTTTGGCAATGAAATTCTCTGCCTGTGGTTTTAATCTGTTGAGGATTATTCTTAAGAGAACTTTGCTAGGATGACTAATGAGGCTAATTGTTCTATAGTTCTGACACATCTTTAGGTTCCCTGATTTAGGCAGCGGTAAAACCACTCATTTCGTCCAGATAGTTCGCCACTCCTCTGTCCGCCAAATACTGTTACAGATGTATGTCAAAGTCTCAATTATTACCTCACCTCCCACTTGTAGGAGCTCTACTGGGATATTATCCACGCCCACATCTTTTCCCTTTTCTAGTATCTTCACCGCGTCAGTTACTTCCTCTCTTGTTATCGGTTGATTCTCCACCAGCATATTAATTTCGGAGGCGGTTGCATTTCCCGGGTCACCTCGACCCTTATGCTTATATAATTCAGAGCAGTACTCTGTCTAACGAGCCCAAATGTCTTGGGCTTCTGTGAGACATGTCCCTCTCTTATCCTGAATTGTATTGCGACCTTGTTCAGGCCTTACTAGGTCCTTGACTTTTTTATTAGCCCTCTTGGCAGCGTTTCCACATATTGCGTTCGATACCGGAGCACCAAGCAGTTATTCATTCTGCCGTGGCCTTTTTCATCTTGGCCTTTATGTTTCCATTTGTATTGACCTTTATGTTTCCATTTGTATTGACCTTTATGTTTCCATTTGTCTTGGCCTTTATGTTTCCATTTGTATTGCCCTTTATGTTTCCATTTGTCTTGGCCTTTATGTTTCCATTTGTCTCTCTGTATATCGTAATACCATCCAGACTATTCTTCGACCTCTTCATGGATCTTCTCTTGTCACATAACTCTTGTCACATAACTCTTGTCACATAACTCGAGTATTTCATTTGTAATCCATGCCTTCTTCTTTACCCTTCGCTTCCCTAAGACCTCAGTTGCCGTGTCTATCAATGTTAAGAACCAAGAGGGGTGTGAATCTTCCTCCCGTCGTCGCCCCAAAATCCTCAACTATCTCCGGGTGATTCAGCTTCTCAAGCTAAAATCTTAGCCCAGATACCTCTCTGGTCACAACTTTCTTAAGTCGGAGACACCTGGTTATCATCGCTAAGTCGTAGTTGCGCCCTATATCAGAGACACCTGGTCATCATCACTAAGTCGTGCTCGCTCCCTATATCAGAGACACCTGGTCACCATCACTAAGTCGTAGTTGCGCCCTATATCAGAGACGGCTGGTCATCATCACTAAGTCGTAGTCGCGCCCTATATTAGAGACACCTGGTCATCATCGCTAAGTCCTGGTCGCTCCCTATATCAGAGACGGCTGGTCTTCATCACTATAAGTCGTGCTCGCTCCCTATATCAGAGACACCTGGTCATCATCACTAAGTCGTGCTCGCTACCTATATCAGAGACACCTGGTCATCATCGCTAAGTCCTGGTCGCTCCCTATATCAGAGACACCTGGTCATCATCATTAAGTCGTGCTCGCTCCCTATATCAGAGACACCTAGTCATCATCACTAAGTCGTGCTCGCTCCCTATATCGGCTCCTGTGAAACTCCCCGCCGTGCGCTATTGATGCTAGATCTGAATCGCTTCTGGACCAGAATGTAGTCTATCTGATTATGCAATGCATTATTTGGGTTGTGCCATATCACTATCTCGACAATTTATTTAGACATATCGACATTGAGATAACCTTATACAGACATATCGACATTGAGACAGACATATCGACATTGAGATAACCTTATTCAGACATATCGACATTGAGACAGACATTTCTACATTGAAACATACATATCAACATTGAGACAACTTTATACAGACATATCGACATTGAGATAACCTTATACAGACATATCGACATTGAGACAGACATATCGACATTGAGATAACCTTATACAGACATATCGACATTGAGACAGACATATCGACATTGAGATAACCTTATTCAGACATATCGACATTGAGACAGACATTTCTACATTGAAACATACATATCAACATTGAGACAACTTTATACAGACATATCGACATTGAGATAACCTTATACAGACATATCGACATTGAGATAACCTTATACAGACATATCGACATTGAGACAGACATATCGACATTGAGGCAACCTTATTCAGACATATCGACATTGAGACATACATATCAACATTGAGACAACTTTATACAGACATATCGACATTGAGATAACCTTATACAGACATATCGACATTGAGATAACCTTATACAGACATATCGACATTGAGACAGACATATCGACATTGAGATAACCTTATACAGACATATCGACATTGAGACAGACATATCGACATTGAGGCAACCTTATTCAGACATATCGACATTGAGACATACATATCAACATTGAGACAACTTTATACAGACATATCGACATTGAGAAAGACATATCGACATTGAGACAGACATATCGACATTGAGACAGACATATCGACATTGAGACAACCTTATACAAACATGAAAGGGGGACATGAAAGTGGGACATGAAAGAGGGACATGAAAGGGGGACATGAAAGTAGGACATGAAAGGGGGGCATGAAAGGGGGACACAAAAGGGGGACATGAAAGTGGGACATGAAAGGGGGACATGAAAGGGGGACATGAAAGTAGGACATGAAAGGGGGACATGAAAGGGGGACATGAAAGTAGGACATGAAAGTAGGACATGAAAGGGGGACATGAAAGTGGGACATGAAAGGAGCTTCCACGAAGATTGCAACCAATAAAGCAGTGGGGCGTCCCCTGGAAACGATTCTCAACCTTCAGCAGCAGCTGCCCATTGAAAGGGTCGCGAAGAAGTCGAACAGAAACTGACAAACGCCCTTGATGCCCGTGCTCTATATAATCCCAGCAAAACTCAAGTATGTGCCTACCATCTCAGAAATAGAGAGGCGAATAGAAAGTTGTAGATCAAATGGTAAGGATAGGATCTAGAACACAGCACGGCCCCCAAATACTTGTGAGTAAAGTTGGACCACACTCTGTCCTATGCCGCACATTGTGAGGAGACACAACAGAAAATACATGCGAGAAATAGTATCGTAGGAAAACTGACTGACACAACAGGGGGAGCAAAGCCAGATGTTCTCAGAACATCAGCACTAGCTCTGTGTTTCTCTGTAGCTGAGTACACCGCACCAGTCTGGACGAACTCTGCACATGTCAAACATATAGATACAGCAATCAATGAGACAGACCGTATAGTTACTGGATGCCTGAAAACTACATCAACTGAAGAAATTTACCCCATAATCGGCATAGCGCCACCAGGAATACGAAGAACTGTCGCGTCAGAGATAGAAAGAGAGAAACAGGTAAATGACCCAAGACACTATGTTTAAACATCAGATGCAGCGTCCAAGACTGAAGACAAGATGAAGTTTCTTACGGTCAACCCAGCCCCTACAGACTAGTCCAGGAAATCGACGCATCGAAAGTTGGAAACAGCTGACACAGGTCTCCTTGATCGAGTTATGGAAGGAACCTGCGCCTGGACATCACCTGCCCTACGCAATACGGAAGTCACTAAATAGACTTCAAACTGGTGTATCACGATGCAGGAAAAACCTGAAAAGGTGGGGATACAGGGATGATGAAACATGCGAATGTAGAGCAGGATCATCTGATGATCTGCCCAAACCTCCCAGAGACTTGTAGCATGGATGACCCGATGAGTGCCAGTGACAGGGCAATCCACGTGGCTGGATACTGTAAAAATGAAGTGTGACGTAGTGCCTAGGACACGGGAAGTAAGTATACAGACATATCGGCGTTGAGGCAGCCTTATGCAGACATACAGACATTGAGACAACAAGATATAAGGCAGAAATAAGTTGTTGATGCTAACAATAAATATGAATGTTTAATGACAGAAATCACGAAAGAACACAGTGGAGATATCCCTCAAGAGGAAATAAACACAGGATGGAGGATGCCCACCCACGCAGCCTACAATCAGCTACTTCAAACTTACCAGTAAAAGTATTCAGAATATGCACAAATGGATAAATACATACGCAGTATGTGTAACTTGGCATAAGGCAATGGTGAATGGAGCAAAGATGGATGGAGCAAGAATGGATGGAGCAAGAATGGATGGAGCAATGATGGATATAGCAATGATGGATGGAGCAAGAATGGATGGGGCAAGAATGGATGGAGCAAAGATGGATGGAGCAATGATGGATGGAGCAAGAATGGATGGAGCAAGGGTGAATGGAGCAATGATGGATATAGCAATGATGGATGGAGTAATGATATAGAGATTTAGTGGGACAGAGTCACAGGAACCGCGACCCTGGATCCACAAGGTGGATCCCAAATCAAGGGGTTGTAACTGCTTTTATTCCGACTCAAGGTCATTAGAGAATGTACATTCTTGAATAGTTACATCTGTAGACCACGTGTTAGGGTCACACCTGGGTCACACCTTGGTTTCACCTGGACTCATCTGGCTTTTACCTGGGTCTCACCTGGGACACACCTGGTCACACCTGGGTCTCACCTGGGTCTCACCTTAGACACAACTGGGACACACCTGGGTCTCACCTGGTCACACCTGGGTCTCACCTGGTCACACCAGAGTCTCACCTGGTCACACCCGGGTCTCACCCGGTCACACCTGTGCCTCACCTGGTCACACCAGGGTCTCACCTGTGTAGCAGAGTCCAGGTTTGCACTAGGGTTAGTCTAACTAGAATATTACCACACTCATCCACATCATTCACGACCACACACTGCAAATAACAGCACGCAGCAGGTGGCATATTTATTATATCATACTCATACCACAAAATGAGTAGTGAAATTACAAAGACAATACAATACAAGAAATACAATCTCAACTAAATCTTTTTCTTCTTCTTTGCGTTCGGTTTTGTATGCTCATTTTATGCCACCAGATGGGCTGCATCCATGAAGTGACACGTCAGTCGCATGTCCTCAATGGTTCCCCACGGTTTCGTATGCTCGTTTTATGCCACCAGATGGGCTGCATCCATGAAGTGACACGTCAGTCGCATGTCCTCAATGGTTCCCCACGGTTTCGTATGCTCGTTTTATGCCACCAGATGGGCTGCATCCATGAAGTGACACGTCAGTCGCATGTCCTCAATGGTTCCCCACAGTTTGTCTTGTATGTTTCTCTCCTCGGGCCAGGTCTTCTCACGGGAGTCTTGGTGCAGTGGACATGTTTGCAGGATGTGTTCTGGAGTCTGGGGTCCTCTCTGACATGTGCATTGTGCAGTCTGTGCTGCTTTCATTTTATGCATGTGTGCATTTAGTCTGCAATGACCTGTTCTGAGGTGAAACATTGGGGTATACTGTTTCCTTTTAAGTCTATTGATTGGGTCCTGTGGGTATTTACTGTTTGTTCTCTCTATCCAATGTTGTTTATATTTTTTTTTAAATGTTTGCCTTGACTTCTGACAGTGACACTGGGTGGGTGAATTGTTCTCTTTGTCTTCCCTCCCTGGCTAGCCTGTCTGCCCATTCATTCCCAGGTATGCCGCAGTGAGCTGGAATCCACTGGAGGGTGATTTTATTGTGGTCTGAGAGTTTGTTTAGCTGGCATATCAGTTGCCTTTCCATACTATTTCATGGTTCTCTTTGTGTGGCCTGCAAAATGTCCAAGCAGTCGCACAAAAACACTATTTTGTTATCCTTTAATCCCTTTTCATTCAATAGTTTGACTGCTTCAATTATTGCCTGTTGCATTTTCGATAACGGTTCCATCCTGTAGAAATATGACGAGTCCCGCCCCTCCTTTCCTCAATGCTTCCTCTGATGATCCATCTGTGTAGACGTGCGTCCACATGGGTTGAGGATAGTCGTCTCCAATATGCTTTAGGGTTTTTTCTCTCAATGCATGGTCTGATTCTTCCACCTTTCTATCGATACCTAGTATTTTCGCTTGGGCTGTTGGTCTATATTTTCGAATACTTGTATCATTTCCCACGTCGTCGGACATTTTGATATGATGTCAGTGTTCCTGGCTGTAAGGGCTTTTGATAGATGATTGAAGCTTGTTCTTTTTATGCGTTTTTTTAATTAATTCATTGACTTTTCCCTGCATTGAATGTTTATTCATACGCTTGTATTTTTCTGTCAGGTTTAGTATTTTTCCTTCTCTGCGCTCACCGAGGCTCTGGAGGCCTGCTACCGCTTCGAGTTCTCTAATTGGGGTGCTTCGTAGACCTCCGGTAATTATTCTGAGTCCGATATTCTGTGCCCTGTCTAGTTTCTGTAGGTTGGTCTTTGCCGCTGTTAAATAGGCACCCATGCCATATTCCAGTGTTGGCCGTACACATCCAGTGTAGACCTGTCTGTGTTTGCATCTGCGCCCCAATTTGTCCCTGTCAGTTTTTTCATCAGCCTTAGTCTGAGTGTGGCCTTCTTTTGAGTATCCTCTATGTGTGGGCCCCATGTTAATCTTTTGTCATATCTCATTCCTAGGTATGTAGGATTGTTTTCTCTAGGAAGTAGGCTATTTTCTAAATATAGGTTGACCTGCTCTGACTTTGTAGAGAGCGAGAAGAGTGTTGAGAGGGTCTTACTTTTGTTTACTGTGACACCCTATGAGTCTGCCCATTTCTTTACCTCATTAATTGCTTCCTGCATGCTTGCTTCTGTTTACTGTGACACCCCATGGGTCTGCCCATTTCTTTACCTCATTAATTGCTTCCTGCATGCTTGCTTCTGTTTACTGTGACACCCCATGAGTCTGCCCATTTCTTTACTGCATTAATTGCTTCCTGCATGCTTGCTTCTGTTTATTGTGACACCCCATGAGTCTGCCCATTTCTTTACTGCATTAATTGCTTCCTGCATGCTTGCTTCTGTTTATTGTGACACCCCATGAGTCTGCCCATTTCTTTACTGCATTAATTGCTTCCTGCATGCTTGCTTCTGTTTATTGTGACACCCCATGAGTCTGCCCATTTCTTTACTGCATTAATTGCTTCCTGCATGCTTGCTTCTGTTTATTGTGACATCCCATGAGTCTGCCCATTTCTTTACTGCATTAATTGCTTCCTGCATGCTTGCTTTTGCGGGTCCAATGTTTTCTGCCTGGGTCCATATGGCCAGGTCATCCGCATGGAGTGCCTTGTGGATGTATGGTCTGAACTGTTTTGGCAGATCATTTATGAAGAGGATAAACAAGGTAGGGGTTAGTCATCCTCCCTGGGGAATCCCCTCATGCAGTTTGACTATTTTATTCCTGTATTCTTCCAGCCTGACTCGCACATTGTGAGTGGAGGTAGTCTTTGATCCAGTCAAGAATGTTCCCCCTTATTCCGCAGCCCGCTAATTTTAGCATTAGTCCTTTCTTCCAGACTTTATCAAAAGCTTTAGTCAGGTCAAAGAAGGTGGCCAATAGTTTGCATTTCCTCTGAAACGCATCTTCGGTTTCCTGGTTCAGAAAAGCGGTCTGGTCGTCGGTACTCCTGTATTTTCTATAGCCAGACTGGCACTCGTGCAGGATTTTGTTTTTCTCAAGGAAAGTTAGCATCCTATTGTTCACTAGCCTTTCCATTGTCTTTCCCATACAACTAAGGAGGCTGATTGGACGGTAGCTTGTTTTGTTTTCTTTTGGTTTTCCCTTCTTGAGGATTGGGATTATTTCTGCCTCCTTCCATTCTTTTGGGAACAATCCTTGAGTACACGATTGGCTTATTAGGTCCAGGAATCGGTCTGCCTATTGGTCCCAAGTGTGAAATCATTTCATTTGTTATTGCATCGGGCCCAGGTGCCTTTTTTATCTTAAGTTTTCCTATTGCCCAATTCAATTCTTGGATGCTGAAAAGCTTGTTTATTTCATCCTCATTGTTTACTTTCCTTTTCCTTCTCTTTTTTAGTTCATTTTCCCCCTCTCTCTTACCTTGGGCATGTTTATTTTGGTGTATTCTGCCAAATCCGCGGCAAAGAAATTGGCTTCTTGTTTTCCTGTATATGTCTCGTCACTCTCTTCACGTTTTCCTGTATATGTCTCGCCACTCTCTTCAAGTTTTCCTGTATATGTCTCGTCACTCTCTTCAAGTACCGTTTTTGCATGGCTGATGGTGTTCTCCTCATTTAGGCTCCTCTCCAGACTCCAAAGTTTTGTGGTGTCTTTATCCATGTTGAGGGATGTGGTGTCTTTCTCCATGTTGAGGGATGTGGTGTCTTTCTCCATGTAGAGGGATGTGGTGTCTTTCTCCATGTTGAGGGATGTGGTGTCTTTCTCCATATTGAGGGATTCGGTTTTGTCCTGCCAACCTTTTCTGGCACACGCGAATTTTTCCTTTTTGTATATAGCTTGCTGTTTGTTGTGTTCTGTGATGTTAAAGTCTGATGGATCTTGTTCCACAGTGGTTCTTGCTTTGGTAGCCCTGTCATGCAGTTCTTGTAGCTCCCTGGTCCAGAAAGGTTTATAATTCTGTCTTCTGCCTCGTGGTATTGATTTTTCCGCTGCATCTAGTGATGATGTTTGTAAGTGTTGCAGCGTTTAGTCTTACATTGATTGATGTGAAGGGTGTTTTCAATTTGTCTTCAGTTAAGTGCTTGTAGAGGTTCCAGTCTGCTCTTTTATAATTCCAGCTGGATGTCTTCTTTCTGTTTATGGGTAGTTCTAAATTCGATATTGTGATCATGACTGGTTTGTGATCACTTCCTCCAAGCTGCCTCATTATCTCTCTTTTTGTGCGTCTCTGGATGTTCTCAGTTGCCATTGCCAGGTCAGGCGTGCTCTGTGTTCTCCAGGTCAGGCGTGCTCTGTGTTCTCCAGGTCAGGCGTGCTCTGTGTTCTCCAGGTCAGGCGTGCTTTGTGTTCTCCAGGTCAGGCGTGCTCTGTGTTCTCCAGGTCAGGCGTGCTCTGTGTTCTCCAGGTCAGGCGTGCTCTGTGTTCTCCAGGTCAGGCGTGCTCTGTGTTCTCCAGGTCAGGCGTGCTCTGTGTTCTCCAGGTCAGGCGTGCTCTGTGTTCTCCAGGTCAGGCGTGCTCTGTGTTCTCCAGGTCAGGCGTGCTCTGTGTTCTCCAGGTCAGGCGTGCTCTGTGTTCTCCAGGTCAGGCGTGCTCTGTGTTCTCCAGGTCAGGCGTGCTCTGTGTTCTCCAGGTCAGGCGTGCTCTGTGTTCTCCAGGTCAGGCGTGCTCTGTGTTCTCCAGGTCAGGCGTGCTCTGTGTTCTCCAGGTCAGGCGTGCTCTGTGTTCTCCAGGTCAGGCGTGCTCTGTGTTCTCCAGGTCAGGCATGCTGTGTTCTCCAGGTCAGGCGTGCTCTGTGTTCTCCAGCATATTGAGTAAAAGGTTGGCTCTGTGTCTGGTTCATTTATCAGAATGAGAAGATTTTCTACCATCCAGTCCTCCACCTCCTCTCCTCTTGTATCCACGGTGTTGTAGCCCCAACTTGGAGAGTGGCTGTTGAAGTCCCCGAGAACTATATGATTTTTTTCGGCTAGTGGAATTCTATATAGTTCCAGGTTTCTGCTATTGGAACAGTAATAAGTGGTTCTTTGAGGATTTGTATTTTGACTGACAGATGTTCAGGCCCATTGATGCTGCTGGAGGTTTCTGTGGCGGCAATGGAATTTTTTTTACTAATGGGATGATGCCTCCTTTGTGACCCTCTATGTCCAGCCTGAGTGTTTCATATCCCCTAATACCAAATCGTTGACCTGCATTTAGATGTGTTTCCTGTATGCACATGACATCTATCTTGTGCTCATACAGGAAGTTGTGCAGTTCTAGCTTCTTCCTCAATTTGCAATCTTTAGAGTGTTGTGTAGTCCAGTATCTTTACTCTGCTTAATCCTGGTACACCGATACGCAGAGCTGTCATCAGTAGCTTGGGGTGGATCCCTTCGAGGCTTGGGATCCGGCGCTGCCTCCGCCTCGTGGCAGTCCACGGAGGCAGCCCCATATCTTGTGATATATCTGAGCATACTCATTAACCGTATATGCGTACATGTCCTTTTCCATTTCTGGGTACCCACGCCATTCTGGCCGGCATGTTCTGTCTTCGGTGGGGAAAGTTTTGGAGTCTTCCTGTCCATGTCCCGGATCATCCAAACACTGTCTGCCGGGCTTCAGTTGCTTTTCTTTTAACCAGTGTAGCTCCCTGGTGTGACCTTGGTGGGGATCGTGTCATGTCCACGCGCCGGTGGGCCAAGCATCTGCCGCACCTGACGGAGGGGTCACACTCCCCAAGGGTTTCTGTTAGGGTTACCCCACCCATAGCTTGCTATTTTATCCCTTCAGGCATCGGGAGTTCGGTTTGTCAGGGCCGGATACTCGCTGTTCGCCATTGCCGTGTTAGTTTAAACGGGGAGCACCGGGCGCAGCTAGTGGACCACTCAAGAAGGTACGGTTGACTTGCACGACCCAGCTAGTAGACCACTCGAGAAGGTACGGTTGGCTTACACGACCCAGCTAGTGGACCACTCAAGAAGGTACGGTTGGCTTGATTGGCAGAGGCTGTACGTCAGCAAAGACATTTCTCATTTTTTTAGTGAGACCTGTACCAATCCTTACTCCCCTCTTAACTAAATAATCATAGACTATATATGTTAATATAAATATTAAACTACAGCAGAAGTTTTAAGCATTAGTTATTGATGAAGCTCCCAACTATTCCAACCCAGTTCTAGCCGCACACTCCCCTCTCCTTATCTGCATCCTCAACACACTCTCAAAAACTCGTCCTCACGTTCGTATTCTGTGACGATCAGATCCCCTCAGGCGGGTGATCTCGACATAATACGTTCAATATATTCAACGTATACTCAAATATGATCACACACTCAATCGATCTGCGTATACACACGCTCTGGAACACACATCGGTCCCTCTGTGTCTACACACACAACACACACATCTAGATCTCTCTTAGACAATCTATATACTCGCGTAACTTTTCAGAGCATACCTCGTACACAAGGTGTCCTGCACGTACAACACACATTCAGATTACCTATAGACACAGGACGCAAAACACACACCTTATAGAGCGACTGGCCAAGACTCGAAGACATATGCTAGTTCAGCAACCCTGTTCTATCTCAGTAACATTCGTAAAAACACTATTTTACTAAGTCGGTGAGCTAAACAGACTCCTAGCTAAATCCTGTCTCTCGCTCTCTCTCTATGGCCAGCCTCTTGAGCTAAACTTTGTATAGTATTTTATAGTCTCTAGCAGTATCAACACTATCTAATGGATCTCTGGAGGATGTCTTGACTCCATTCAGCTGCCATTGGCACGCAGCACTCTCCTGTCACTCAAATATCGCAGCAAGATCCGCTGCCCTCTTGTCTGTCACTCATCCCCCACTACCCAAATCGGAACGCCAGTGGTCAGTTTCCCCCAACCCCATTTTCCTTTGTTGAGACGGTGAGTGACCTTGGCGTGGTGTTCTCGGAGTCGCCGACAACATCACCCCTGCCCTAAACGCTCATGCTCGGGCTGGAACTGTTACATCTAGTCACACCAGGGTCTCACCTGATCACAACAGGGTCTCACCTGGTCACACCTGGTCACACCTGGGTCTCACCTGGTCACACCAGGGTCTCACCTGGGTCTCACATAGTCACACCTGGGTCTCACCTGGTCACACCTGGGTCTGACTTGGTCACACCAGGGTCTCACCTGATCACACCAGGGTTTTACCTGGACACATCAACCGTTAGTGAAATGTATTAAAAAGGTCACTCTAAAACAGAAAGATAGGAAGCAGAGAGATGAGCACAGAAATTTGAATAATCGAGACAAAAGTTGAACTGTTTCTCAATGATTTCTAATAAAGCTTGCTTTCTTCCTAACGTCTAACTTTTCACTGAACGAAATAAGATCAATAGAAGGTTAACTATGCAACGGACAGAAATGATTCATAATAGAAGGTTAACTATGCAACGGACAGAAATGATTCATAATAGAAGGTTAACTATGCAACGGACAGAAATGATTCATAATAGAAGGTTAACTATGCAACGGACAGAAATGATTCATAATAGAAGGTTAACTATGCAACGGACAGAAATGATTCATAATAGAAGGTTAACTATGCAACGGACAGAAATGATTCATAATAGAAGGTTAACTATGCAACGGACAGAAATGATTCATAATAGAAGGTTAACTATGCAACGGACAGAAATGATTCATAATAGAAGGTTAACTATGCAACGGACAGAAATGATTCATAATAGAAGGTTAACTATGCAACGGACAGAAATGATTCATAATAGAAGGTTAACTATGCAACGGACAGAAATGATTCATAATAGAAGGTTAACTATGCAACGGACAGAAATGATTCATAATAGAAGGTTAACTATGCAACGGACAGAAATGATTCATAATAGAAGGTTAATTATGCAACGGACAGAAATGATTCATAATAGAAGGTTAACTATGCAACGGACAGAAATGATTCATAATAGAAGGTTAACTATGCAACGGACAGAAATGATTCATAATAGAAGGTTAACTATGCAACGGACAGAAATGATTCATAATAGAAGGTTAATTATGCAACGGACAGAAATGATTCATAATAGAAGGTTAACTATGCAACGGACAGAAATGATTCATAATAGAAGGTTAACTATGCAACGGACAGAAATGATTCATAATAGAAGGTTAACTATGCAACGGACAGAAATGATTCATAATAGAAGGTTAACTATGCAACGGACAGAAATGATTCATAATAGAAGGTTAACTATGCAACGGACAGAAATGATTCCTTGTCTATCAAGTTATTATGTAGAGGTTATTGTGCCAAAGTTAGTTCGACTCATCGAGGAAAGCTTGTCCTAAATTACCTTGGCATGAAGGGGATGTGCGGAGTTTGGTATCAGATCCAGATAGTGTCTCAGACGACTGTCTCGTGTCATAAGTAAGATTGACAGCTGTTAGGGGTCGGGGTCATGTGGAAGGGGGTGGTTGACAAAACGTGGTCCAACGGCAGGAACCAGGTCCCCCTACTCTCAGGCCATACAATACTATTATTGTGGAGAGTTTGGGAACAAGGACTTTCTAGAAACTGGGCCCTAGAATATGTGGTGTCGAGGTAAGGTGTCCACCTCGGGTGGGGGACTCAGTGGTCTAGAGGTAAGGTGTCCACCTCGGGTGAGGGATTCAGTGGTCTAGAGGTAAGAGGTCCACCTCGAGTGGAGGACTCAGTGGTCTCGGGGTAAGGTGTCCACCTCGGGTGGGGGTACTCAGTGGTCTAGAGGTAAGGTGTCCACCTCGGGTGGGGGACTCAGTGGTCTCGAGGTAAGGTGTCCACCTCGGGTGGGGGACTCAGTGGTCTCGAGATAAGGTGTCCACCTCGGGTGGGGGACTCAGTGGTCTCGAGGTAAGGTGTCCACCTCGGGTGGAGGACAGTGGTCTAGAGGTAAGGTGTCCACCTCGGGTGGGGGACTCAGTGGTCTAGAGGTAAGGTGTCCACCTCGGGTGGAGGACTCAGTGGTCTAGAGGTAAGGTGTCCACATGGTCGCGAGTTCGAATCACGATAATGACCAGGTTTTATTTACATGGATATTCTGGAGAAATTCCCCTGATCTCTGTGTAGTGAGATCGAACATCTGATCTCTGGGTAGTGAGATCAGACCCCTGATCTCTGGGTAGTGAGATCGAACCTCTGATCTCTGGGTAGTGAGATCGGACCCCTGATCTCTGAGTAGTGAGATCGAACCCCTAATCTCTGAGTAGTGAGATCGGACTCCTGTGTTCAGTGTCGAGCACGTTAAAATTTCTTGGCAGATAGAAATGGAAAAGAGTAGGCTTAACGGCCGCTGCCCGGGCATAATTCAAATTAAAAATGTACCCACGTTATTTGTACCTTTCCCCAGGTGGTTTGTTAAGAGCAGCTTTAGATGTGACCTAACTGGTCTACTTAACTCTAGTTTTTGAGTTTATTAAGTTGGACTCGCACATCGGTTAAACCAGCCTCAAAGAAACTGGTTGTATACAGACTTTGTAGAGTCTTCTACACCAGTATAAAGACGTTAAGTGAAGACCGGTCTTGAAAGTAGTCTCAGGAATTGTCCATGCTGTAGGAAAATTTAGGATCACGTGGTTAGTTGTCTTCAGTAACCAGGGTAGCATGGCGGGGCTTAGGATGCACATAAACAGGGGCGTATCAGTGCAGGCAGGACAGATTCGCAAGGCAGAACCAAAGTGATGTTCACAGCCATAGCTCTGGGAGACTCAACAGATGGTTTACCGAGATATCAGAACATTGGAGAAGCTGATGCCAGCACGCAGTGGCCTCCAGCACACAGTGGAGTCCAGGCCTCCAGCACACAGTGGAGTCCAGGCCTCCAGCACACAGTGGCCTCCAGGCCTTCAGCATGCAATGACCTCCAGCACACAGTGGCCTCCAGGCCTCCAGCACACAGTGACCTCCAGGCCTTCAGCACGCAATGGCCTCCAGCACACAGTGACCGCCAGGCCTCCAGCGTGCAATGGCCTCCAGCACGCAATGGCCTCCAGTACACAGTAGCCTCCAGACCTCCAGCTCACAGTGACCTCCAGGCCTCTAGCACGCAGTGGCCTCCAGCACGCAATGGCCTCTAGGCCTCTAGCACGCAATGGCCACCAGGTCTCCAGCACACAACGGCCTCCAGCACACAATGGCCTCCAGCACGCAATGGCATCCAGGCCTCCAGCACACAGTGGCCTCCAGCACATAATGGCCTCCAGCACATAATGGCCTCCAGGCCTGCAGCACGCAATGGCCTCCAGCACACAGTGGCCTCCAGCACATAATGGCCTCCAGGCCTGTAGCACGCAATGGCCTCCAGCACACAATGGCCAGCACACAATGGCCTCCAGAGTGGGAGAGTTTTAAAACAGTTCTAGAAAAGCTAAAAGAGGAATGTGTTCCATGTAGGGAGGTAAACCCCAAGCGTAAAAAGTGGATAACTAGATTTGTAGTGAAATGTAGAAAAGCTAAAAGTAAAGCATGGACAAAATATATAGAGGCAGGTAAATCAAAAGAAACAATTTAAAATATTTAGACAAGCAGAACATATTTTAGAAAAACATAAAACAGCAAAAATTGACTTCGAAAAAAAACTTGCTCAGAGGATCAAGACTGACAGTAAAAGCTTCTTCTCTTATGTTAGAAATAAACAAAGAACGAAAGACAAAGTAGGCCCTGTCATAAACAGTACAGAAACAATAATAATTGAGACTAGGGAGGTAGCTAATCTACTCAATCAGTACTTTGGCACAGTCTATACAAAAGAGGACTGCTCCAAGATCCCAGAGCCTATAGATATTTTTGGATATGGACATGGATACAGCGGGATTAAAATCCCCACCTTAGTGTAGGGGGGGGGGAGCAGTCCCCACCTTAGTGTAGGGGGGGAGGGGAGGCAGTCCTCACCTTAGTACAGGGGAGGAGCAGTTCTCACCTTAGTGTACGTGTGAGCAGTAGCTACCTTAGTGTACGGGGAAGGGAGGAGCAGTCCCCACCTAAGTGTACGGGGGAGCAGTCCCCACCTTAGTGTACGGGAGAGCAGTCCCCACCTTAGTGTACGGGGGAGCAGTCCCCACCTTAGTGTACGGGGGAGCAGTCCCCACCTTAGTGTACGTGGGAGGGGGAGCAGTCCCCACCTTAGTGTACAGGGGAGCAGTCCCCACCTTAGTGTACGGGGGAGGGAGGAGCAGTCCCCACCTTAGTGTACAGGGGAGCAGACCCTACCTTAGTATACGGAGGAGCAATCCCCACCTTAGTGTACAGGGGAGCAGTCCCCACCTTAGTGTACGGGGGAGCAGTCCCCACCTTAGTGTACAGGGAAGCAGTCCCCACCTTAGTGTACGGAGGAGGGAGGAGCAGTCCCCACCTTAGTGTACAGGGGAGCAGTCCCCACCTTAGTGTACGGGGGAAGGAGGAGCAGTCCCCATCTTAGTGTACGGGGCAGCAGTCCCAACCTTAGTGTAGGGGGGGGGGAAGCAGTCCCCATGTAGTGTAAGGGGGGGGGCAGTCCCCACCTTAGTGTACGGGGGAGCAATCCCCACCTTAGTGTAAGGGGAAGCAATCCCCACCTTAGTGTATGGGGGAGCAATCCCCACCTTAGTGTACGTGGGAGCAGTCCCCACCTTAGTGTAGGGGGGGGGGGATCAGTCCCCACCTTAGTGTAGGGGGGAGCAGTATCCACCTTAGTGTAGGGGGGGGGATCAGTCCCCACCTTAGTGTAGGGGGAAGCAGTCCCCACGCTTAGTGTAGGGGGAGCAGTCCCCACCTAAGTGTAGGGGGGAGCAGTCCCCACCTTAGTGTAGGGGGAGCAGTCCCCACCTTAGTGTAGGGGGGAGCAGTCCACACCTTAGTGTAGGGGGGAGCAGTCCCCACCTTAGTGTACGGGGGAGCAGTCCCCACCTTAGTGTACAGGGAAGCAGTCCCCACCTTAGTGTACGGAGGAGGGAGGAGCAGTCCCCACCTTAGTGTACAGGGGAGCAGTCCCCACCTTAGTGTACGGGGGAAGGAGGAGCAGTCCCCATCTTAGTGTACGGGGCAGCAGTCCCAACCTTAGTGTAGGGGGGGGGAAGCAGTCCCCATGTAGTATAAGGGGGGGGGGCAGTCCCCACCTTAGTGTACGGGGGAGCAATCCCCACCTTAGTGTACGGGGAAGCAATCCCCACCTTAGTGTATGGGGGAGCAATCCCCACCTTAGTGTACGTGGGAGCAGTCCCCACCTTAGTGTAGGGGGGAGCAGTCCCCACCTTAGTGTAGGGGGGGGGGGATCAGTCCCCACCTTAGTGTAGGGGGGAGCAGTATCCACCTTAGTGTAGGGGGAGGGGATCAGTCCCCACCTTAGTGTAGGGGGAAGCAGTCCCCACGCTTAGTGTAGGGGGAGCAGTCCCCACCTAAGTGTAGGGGGGAGCAGTCCCCACCTTAGTGTAGGGGGAGCAGTCCCCACCTTAGTGTAGGGGGGAGCAGTCCACACCTTAGTGTAGGGGGGAGCAGTCCCCACCTTAGTGTAGGGGGGGGAATCAGTCCCCACCTTATTGTAGGGGGGGGGGGGGGGCAGCAGTCCTCACCTTAGTGTAGGGGGGTGAGCAATCCCCACCTTAGTGTAGGGGGGAGCAGTCCCCACGCTTAGTGTAGGGGGGAGCAGTCCCCACCCTTAGTGTAGGGGGAAGCAGTCCCCACGCTTAGTGTAGGGGGAGCAGTCCCCACCTAAGTGTAGGGGGGAGCAGTCCCCACCTTAGTGTAGGGGGAGCAGTCCCCACCTTAGTGTAGGGGGGAGCAATCCACACCTTAGTGTAGGGGGGAGCAGTCCCCACCTTAGTGTAAGGGGGAACAGTCCCCACCTTAGTTTAGGGGGGGGGGAGCAATCCCCACCTTAGTGTAGGGGGGAGCAGTCCCCACCTTAGTGTACGGGGGAGCAGTCCCCACCTTAGTGTACGGGGGGGGGCAGTCCCCACCTTAGTGTACGGGGGAGCAGTCCCCACTTTAGTGTTCGGGGGAGCAGTCCCCACTTTAGTGTACGGGGGAGCAGTCCCCACTTTAGTGTACGGGGGAGCAGTCCCCACTTTAGTGTACGGGGGAGCAGTCCCCACTTTAGTGTACGGGGGAGCAGTCCCCACCTTAGTGTAAGGGGGGGGGGAGCAGTCCCCACCTTAGTGTACGGGGGAGCAGTTCCCACCTTAGTGTAGGGGGGAGCAGTCCCCACTTTAGTGTACAGGGGAGCAGTCCCCACTTTAGTGTACGGGGGAGCAGTCCCCACCTTAGTGTAAGGGGGGTGAGCAGTCCCCACCTTAGTGTAAGGGGGGGGGGAGCAGTCCCCACCTTAGTGTATGGGGGAGCAGTCCCCACCTTAGTGAAGGGGGGAGCAGTCCCCACGCTTAGTGTAGGGGGAAGCAGTCCCCACGCTTAGTGTAGGGGGAAGCAGTCCCCACGCTTAGTGTAGGGGGGAGCAGACCCCACCTTAGTGTAGGGGGGAGCAGTCCCCACCTTAGTGTAGGGGGGAGCAGTCCCCACCTTAGTGTAGGGGGGGAATCAGTCCCCACCTTAGTGTAGGGGGGGGGGGCAGCAGTCCCCACCTTTAGTGTATGGGGGGGGGGAGGAGCAATCCCCACCTTAGTGTAGGGGGGGGAGCAGTCCCCACTCTTAGTGTAGGGGGAGCAGTCCCCACCCTTAGTGTAGGGGGAAGCAGTCCCCACGCTTAGTGTAGGGGGAGCAGTCCCCACCTAAGTGTAGGGGGGAGCAGTCCCCACCTTAGTGTAGGGGGAGCAGTCCCCACCTTAGTGTAGGGGGGAACAGTCCCCACCTTAGAGTAGGGTAATCACATCTTGTCAAATTTCCAACTTATAAAACTATAGAAGTTGGTTCAGAACTCGTGCACTAGCCACCAGTATAAGCCTGGCATGCTGCCTTCGGTTATCATGATAGAGTAGTACTTGTGGTCGTGCGGACTTACCGCTGTTTGTGATCGTGTTGTGGTCGTAAGGATTCTGTGGCGAAGTGGTTAAGCCGTCGGCCTCGTGATCAAGTGGTGTGGGTTCGACTCCGAACTCCGCCGTCTTTGTCACTGGTGCTTGATGCGGAGTCCCCTGCATCTCGTAGTCGCCCCCTAGTCGTCTTGTCCTTGACTTGCCACTGGGGTCGGGCGGCTCCAGACAAGAGAGTGAGGATAAAAAGTAGCGCAATTAATCCTTACTAAAAATAGCGATAGCAAAATTAATTATGTCATCATCGACTACGATGGACGCTTGCCTTTGCCTTTGCCTTGTGGTCGTGGGGACCTACCGCTGTTTGTGATCGTGTCGTGGGGACCTACCGCTGTTTTTGATCGTGTCGTGGGGACCTACCGCTGTTTCTGATCGTGTCGTATGGACCTACCGCTGTTTGTGATCGTGTCGTGGGGACCTACCGGTGTTTGTGATCTTGTCGTGGGGACCTACCGCTGTTTGTGATCGTGTCGTAGGTGTGGCAGCGTAAGGCGTATCCACAGTAGTTAGCTAAATATAATGTTACTACATGCATCCACATCATTCACGACACAACCACACTCAGCAAATAACACAGCAACACTCTCCAGCAACAGGTGTCAGATTTAATAATAACACATTCAAACAAACGATACATCTACAAACAATTAGTGAAATACATCTTAACTAAATAATCATTTATATAATATACATTAATATAAATATTAACTACAGCGGAAGTTTTAAGCTGTAGCTTTTGTTAACTCTTCCCAACTACTTGCAACCCAGTTCTAGCCGCTTCACTACCCTTCCCTTATCTGCACACTCTCACAAACTCATCTTTACGACCGCATTCTGTGCATTCACTCCCACTCAAGATCCCTTCAGGCAGGTGATCTTTACATTACACATTCAATCTGTTCAACGTATACTCACATGTGGACACACACTCAATCAATCTGCGTATACACACACTCTGGAAAATACATCGTTCCCTCAGTGTCTTGCACGCACCACACACACATTCAGATCTCTTCTTGTCACGGAGTGTCCAACACACACCTTATAAAGCGATTGGCCAAGACTCAAAGGCGTATGCTGGTTCAGTTACCATGCAACTCATTCCATCTCTCACACATTCGTAAAACAGCCTGCTAACTAGTAGCAGCCTATCAGTCGCTCTTCTAGAAAGTAGGTCAGCTAAACTCTCATTCCTTTCCAGCTAAACTCTGTCCCTCTCTCTCCATAGCCATTCTCTTTAAGTTAAACTTTGCCTAGTATTATATAGTCTCAAGCAATTTCAGGGCTTTCTAGTGGACTTCTGAAGGTTGTCTGACTCAGCCATCACTCTAGTTTGGATCTACCTTCAACTAATTGTTATTAGAACGAATCACTCCGAATTCCAGTCACTCTAAAATGTCGCAGCAAGACCTGATGGCCTGTCTGTCACGACCCAAATCGGAACGCCAGTGTGGCCAGCTCCTAACCCCTACCTGTACCAGACACATTCTTCTCCTCAATCCCTCCCCCAGTTTCCTTTGTCGACTTAGTTTCAAGACGGTGAGTGACCTTGGCACATATTCAGGTAGATTTATTCTCAGAGTCACCGGCCCCATCACCCCTGTTCTTAACACCTATGCTCCAACTGGAACTGTTACACGGGGACCTACCATTGTCTGTGGTCGTTAAGACCTACCGCTGTTTGTGGTCGTGGGGACCTACCGCTGTTTGGGGTCGTGACGTGGGGACCTACCGCTGTTTGTGGTCGTGTCGTGGGGACCTACCGCTGTTTGTGGTCGTGTCGTGGGGACCTACCGCTGTTTGTGGTCGTGGTAACCTACCACTGTTTGTGGTCGTGGTGACCTACCGCTGTTTATGGTCGTGGTGACCTACCGCTGTTTGTGGTTGTGTCGTGGTGACCTACCACTGTTTGTGGTCGTGTCATAGTGACCTAACGCTGTTTGTGGTCGTGTCGTGGGGACCTATTGCTGTTTGTGGTGGTGTCGTGGGAACCTATTGCTGGTTGTGGTGGTGTCGTGGGAACCTATTGCTGTTTGTGGTGGTGTCGTGGGGACCTATTACTGTTTGTGGTCGTGGGGACCTACCATTGTTTGTGCACAAAGTCAAAGTCTGCATCCATGAAGACTGGAACATTCACTTTGGCGGCGCACATGGCACTCAAAAAGACATCATCAAGCCACACCGGCTTCAGCCTGAGAGCAGCTTGAAGGAGTAGCCTGGCTGTGGTGGTTGGAAATCCCATAGCTCCACCCAGTAAATGTGGCGGGAAAGTGGCGTACGGGTACTCCTGGTAGGAGACATACGTCTTGGCGCTTTCATTTCTCAGCACCAGGCTCATCGGATTCCAGCGGCCCAGTATGAAATTGCCATATCTGTCCCGGTAGCGCCTTAATGCGGACACCGCTGTTGCTGGTTTGATGCCCACGTCATCGTCTGCCTTGATAACGAATTGCGCGGTAGGACAGTAGCTGTCGATCCATTTCAGCACAGACATTGTCTTGAGGGTCAGGTTATGGTACACGTCAACAAAGGTTTCCTGCACGATGTCCCCGAACGTGCGCATCTCCATGTTGATGTCCACCTGGAACTTGCTAGATTTGTTGTGGTGACCTGACTTGCCCAGGAAAAATAGCAGAGTCGAGTTGTTGCTTTTAACGAAGGAGTAAGATCCCTTTAATCCTTGTCTCGTCCTTAAACGAGACTCGACGTGTTCTGGAGACGATGGTACTGCGATGACCAGATCGATCTGCCGCTTCAGACAAGCGTCCTTGGGGTTGTGGATATAATGGAAGTTATGTTTGTTTATAACAGCACGAGATAGAAATTTCAAAACGGAATTGAGCCGTCTTGCCTCTCGCTGGATGGTTAGGTTTAACGATCTGAACATGGCCCGATCCACAGCTGGAGGAATGGCCGTATAGGTTGGTGGCACGAACGTGGCTGACAGGCTGTCGCCGCTGCTCTGACCGCCTACCATTTTCTTCCTGATACACTCTTTCAATGACCTTAGGGACTTGAGTTTGGATCCTCGATCACGCGCCACTTGATCATAGTGTGGTAGGTCCCAGGTATCAGTGTCTTCGTCTACAGACATGGCCTGTGGGTCAAGGTCACTGTCTATGTGGCTTTCATGTGCGTGCGATGTCAGTAAAATGAGGACGTTGGTCAAGACTGAGAGGAAGAATAGGGTGACCAGCACAGTTTGAATGGAGAGATTCCTCGGGAGACACAGAACACATCTCCCAGCCCTGAAAGGTTTTAACCAATATAAGTTTGATTCATCAAATATTGGAAGTTCGTGGCGTACACACACACATATATATATATATGCATATACACACACACACACTGATTGCTAATACATCACAGCACACACTGATTGCTAATACATCACTGCACACACTGATTGCTAATACATCACTGCACACACTGATTGAGCGCACATCGATTGGACAGGCCGCTGGTTCAATAACCAACCTCACATGGTTACATATACGTATGCTAGCTGCCCATCGCAAGCCAAGATGTCCACATGGTTAGACATGTGTAGTGACCGCAAATAACTTTACAGTCCTCTCTGAGCAAGACAAGCTCTGCCGCAAGTCGGGCACACCTGGACAGCGCCTGTGGTTGAACCATAATGAATCCTTTCCTACAACTGAATCCGGTCATTTCTGTGACAATTCCAGCTCTCAATGGAGCATAAGCGTTTATGGAAGGTGAGATTGGGCTGACGACCTAAGAATAAAAAGTTGCTGAAGGTTGTTGGACGAACGCAGGTCGACAAGAAAGCGAGGGGCTAGGTACACGATAGGTGGAAGACTTTGTCTAGCCTAGGGATTGATGTCAGAGCTGACCATTCTGGTGTCAGAGCTGACCATTCTGGTGTCAGAGCTGACCATTCTGGTGTCAGAGCTAACCATTCTGGTGTCATAACTGATCATTCTACACTGACCATTCTGGTGTCAGAGCTGACCATTCTGGTGTCATAACTGATCATTCTACACTGACCATTCTGGTGTCAGAGCTGACCATTCTGGTGTCAGAGCTGACCATTCTGGTGTCAGAGCTGACCATTCTGGTGTCAGAGCTGACCATTCTGGTGTCAGAGCTGACCATTCTGGTGTCATAACTGATCATTCTACACTGACCATTCTGGTGTCAGAGCTGACCATTCTGGTGTCATAACTGATCATTCTACACTGACCATTCTGGTGTCAGAGCTGACCATTCTGGTGTCAGAGCTGACCATTCTGGTGTCAGAGCTGACCATTCTGGTGTCAGAGCTGACCATTCTGGTGTCAGAGCTGACCATTCTGGTGTCAGAGCTGACCATTCTGGTGTCAGAGCTGACCATTCTGGTGTCATAACTGATCATTCTACACTGACCATTCTGGTGTCAGAGCTGACCATTCTGGTGTCAGAGCTGACCATTCTGGTGTCAGAGCTGACCATTCTGGTGTCAGAGCTGACCATTCTGGTGTCAGAGCTGACCATTCTGGTGTCAGAGCTGACCATTCTGGTGTCATAACTGATCATTCTACACTGACCATTCTGGTGTCAGAGCTGACCATTCTGGTGTCAGAGCTGACCATTCTGGTGTCAGAGCTGACCATTCTGGTGTCAGAGCTGACCATTCTGGTGTCAGAGCTGACCATTCTGGTGTCAGAGCTGACCATTCTGGTGTCAGAGCTGACCATTCTGGTGTCAGAGCTGACCATTCTGGTGTCAGAGCTGACCATTCTGGTGTCAGAGCTGACCATTCTGATGTCAGAGCTGACCATTCTGGTGTCAGAGCTGACCGTTCTGGTGTCAGAGCAGACCATTCTGGTGTCAGACCTGACCATTCTGGTGTCAGAGCTGACCATTCTGGTGTCAGAGCTGACCATTCTGGTGTCAGAGCTGACCATTCTGATGTCAGAACTGACCATTCTGGTGTCAGAGCTGACCATTCTGGTGTCAGAGCTGACCATTCTGGTGTCAGAGCTGACCATTCTGGTGTCAGAGCTGACCATTCTGGTGTCAGAGCTGACCATTCTGGTGTCAGAGCTGACCATTCTGGTGTCAGAGCTGACCATTCTGGTGTCATAACTGATCATTCTACACTGACCATTCTGGTGTCAGAGCTGACCATTCTAGTGTCATAACTGATCATTCTACACTGACCATTCTGGTGTCAGAGCTGACC
This sequence comes from Ariolimax columbianus, assembly GCA_036924085.1. NCBI lineage: Eukaryota > Metazoa > Mollusca > Gastropoda > Stylommatophora > Arionidae > Ariolimax > Ariolimax columbianus. The sequence goes on along the minus strand of JAVGWX010000001.1, from coordinate 287,614 downwards.
ATTCTGGTGTCAGAGCTGACCATTCTGGTGTCAGAGCTGACCATTCTGGTGTCAGAGCTGACCATTCTGGTGTCAGAGCTGACCATTCTGGTGTCAGAGCTGACCATTCTGGTGTCAGAGCTGACCATTCTGGTGTCAGAGCTGACCATTCTGGTGTCAGAGCTGACCATTCTGGTGTCAGAGCTGACCATTCTGGTGTCAGAGCTGACCATTCTGGTGTCAGAGCTGACCATTCTGGTGTCAGAGCTGACCATTCTGGTGTCAGAGCTGACCATTCTGGTGTCAGAGCTGACCATTCTGATGTCAGAACTGACCATTCTGGTGTCAGAGCTGACCATTCTGGTGTCAGAGCTGACCATTCTGGTGTCAGAGCTGACCATTCTGGTGTCAGAGCTGACCATTCTGGTGTCAGAGCTGACCATTCTGGTGTCAGAGCTGACCATTCTGGTGTCATAACTGACCATTCTACACTGACCATTCTGGTGTCAGAGCTGACCATTCTGGTGTCATAACTGACCAATCTGAACTGACCATTCTGGACTGACCATTCTGGTGTCAGAGCTTACCATGCTGGTGTCATAACTGACCAATCTGAACTGACCATTCTGGACTGGCCATTCTGGTGTCAGAGCTGACCATTCTGGACTGACCATTCTGGTGTCAGAGTTGACCATTCTGGTGTCATAACTGACCAATCTGAACTGACCATTCTGGACTGACCATTCTGGTGTCAGAGCTGACCATTCTGGTGTCATAACTGACCGATCTGAACTGACCATTCTGGACTGGCCATTCTGGTGTCATAAATGACCAATCTGGTGTCAGAACTGACCACTCTGAACTGACCATCCTGGTGTCAGAACTGACCATCCTGGTGTCAGAACTGACCATTCTGGACTGACCATTCTGGACTGACCATTCTGGTGACAGGACTGACCATTCTGGTGACCTGACAGACTATTCTGGTGACAGAAACTGACCATTCACCATTCTGAACTGACCATTCTGGTGTCAGAACTAACCATTCTGGTGTCAGAGCTGACCATTCTGGACTGGCCATTCTGGTGTCAGAGCTGACCATTCTGGACTGACCATTCTGGTGTCAGAGCTGACCATTCTGGACTGACCATTCTGGTGTCAGAACTGACCATTCTGGACTGACAAATTCTGGACTGAAAATTCTGGACTGACCATTCTGGTGTCAGAGCTGACCATTCTGGTGTCAGACTTAGATGGGATAGGGGTTGTTGACAACAAATACTCACACGAGAGGCCTTCACATTTAAAGTGATAGTGACTTGTAAGTATGGCAGCCAATTAGATGATTAGATGGGGGGGGGGGGGGGGTGTCAATTTAGATTGATGGCTAGGCAGCCAAACCAAATGGAAACCACTGGACAGCCATGTTTGAGTTTATATAAGATAATGCAGAGATATATTAGGCAGACTGGCAGATAGACTGGCAGATAGACTGGCAGGAAGACTGGCAGAGAGAGTTTACTTGGTGGTTGTCCCATCAAAAACCTCGAGTTTGGCCAGTCGCGCTCAATAGGTGCGTATGATGGACACCCTGTGAACAGTACGTGATGTGATTATATGTGAGTGGGCAATTATCCACGATAGAGTGAATAAATTAGACTCTAACAATTTTTTTTTTTTTTAAATACCTACCTACAAGAACTAATGGGCATAACTACAAATTAACTAAAGATTTGTCCAGATTAATTATTATAAAATATTTTTTTTCGTCAGAGAGTGGTGAATGCTTGGAATGCATTGCCATAGGAAGTAGTGGAGTCATGGACAATTAATGCATTTAAAAAATAGATTGGATGAGTATAGCTTTTAGAGCAAGGAAATGTAAATGAAATTGGTTGTATACAGACTCTACAGAGTCTTATATGCCAGTATAAAGACGTTAAGTTAAGTTAAGACCCATACCTCACTTCCGCGCAGTTCTCTCTGAAAATGGTATGTTTTCACAGCAGCCTATCCAATGAGGTGGGGGATCCCCATCATAGTGAGAGACACGCAAATAAAGTTAAGCATAGCACAAGCACATGGTGGACCCAGTTCACCTTCATCAGCACGCTCGGGATGTGAGGTAAGCTATTGCAACCCACCACTTATGTAACAGTTCCCGCCGGAGCAAGGGGAGTTTAGGATGCCTGAACATGTTTAAACTTAAAGCTACCTGAATGCATGTCAAGGTCACTCACCGTCTCAGCAAAGGAGAACAGAGTTGGGTTAAGGAATGTGTGGACAGGTAGAAACTGACCACTGGCCTTCCGATTTTGGTAGGGGGAGATTGATTGACAGACAAAATTGGCAGCGGGGCTTGCTGCGAGAGAATGAGTGGCAGGTGTGCAAAGTGTTTCGTTCCAATGGGATTGAAGATGGCCATCACCTGAGATCGATTGGTCAAGCTCTGGCCTTGCTTGAGGATATATAACTCGAGACAAAGTTTAGCTCGAGAGGCTGGATAGAGGGATGGAGAGAGGCTGGAAAGAGAGGCTGTATGGAGGAGAGTGCGAGAGAGAGAGAGAGACTGAATGTAGATAGTATGTTTAACTCACCGACAGATAGAGGAGCGATTGATAGACGGTTGGACGAATGTTTAGTGATAGAAAAGGATCGCTCAAATATGTGAATGAGTTTTGCTTTAATAGATAATCTGAAAGTGTGTTTGTAAGCAAGGACACATTGTGAGCGAGCTATGTCGAGATCGCCCGCCTGAGGGGATTTCAGTGAGGAAGAGTATTTGATAAGGTGTGTTGAAGACGCAGTTAAGGCGATGTGTGTGTGATGTAATTGCAAGGCAATAGAACTGGGTTTTTAGTTAGTTGGGAATTCCATCAATAGCTAATGCTTACAATTCCCATTTTAGTAGAATGTTTAGTTAAGATATGTATTATATTGTGTTTATAATTTCTCTACTCATTCTATGATATGAGTATGATATAATACATATGCCACCTGCTGTGTGATATGTCATTTACTGAGTATGGTCATGATGTTGTGGATGAGTGTGAGAATGTTCTAAGTTAGAATAACGGCCAGGGCAAACAGTGGGGTTTGCTACTCTTAACGCGAGTGGTCGTGCTCATCCTGGGCATTGAACATCATCAACAACAACAAAAACATGATGACAATGGATAGATTTTCAAACCTTTCCGGAATGGAATTTAGGACTGTTTCAATTATCGTTAGATCAAGTTGTATTCTGGACAATCCTTAAAGATTTATGTTAGATGCATCAGGACCGTGTCTGGCCAAACATTGAGAGACCCAGTCCGACCCAACATTGAGAGACCGTATCTTACCCAACATTGAGAGACCGTATCTTACCCAACATTGAGAGACCGTATCTTACCCAACATTGAGAGACCGTATCTTACCCAACATTGAGATCGTATCTGACTCAGCATTGAGAGACCCAGTCTAAACCAACATTGAGAGACCGTATCTTACCCAACATTGAGAGACCGTATCTTACCCAACATTGAGAGACCGTATCTTACCCAACATTGAGATCGTATCTGACTCAGCATTGAGAGACCCAGTCTAAACCAACATTGAGAGACCATATCTGACCCAACATTGAGAGACCGTATCTGACCCAACATTGAGAGACCGTATCTGACCCAACATTGAGAAACCATGTCTGACCCAACATTGAGCGATGGATGTTTTGTTTTCCTGTTCTGGAAACTTCATCTGTTATTCCGTTTCAACTCGTCATGTCGTCACTCAATTGGAATCTCAGAGGCGGCACTGCTTTTATTCTACCCTCTCACATTATGTCACTTACATATATCAGTGTTGATCTACTAATAATGCGCTCTAGTAGGTGTCACCTGCAAGGGAGACAGAAACAAAATGGGCACACAACTCTTCGATAATATTAGGAAAAACAAACTGTTTCAGCTGGCAGAATCAATAAATGGGAAGCACACAGTTCAATAACAGCATTCAATGAATGGGGCGCACAAAGTACAATAACAGCTCTAGAATTGATATTGTTTCTGCAAGTCATTCTGCTTGCCACCCATATTTGCCCCGCTATCATACGCCTGTCCACCCATATTTGCCCCACTATCATATGCATGTTCACCCATATTTGCCTCGCTATCATACGCCTGTCCACCCATATTTTCCACGCTATCATACGCCTGTAAAATACATATCTTAAACATCTAGTTACAAAATCTGTTACATACATAATCCTCCTCTCTACCACCCCCCTTTTCCCCTTCCCTTTCTCGATGTGAAACTGGAGAGAACCCAAGAAACAGTTCTAGACCTGCAACATCGTAACTATTAATATTTACAATTCTGACTACAACCGCCAATTCTGACTACAACCGCCAATTCTGACAACCGCCAATTCTGACTACACCCGCCAATTGCTCAATGTGGCTGGCTTTAGGTGCACAATAAGGAGGCCGCTCCGAATCTGGCCGCGTACGTGCACGCATGCACTGCACACCTGCCAGAACCTGACCTCAACTACACACCATAATACATCGCATACAGATCGCGCATACACACACACGCACGCACGCACGCACGCACGCGCGCGCGCGCACTCGCACACATATTTAAATTTGTCACAAACTGAGCACCATTTGATAGTTAGAAATGGAAAAGAGTAACCTAAACGGCTGCTGCCCGGACAAAATTCAAATTAAAAATCTCCCCAAGTTATTTGTACCTTTCCCCACGTGGCTTGTTAAGAGCAGCTATAGATGGCGCCTATCTGACTGCGAATCTACTTAGCTCTAGTGTTTGGGTCTATTAACATGGACTCGCACATCGGTATAAACCACCCTCCAAGAAACTGGTTGTATACAGACTCTGTAGAGTCTTCTAAACCAGTATAAAGGCGTTACGTTAAATTATTATCACACGGGACCAAGATGCTGAGCAGCGCATGAGCTGCAGCGGTCAGCGACCCACAGGTTACTGCTAGCGTCAGGGCCAGCGAACCAGAGCTGCCAAGACTTTTCTACACCTCCACGCGGTGATCCTGGATAACAGGCTGCAGCAGGGCAGACTGGCTAAGGAGAAGGGATCGAAGAGGGAATTCTAACCCGGCACTAACAAAATGATTGCTGAAGTCGGATGTGTTGGATCGAAAGGTGCAAATATCGCAGTCAAGCTGTAAACTCGACACAGCGCATTCCGTTATCTGTACTACATTCTGCTACTTTAGCAATTTTCAGGGTTTGGTTGCGCGAGATTGAGAACGAACGAAGCCAAGCCAAGCCAAATCATTATTACACACATAGAGACCAGAAACTTACCAGGCGCTGCACATGTTGACAGTTGACATATTGACAGTTGTATCCGCCCCTGCCAATTCTTGTGTCTGTTCCAAGCTGACACTGTGCGTGCTACTTGACGTCACATTTCGTGTGCCCTGACAGGTCACGTGGTGGTAGGTATGGCGTGGCCATAGACAGGTCCTGAAGATGGTAGTCACAAGTTAAAACATGTCCCGATCAAGTCCTGTAGGTCCTAGTTAGGACGTTACCTCAGCAGGTCCTGATGGTCTTAGTTATGACGTTACCTCAGCAGGTCCTGCAGACGGTAGTTATCAAGTGTCCTAGACTAGTTCTGTGGGTCGTAACGCGGACGTCTCTGGCAGGTCCTGTCAAAGCCTGGCGGTTGTTGATAGATTAGAGAGCTTGCCCAGGCCAGGTCTCGTTCCGCAGTCGTTTAGAGATGGCTGTTGCTGGCTTCGAAACTTGATCAATTTGTTTGATTATTTGGCCACGGTCTCAGGTGAGACGGCCAGTCCTGAGCTGCACGTCTGCCTGGCTACTGATCTGAAGTACTAGCACCTATGTGTGCTGCCGGCACTGTGTTGAGATTAAAGCCAGAAACAGCGACGCCGTGACTGCGCCAGTTAAAGCAGCACCTTGATGGCTGGTGTGTACATCCGGGCAGTCCCTGACACAATGGGACCGTGTTCTGAGTCACGCATGGCGGGGACCGTGTACTGCTTCACGTTTCACGCACTGGTTACGCGTGTCAGCACTTTATAAAATAGAACTTTGTTCTGAGACATAGATTCTAGGTCTGGAAATCATCTACCTGCTGAATTAAATTGTTTGTGCTTGCATCAATGGGGTCTTCTCTACAGGTGCGTGTGTGCTCGTGTGTGTATATGTGTGCTCGTGTGTGTATGTGTGTGTGCTCGTGTGTGTTTATGTGTGCTCGTGTGTGTATGTGTGCGTCGTTTGTGTGTGATCGTATGTGTATGTGCCTGCGGCGTGTCTGGGTGTGTGGGTGTGTCTGCGTGTGTGTTTGCAAGTATTTGTGCATGTACGTGGATTTGTGTGTGTGTGTGCGAATGTGTGCATCCGTGAGTGTGGATGTATGTGTGTCCGTAAGTGTTCTTGTGTGCGTGTGTGTGTGTGTGTGTGTGTGTGTGCATGTATATGTGTATGTGATCGTATATAATGCTGATTTGCTTGTACAAGTGCACAGTTGTGGCACCTTCCATCTCCTGTGGAACCGCCTCCCCAAATACAATGAAAGAGTGTAGTCAGTTCCAACTGGAGCACGTGATCCCCCCTGCTTGATAAATCTCTACCGGGATGGAATCAGAACCTCGAGCCTTGGCCTTTGGACATCGCTGATAGACTTATTAACTCCTGTCTCGGTGGGCTGATGGTCAAGTCCCTGGTTAATAGTAGCATGAGGCATGCTTGCTTGGGCTTGTGGGGTGATGGTGGGGGGACAGTTGAGAATGGCGTCAAAATGATCCCAAATCTGAACCCTGTCTGTCAATAGATCAGGCACTAAGATCAGGAGTTGAGTGATGGGACGGAGGGCCGTCAGCACTAAGATCAGGAGTTAAGTGATGGGACGGAGGGCCGTCAGCACTAAGGACAGGAGGTGGGTGATGGGACGGTGGGCCGTCAGCACTAAGGACAGGAGGTGAGTGATGGGACGGAGTGTAGCAGATCCCACTGTTTACACTAGGGTTTTCTAACTAAAGCGTTACCACACTCGTCCACAACATTCATGACCTCACACAGCAAATGACATAGCACACAGCAGGTGGCATATTTATTATATCATAATTTTACAACACTATTAAAGTGAGTGCAATGAAAATACAACAGAATACAAGAAATATCATCTTAACTAAATATTCATAAGTATATATATGTTTATATCAATATTAACTAAAGCGGAATGTTTAAGCATTAGCTATTGATGGAATTCCCAACTATCAAAACCCAGTTATATTGCCGTACACATCACACACCCCTCCCCTTATCTGCATCCTCAACACACCTTATCTAAATCTCTTCCTCACTCAAATCCCCTCAGGCGGGCGATCTGGACATAATGCATTCAATATATTCTAGGTATACTCACATATGATCTCTCAACTCAGTCGATCTGGGTATACACACGCTCTGAAACATACATCGTTCCCTCGGTGTCTACACACACCACACACATATCTAGATGCCCAACACACACCTATTTGAGCGACTGGCCCCGACTCAATGGCGTATGCTGTTTGAGTGAACATGTTCTATCTCTAACATGCGTACAACAGTCTATCAATCGCTCTTCTACTACGTCGGTGAGCTAAACAGACTCCTATCTACATTCTCTCTTTCGCTCTCATTCCCTCTCCATGGCCAGCCTGCCTGCCTGAACTAAACTTAGTCTAGTGTTATATAGACTCAAGCAGTATCAGAGCTGACCAATGAATCTTCGGGGGGGGGATGGCCCCAATCAGTCACTAATGCTACGAATTACTCTGAACCCTGTCACTCAAATATCGCAGCAAACTCTCTGCTGCCCATTTGTCTGTCACTCAACCCCCACTACCCAAATTGGAACGCCAGTGGTCAGTTCCTACCTGTTCACATTCTTTTCCCTACCCCGTTTTCCTTTGTTGAGACGGTTAGCAAACTTGGCGTAGTGTCCAGACAGAGAATGACCTTGGCACGCATTCAGGTACCTTTGTTCTCAGAGTCGCCGACCACATCGCCCCTGCCCTAAACGCTCATGCTCAGGCTGGAACTGTTACCGTAGGGCCGTAGACAGCCTTCACCGTATGTAACAGTTCCAGCCGGAGCAAGAGAGTTTAGGACAGGGGTGATGTGGTTGACGACTCAGAACAAAGGTACCTGAATGCCTGCCAAGGTCACTCACCATCTCAACAAAGGAAAACGGAGTTAGGGGCGAAGAATATGGACAGGTAGGTACTGGACACTGGCGTTCCGATTTGGTTAATGGGGGGTGAGTGACAGATGCGACGGCAGCGGAGCTTGCTGCGATAGATGAGTGACAGGGGTTCAGAGTAATTCGTTCCAATAACGACTGAATAGAGCCATCCCCCTGAGATCCATTGGTCAGCTCTGATACTGCTGGAGAAAATATAACACAGAGTCAAAGTTTAGCTCGAGAGGCTGGATGGAGAGGGGAGGAGAGCGATGAGAGACTGTAGATAGGAGTCCGTTTAGCTCATCGATTTGATAGAGGAGCGATTGTTAGACTGTTGTACGAATTTTAGTGATAGAACAGAGCCGCTCAAATAGGTGTATGTGGGAGTTTTGTATTAATAGATAATCTGAACGTGTGTTGAGGACGCAGTTAAGGAGATGTGTGTGTGATGTGTGTGCGGCAATAGAACTGGGTTTTTGATAGTTGGGAATTCCATCAACAGCTAATGCTTAAAATTTCCACTTTAGTTAATATTTATATTAACATGTATATAAAATATAGGAATATTTAGTTTAGATGATATGTATTGTATTGTGTTTGTAATTTCACTACCTATTTTTCTGGTATGAGTATTATATAATAAATATGCCACCTGCTGTGTGCTATATTATTTGCAGTGTGTGGTCATGAACGATGTGATAATGTTCTAAGTTAGAAAAACCCTAGGGCAAACCGTGGGATCTGCTACACGTACAGTTAAATCGCCTCGAGTCATTAGCATATTTGTTTTCTTCCTTTGCCCTACTGCTCTGTGTGTCGCAGAAGTGGGATGCTTGTGCTGTCGTTAGGCGTAACTTCCTGAGAGTGTCAGAAGCACCCTCGATCCACTGACGTCGTGGTCTGCCTATTGGTCGCGGACCGGAGACCTGCATGTGATATGCTCTCGCTGCAGACTGGCCATAATGCATTGTGACTAAATGATCAAACCACTTGACTTGTTGAGAGTCAATGTAGGTACTAGATGCGTTTGTCCCCACTGTCTGTCTTAGCGTGGTGTTGCGGATTCGGTCACGGATTGTCTTTCTGGCTGCACTTCTCACACAGCGCATCTTACAGCTCTGGATCTTACTATAGTGGGATGCTAGTAAGGGCCAAGATTGACATTGGTAACACAATGTAGGAATACATAGTGCATTTATCAGCCTCCTCGTAATTGAAATAATCACTTTTGGATGTTTCAAAATTGGTGCAATTTGATAGTGGATACTGTTCGCCTTCCTATAACAGTTCTAGCCCGAGCATGAGCGTTTAGCGCAGGGGTAATGTGGTTGGCGACTCTGAGAACAAAGGTACCTGAATGCGTGCCAAGGTTACTCGCCGTCTGGACACTACGCCAAGGTCACTCACCGTCTCAACAAAGGAAAACAAAGTTGGGGAAAAGAATGTGTACAGGTAGGAACTGACCACTGACATTCCGATTTGGGTAGTGAGAGCTTGCTGCGATATTTGAGTGACAGGGTTCAGAGTAATGCGTTCCAATAACGACTGACAGGGGTCATCCCCCCCCCCCCCTCCGAGATTCATTGGTCAGCTCTGATACTGGTTGAGCCTATAAAACACTAGACAAAGTTTAGCTCAAGCAGACTGGTCAGGGAATGAGAGCGAGAGAGAGAAGTTAGCTAGAAGTGTTTAGCTCACCGACTTATTAGAAGAGTGATGGTTAGGCTATTTTTATGAATGTGTGATAGAACAGGTCGCTCAACCAGCATATGCCTTGAGTCTGGGCCAGCAGCTCAATTAGGTTTGGGCGTCCTGTGTATAGATGTAATCTGAACGTGTATTGTACGCATGACACCTTTGGAACGAAGTATGTTCTGAGTGTACAGCTGTTTTTAGGAGATATGGAGATGTGGATGTGCGTTTGTAGACACCGAGGGAACGATGTATGTTTCAGAGCGTGTGTATACGCAGATCGACTGAGTTGAGAGATCATATTTGAGTAAACGTGGAATATATTGAATGTATTATGTCCAGATCACCCGCCCGAGGGGATCTGAGAGGGGTGTGTGATGTGTGTACGGCAATAGAACTGGGTTTTGATAGTTGGGAATTCCATCAATAGCTTATGCTTAAAATTTCCGCTTTAGTTAATACTTATATTAACATGTATATACTTATGAATATTTAGTTAAGATATTTCTTGTATTGTGTTGTAATTTCATTGCACTCACTTTAATTGTGTTGTAAGATTATGATATAATAAATATGCCACCTGCTGTGTGAGGTCATGAATGTTGTGGATGAGTGTGGTAACGCTTTAGTTAGAATACCCTAGTGCAAACAGTGGGATCTGCTACATTCCGATTTCTACGTGCGATATCTCTGTCCACTCTGCCACTATCAGTGAACATTCTACTTAGGTATTTGATATCTCTGTCCACTCTGTCACTATCAGTGAACATTCTACCTAGGTATTTGATCTCTCTGTCCACTCTGTCACTATCAGTGAACATTCTACCTAGGTATTTGATATCTCTGTCCACTCTGCCACTATCAGTGAACATTCTACCTAGGTATTTGATATCTCTGTCCACTCTGCCACTATCAGTGAACATTCTACCTAGATATTTGATATCTCTGTCCACTCTGTCACTATCAGTGAACATTCTATCTAGGTATTTGATATCTCTGTCCACTCTGCCACCATCAGTGAAGATTCTACCTAGGTATTTGATATCTCTGTTCACTCTGCCACCATCAGTGAACATTCTATCTAGGTATTTGATATCTCTGTCCACTCTGCAACTATCAGTGAACATTCTACCTAGGTATTTTAACTTCCATACTTTCTTAATACTTCTGTCATAGCTGCCGATACTTTTCTGCACATGATCACGTGCCTGAGAGTCAGCTGGTCACCTTGAGCAGTGTCTACTCCCTGAGTCAGCTGGTCACCTTGAGCAGTGTCTAGTACCTGAGAGTCAACAGGTCACCTTGAGCAGTGTCTACTCCCTGATAGTCAGCTGGTCACCTTGAGCAGTGTCTACTCTCTGAGAGTCAGATTGTCACCTTGAGCAGTGTCTACTCCCTGAGTCAGCTGGTCACATTGAGCAGTGTCTACTCCCTGAGAGCCAGCTGGTCACCTTGAGCAGTGTCTACTCCTTGAGAGTCAACCGGTCATCTTGAGCAGTGTCTACTCCCTGAGAGTCAGCTGGTCACCTTGAGCAGTGTCTAGTCCCTGAGAGTCAGCAGGTCACATTGAGCAGTGTCTACTCCCTGAGAGTCCGCTGGTCACCTTGAGCAGTGTTTACTCCCTGGGTCAGCTGGTCATATTGAGCAGTTTCTACTCCCTGAGTGTCAGCAAGTAACCTTGAGCAGTGTATACTCCCAGAAAATCAACTGGTCACCTAGAGCAGTGTCTACTCTCTAAGAGTAAGCTGGTCACCTTGAGCAGTGTATACTCCCTGAAAGTCAGCTGGTAACATTGAGCAGTGTCTACTCCCTGAGAGTCAGCTGGTCACCTTGAGCAGTGTCTACTCCCTGAGTCAGCTGGTCACCTTGAGCAGTGTCTAGTACCTGAGAGTCAGCAGGTCACCTTGAGCAGTGTCTACTCCTCGAGAGTCAACTGGTCATCTTGAGCAGTGTCTACTCCCTGAGAGTCAGCTGGTCACCTTGAGCAGTGTCTACTCACTGAGAGTCAGATGGTCACCTTGAGCAGTGTCTACTCCCTGAGTCAGCTGGTCCCATTGAGCAGTGTCTACTCCATGAGAGTCAGCTGGTCACCTTGAGCAGTGTCTACTCCCTTAGTCAGCCGGTCACATTGAGCAGTGTCTACTCCCTGAGAGTCAACTGGTCACCCTGAGCATTGTCTAATCCCTGAGGGTCAGCAGGTCACATTGAGCAGTGACTACTCCCTGAGAGTCAACTGGTCACCTTGAGCAGTGTCTACTCCCTGAGAGTCTGCTGGTCACCTTGAGCAGTGTCTACTCCCTGAGAGTCAGATGGTCACATTGAGCAGTGTCTACTCCCTGAGTTAGTTGGTCACATTGAGCAGTGTCTACTCCCTTAGTCAGCTGCTCACATTGAGCAGTGTCTACTCCCTTAGAGTCAACAGGTCACCTTAAGAAGTGTTTATTCCCTGAGTCAGCTGGTCACATTGAGCAGTGTCTACTCTCTGAGAGTCAGCCGGTCACATTGAGCAGTTTCTACTCCCTGAGGGTCAGCTGGTCACCTTGAGCAGTATCTATTCCCTGAGAGTCAACTGGGCACCTTGAGCAGTGTCTAGTCCCTGAGAGTCAGCAGGTCACATTGAGCAGAGTCTACTCCTTGAGAGTCAATTGGTCATCTTGAGCAGTGTCTACTCTCTGAGAGTCAGATGGTCACCTTGAGTACTGTCTACTCCCTGAGTGTCAGCAAGTCACCTTGAGCAGTGTATACTCCCAGAGAATCAACTGGTCACCAAGAGCAGTGTCTACTCTCTAAGAGTAAGCTGGTCACCTTGAGCAGTGTATACTCCCTGAAAGTCAGCTGGTAACATTGAGCAGTGTCTACTCCCTGAGAGTCAGCTGGTCACCTTGAGCAGTGTCTACTCCCTGAGTCAGCTGGTAACCTTGAGCAGTGTCTAGTACCTGAGAGTCAGCAGGTCACCTTGAGCAGTGTCTACTCCCTGAGAGTCAACTGGTCACTTTGAGCAGTGTCTACTCCCTGAGAGTTAGCTGGTCACCATGAGCAGTGTTTACTCCCTGAGTCAGCTGGTCATATTGAGCAGTTTCTACTCCCTTAAGAGTCAGCAAGTCACCTTGAGCAGTGTCTACTCCCAGAGAGTCAACTGGTCACCTTGAGCAGTGTCTACTCTCTGAGAGTCAGCTGGTCACCTTGAGCAGTGTCTACTCCCTGAGAGTCAGCTGGTCACATTGAGCAGTGTCTACTCCCTGAGAGTCAGCTAGTCACATTGAGCAGTGTCTACTCCCTGAGTCAGCTGGTCACCTTGAACAGTGTCTACCCCCTGAGTCAGCTTGTCACCTTGAGCAGTGTCTAGTACCTGAGAGTCAGCAGGTCACCTTGAGCAGTGTCTACTCCTTGAGAGTCAACTGGTCATCTTGAGCAGTGTCTACTCCCTGAGAGTCAGCTGGTCACCTTGAGCAGTGTCTACTCACTGAGAGTCAGATGGTCACCTTGAGCAGTGTCTACTCCCTGAGTCAGCTGGTCCCATTGAGCAGTGTCTACTCAATGAGAGTCAGCTGGTCACCTTGAGCAGTGTCTACTCCCTTAGTCAGCCGGTCACATTGAGCAGTGTCTACTCCCTGAGAGTCAACTGGTCACCCTGAGCATTGTCTAGTCCCTGAGAGTCAGCTGGTCACATTGAGCAGTGACTACTCCCTGAGAGTCAACTGGTCACCTTGAGCAGTGTCTACTCCCTGAGAGTCTGCTGGTCACCTTGAGCAGTGTCTACTCCCTGAGAGTCAGATGGTCATATTGAGCAGTGTCTACTCCCTGAGTTAGTTGCTCACATTGAGCAGTGTCTACTCCCTTAGTCAGCTGGTCACATTGAGCAGTGTCTACTCCCTTAGAGTCAACAGGTCACCTTAAGAAGTGTTTACTCCCTGTGTCAGCTGGTCACATTGAGCAGTGTCTACTCTCTGAGAGTCAGCTGGTCACCTTGAGCAGTGTTTACTCCCTGAGTCAGCCGGTCACATTGAGCAGTTTCTACTCCCTGAGGGTCAGCTGGTCACCTTGAGCAGTATCTACTCCCTGAGAGTCAACTGGGCACCTTGAGCAGTGTCTAGTCCCTGAGAGTCAGCAGGTCACATTGAGCAGAGTCTACTCCCTGAGAGTCAATTGGTCATCTTGAGCAGTGTCTACTCTCTGAGAGTCAGCTGGTCACCTTGAGTACTGTCTACTCCCTGAGAGTCCGCTGGTCACATTGAGCAGTGTCTACTCCCTGAGAGTCAGATGTTCACATTGAGCAGTGTCTACTCCCTGAGTTAGCTGGTCACCTTGAGCAGTATCTACTCCCTGAGATTCTGCTGGTCACCTTCAACAATATCTACTCCCTGAGTCAGCTGGTTACCTTGAGCAGTGTCTACTCCTTGAGTCAGCTGGTTACCTAAGCAGTGTCTACTTCCTGAGAGTCAGCTGGTCACATTGAGCAGTGTCTACTCCCTGAGAGTCAGCTGGTCACTTTGAGCAGTATCTACTCCCTGAGAGTCAGCTGCTCACCTTGAGCAGTGTCTACTCCCTGAGAGTCAGATGGTCACATTGAGCAGTGTTTACTCCCTGAGTTAGCTGGCCACCTTGAGCAGTGTCTACTCCCTTAGTCAGCTGGTCATTTTGAGCAGGATCTACTCCCTTAGTCAGCTGGTCACATTGACCAGTGTCTACTCCCTGAGAGTCAGCTGGTCACATTGAGCAGTGTCTACTCCCTGAGAGTCAGCTGGTCACCTTGAGCAGTTTCTACTCCCTGAGTAAGCTGGTCACCTTGAACAGTGTCTACCCCCTGAGTCAGCTTGTCACATTGAGCAGTGTCTAGAACCTGAGAGTCAGCAGGTCACCTTGAGCAGTGTCTACTCCTTGAGAGTCAACTGGTCATCTTGAGCAGTGTCTACTCCCTGAGAGTCAGCTGGTCACCTTGAGCAGTGTCTACTCACTGAGAGTCAGATGGTCACCTTGAGCAGTGTCTACTCCCTGAGTCAGCTGGTCCCATTGAGCAGTGTCTACTCCATGAGAGTCAGCTGGTCACCTTGAGCAGTGTCTACTCCCTTAGTCAGCCGGTCACATTGAGCAGTGTCTACTCCCTGAGAGTCAACTGGTCACCCTGAGCATTGTCTAGTCCCTGAGAGTCAGCAGGTCACATTGAGCAGTGACTACTCCCTGAGAGTCAACTGGTCACCTTGAGCAGTGTCTACTCCCTGAGAGTCTGCTGGTCACCTTGAGCAGTGTCTACTCCCTGAGATTCAGATGGTCACATTGAGCAGTGTCTACTCCCTGAATTAGTTGGTCACATTGAGCAGTGTCTACTCCCTTAATCAGCTGGTCACATTGAGCAGTGTCTACTCCCTTAGAGTCAACAGGTCACCTTGAGCAGTGTCTACTCCCTGAGAGTCAGCTGGTCACCTTGAGCAGTGTTTACTCCCTGAGTCAGCCGGTCACATTGAGCAGTTTCTACTCCCTGAGTGTCAGCTGGTCACCTTGAGCAGTATCTACTCCCTGAGAGTCAACTGGGTACCTTGAGCAGTGTCTAGTCCCTGAGAGTCAGCAGGTCACATTGAGCAGAGTCTACTCCCTGAGAGTCAATTGGTCATCTTGAGCAGTGTCTACTCTCTGAGAGTCAGCTGGTCACCTTGAGTACTGTCTACTCCCTGAGAGTCCGCTGGTCACATTGAGCAGTGTCTACTCCCTGAGAGTCAGATGTTCACATTGAGCAGTGTCTACTCCCTGAGTTAGCTGGTCACCTTGAGCAGTATCTACTCCCTGAGGTTCTGCTGGTCACCTTCAACAGTGTCTACTCCCTGAGTCAGCTGGTTACCTTGAGCAGTGTCTACTCCTTGAGTCAGCTGGTTACCTAAGCAGTGTCTACTTCCTGAGAGTCAGCTGGTCACATTGAGCAGTCTCTACTCCCTGAGAGTCAGCTGGTAACTTTGAGCAGTATCTACTCCCTGAGAGTCAGCTGCTCACCTTGAGCAGTGTCTACTCCCTGAGAGTCAGATGGTCACATTGAGCAGTGTTTACTCCCTGAGTTAGCTGGCCACCTTGAGCAGTGTCTACTCCCTTAGTCAGCTGGTCATTTTGAGCAGGGTCTACTCCCTTAGTCAGCTGGTCACCTTGAGCAGTGTCTACTCCCTGAGAGTCAGCTGGTCACATTGTGCAGTGTCTACTCCCTGAGAGTCAGCTGGTCACCATGAGCAGTGTTTACTCCCTGAGTCAGCTGGTCATATTGAGCAGTGTCTACTCCCTGAGAGTCAGCTGGTCCCTTTGAGCAGTATCTACTCCTTGAGAGTCAGCTGCTCACCTTGAGCAGTGTCTACTCCCTGAGAGTCAGATGGTCACATTGAGCAGTGTCTACTCCTTTAGTCAGCTGGTCACATTGAGCAGTGTCTACTCCCTGAGAGTCAGCTGGTCACCTTGAGCAGTGTCTACTCCCTGAGAGTCAGCTGGTCACCATGAGCAGTGTTTACTCCCTGAGTCGGCTGGTCATATTGAGCAGTTTCTACTCCCTGAGAGTCATCAAGTCACATTGAGCAGTGTCTGCTCCCAGAGAGTCAGCTGGTCACCTTGAGCAGTGTCTACTCTCCGAGAGTCAGCTGGTCACCTTTAGCACTGTCTACTCCCTGAGAGTCCGCTCGTCACATTGAGCAGTGTCTACTCCCTGAGAGTCAGCTGGTCACATTGAGCAGTGTCTATTCCCTGAGAGTCAGCTGGTCACCTTGAGCAGTGTCTACTCCCTGAGTTAGCTGGTCACCTTTAGCAGTGTCTAGCACCTGAGAGTCAGCAGGTAACCTTGAGCAGTGTCTAGTACCTGAGAGTCAGCAGGTCACCTTGAGCAGTGTCTACTCCTTGAGAGTCAACTGGTCATCTTGAGCAGTGTCTACTCCCTGAGAGTCAGCTGGTCACCTTGAGCAGTGTCTACTCACTGAGAGTCAGATGGTCACCTTGAGCAGTGTCTACTCCCTGAGTCAGCTGGTCCCATTGAGCAGTGTCTACTCCATGAGAGTCAGCTGGTCACCTTGAGCAGTGTCTACTCCCTTAGTCAGCCGGTCACATTGAGCAGTGTCTACTCCCTGAGAGTCAACTGGTCACCCTGAGCATTGTCTAGTCCCTGAGAGTCAGCAGGTCACATTGAGCAGTGACTACCCCCTGAGAATCAACTGGTCACCTTGAGCAGTGTCTACTACCTGAGAGTCTGCTGGTCACCTTGAGCAGTGTCTACTCCCTGAGAGTGTGATGGTCATATTGAGCAGTGTCTACTCCCTGAGTTAGTTGCTCACATTGAGCAGTGTCTACTCCCTTAGTCAGCTGGTCACATTGAGCAGTGTCTACTCCCTTAGAGTCAACAGGTCACCTTAAGAAGTGTTTACTCCCTGAGTCAGCTGGTGACATTGAGCAGTATCTAATTCCTGAGAGTCAGCTGCTCACCTTGAGCAGTGTCTACTCCCTGAGAGTCAGATGGTCACATTGAGCAGTGTTTACTCCCTGAGTTAGCTGGCCACCTTGAGCAGTTTCTACTCCCTTAGTCAGCTGGTCATTTTGAGCAGGATCTACTCCCTTAGTCAGCTGGTCACATTGACCAGTGTCTACTCCCTGAGAGTCAGCTGGTCACCTTGAGCAGTGTCTACTCCCTGAGAGTCAGCTGGTCACATTGAGCAGTGTCTACTCCCTGAGAGTCAGCTGGTCACCTTGAGCAGTTTCTACTCCCTGAGTCAGCTGGTCACCTTGAACAGTGTCTACCCCCTGAGTCAGCTTGTCACATTGAGCAGTGTCTAGAACCTGAGAGTCAGCAGGTCACCTTGAGCAGTGTCTACTCCTTGAGAGTCCACTGGTCATCTTAAGCAGTGTCTACTCCCTGAGAGTCAGCTGGTCACCTTGAGCAGTGTCTACTCACTGAGAGTCAGATGGTCACCTTGAGCAGTGTCTACTCCCTGAGTCAGCTGGTCCCATTGAGCAGTGTCTACTCCATGAGAGTCAGCTGGTCACCTTGAGCAGTGTCTACTCCCTTAGTCAGCCGGTCACATTGAGCAGTGTCTACTCCCTGAGAGTCAACTGGTCACCCTGAGCATTGTCTAGTCCCTGAGAGTCAGCAGGTCACATTGAGCAGTGACTACTCCCTGAGAGTCAACTGGTCACCTTGAGCAGTGTCTACTCCCTGAGAGTCTGCTGGTCACCTTGAGCAGTGTCTACTCCCTGAGAGTCAGATGGTCACATTGAGCAGTGTCTACTCCCTGAATTAGTTGGTCACATTGAGCAGTGTCTACTCCCTTAGTCAGCTGGTCACATTGAGCAGTGTCTACTCCCTTAGAGTCAACAGGTCATCTTAAGAAGTATTTACTCCCTGAGTCAGCTGGTCACATTGAGCAGTGTCTACTCCCTGAGAGTCAGCTGGTCACCTTGAGCAGTGTTTACTCCCTGAGTCAGCCGGTCACATTGAGCAGTTTCTACTCCCTGAGTGTCAGCTGGTCACCTTGAGCAGTATCTACTCCCTGAGAGTCAACTGGGTAACTTGAGCAGTGTCTAGTCCCTGAGAGTCAGCAGGTCACATTGAGCAGAGTCTACTCCCTGAGAGTCAATTGGTCATCTTGAGCAGTGTCTACTCTCTGAGAGTCAGCTGGTCACCTTGAGTACTGTCTACTCCCTGAGAGTCCGCTGGTCACATTGAGCAGTGTCTACTCCCTGAGAGTCAGATGTTCACATTGAGCAGTGTCTACTCCCTGAGTTAGCTGGTCACCTTGAGCAGTATCTACTCCCTGAGATTCTGCTGGTCACCTTCAACAGTGTCTACTCCCTGAGTCAGCTGGTTACCTTGAGCAGTGTCTACTCCTTGAGTCAGCTGGTTACCTAAGCAGTGTCTACTTCCTGAGAGTCAGCTGGTCACATTGAGCAGTGTCTACTCCCTGAGAGTCAGCTGGTCACTTTGAGCAGTATCTAATCCCTGAGAGTCAGCTGCTCACCTTGAGCAGTGTCTACTCCCTGAGAGTCAGATGGTCACTTTGAGCAGTGTTTACTCCCTGAGTTAGCTGGCCACCTTGAGCAGTGTCTACTCCCTTAGTCAGCTGGTCATTTTGAGCAGGGTCTACTCCCTTAGTCAGCTGGTCACATTGACCAGTGTCTACTCCCTGAGAGTCAGCTGGTCACCTTGAGCAGTGTCTACTCCCTGAGAGTCAGCTGGTGACATTGTGACGTGTCTACTCCCTGAGAGTCAGCTGGTCACCATGAGCAGTGTTTACTCCCTGAGTCAGCTGGTCATATTGAGCAGTGTCTACTCCCTGAGAGTCAGCTGGTCCCTTTGAGCAGTATCTACTCCTTGAGAGTCAGCTGCTCACCTTGAGCAGTGTCTACTCCCTGAGAGTCAGATGGTCACATTGAGCAGTGTCTACTCCTTTAGTCAGCTGGTAACATTGAGCAGTGTCTACTCCCTGAGAGTCAGCTGGTCACCTTGAGCAGTGTCTACTCCCTGAGTCAGCTGGTCACCATGAGCAGTTTCTACTCCCTGAGAGTCATCAAGTCACCTTGAGCAGTATCTGCTCCCAGAGAGTCAGCTGGTCACCTTGAGCAGTGTCTACTCTCCGAGAGTCAGCTGGTCACCTTTAGCACTGTCTACTCCCTGAGAGTCCGCTCGTCACATTGAGCAGTGTCTACTCCCTGAGAGTCAGCTGGTCACATTGAGCAGTGTCTATTCCCTGAGAGTCAGCTGGTCACCTTGAGCAGTGTCTACTCCCTGAGTTAGCTGGTCACCTTTAGCAGTGTCTAGCACCTGAGAGTCAGCAGGTAACCTTGAGCAGTGTCTAGTACCTGAGAGTCAGCAGGTCACCTTGAGCAGTGTCTACTCCTTGAGAGTCAACTGGTCATCTTGAGCAGTGTCTACTCCCTGAGAGTCAGCTGGTCACCTTGAGCAGTGTCTACTCACTGAGAGTCAGATGGTCACCGTGAGCAGTGTCTACTCCCTGAGTCAGCTGGTCCCATTGAGCAGTGTCTACTCCATGAGAGTAAGCTGGTCACCTTGAGCAGTGTCTACTCCCTTAGTCAGCCGGTCACATTGAGCAGTGTCTACTCCCTGAGAGTCAACTGGTCACCCTGAGCATTGTCTAGTCCCTGAGAGTCAGCAGGTCACATTGAGCAGTGACTACTCCCTGAGAATCAACTGGTCACCTTGAGCAGTGTCTACTCCCTGAGAGTCTGCTGGTCACCTTGAGCAGTGTCTACTCCCTGAGAGTGTGATGGTCATATTGAGCAGTGTCTACTCCCTGAGTTAGTTGCTCACATTGAGCAGTGTCTACTCCCTTAGTCAGCTGGTCACATTGAGCAGTGTCTACTCCCTTAGATTCAACAGGTCACCTTAAGAAGTGTTTACTCCCTGAGTCAGCTGGTCACATTGAGCAGTGTCTACTCTCTGAGAGTCAGCTGCTCACCTTGAGCAGTGTTTACTCCCTGAGTCAGCCGGTCACATTGAGCAGTTTCTACTCCCTGAGGGTCAGCTGGTCACCTTGAGCAGTATCTACTCCCTGAGAGTCAACTGGGCACCTTAAGCAGTGTCTAGTCCCTGAGAGTCAGCAGGTCACATTGAGCAGAGTCTACTCCCTGAGAGTCAATTGGTCATCTTGAGCAGTGTCTACTCTCTGAGAGTCAGCTGGTCACCTTGAGTACTGTCTACTCCCTGAGAGTCCGCTGGTCACATTGAGCAGTGTCTACTCCCTGAGAGTCAGATGTTCACATTGAGCAGTGTCTACTCCCTGAGTTAGCTGGTCACCTTGAGCAGTATCTACTCCCTGAGATTCTGCTGGTCACCTTCAACAGTATCTACTCCCTGAGTCAGCTGATTACCTTGAGCAGTGTCTACTCCTTGAGTCAGCTGGTTAACTAAGCAGTGTCTACTTCCTGAGAGTCAGCTGGTCACATTGAGCAGTGTCTACTCCCTGAGAGTCAGCTGGTCACTTTGAGCAGTATCTACTCCCTGAGAGTCAGCTGCTCACCTTGAGCAGTGTCTACTCCCTGAGAGTCAGATGGTCACATTGAGCAGTGTTTACTCCCTGAGTTAGCTGGCCACCTTGAGCAGTGTCTACTCCCTTAGTCAGCTGGTCATTTTGAGCAGGGTCTACTCCCTTAGTCAGCTGGTCACATTGACCAGTGTCTACTCCCTGAGAGTCAGCTGGTCACATTGAGCAGTGTCTACTCCCTGAGAGTCAGCTGGTCACCTTGAGCAGTTTCTACTCCCTGAGTCAGCTGGTCACCTTGAACAGTGTCTACCCCCTGAGTCAGCTTGTCACATTGAGCAGTGTCTAGTACCTGAGAGTCAGCAGGTCACCTTGAGCAGTGTCTACTCCTTGAGAGTCAACTGGTCATCTTGAGCAGTGTCTACTCCCTGAGAGTCAGCTGGTCACCTTGAGCAGTGTCTACTCACTGAGAGTCAGATGGTCACCTTGAGCAGTGTCTACTCCCTGAGTCAGCTGGTCCCATTGAGCAGTGTCTACTCCATGAGAGTCAGCTGGTCAACTTGAGCAGTGTCTACTCCCCTAGTCAGCCGGTCACATTGAGCAGTGTCTACTCCCTGAATTAGTTGGTCACATTGAGCAGTGTCTACTCCCTTAGTCAGCTGGTCACATTGAGCAGTGTCTACTCCCTTAGAGTCAACAGGTCACCTTAAGAAGTATTTACTCCCTGAGTCAGCTGGTCACATTGAGCAGTGTCTACTCCCTGAGAGTCAGCTGGTCACCTTGAGCAGTGTTTACTCCCTGAGTCAGCCGGTCACATTGAGCAGTTTCTACTCCCTGAGTGTCAGCTGGTCACCTTGAGCAGTATCTACTCCCTGAGAGTCAACTGGGTACCTTGAGCAGTGTCTAGTCCCT
This sequence comes from Ariolimax columbianus, assembly GCA_036924085.1. Lineage (NCBI taxonomy): Eukaryota > Metazoa > Mollusca > Gastropoda > Stylommatophora > Arionidae > Ariolimax > Ariolimax columbianus. Next base: position 265,862 of record JAVGWX010000001.1, on the reverse strand, counting down.
GAGAGTCAGCAGGTCACATTGAGCAGAGTCTACTCCCTGAGAGTCAATTGGTCATCTTGAGCAGTGTCTACTCTCTGAGAGTCAGCTGGTCACCTTGAGTACTGTCTACTCCCTGAGAGTCCGCTGGTCACAATGAGCAGTGTCTACTCCCTGAGAGTCAGATGTTCACATTGAGCAGTGTCTACTCCCTGAGTTAGCTGGTCACCTTGAGCAGTATCTACTCCCTGAGATTCTGCTGGTCACCTTCAACAGTGTCTACTCCCTGAGTCAGCTGGTTACCTTGAGCAGTGTCTACTCCTTGAGTCAGCTGGTTACCTAAGCAGTGTCTACTTCCTGAGAGTCAGCTGGTCACATTGAGCAGTGTCTACTCCCTGAGAGTCAGCTGGTCACTTTGAGCAGTATCTACTCCCTGAGAGTCAGCTGCTCACCTTGAGCAGTGTCTACTCCCTGAGAGTCAGATGGTCACATTGAGCAGTGTTTACTCCCTGAGTTAGCTGGCCACCTTGAGCAGTGTCTACTCCCTTAGTCAGCTGGTCATTTTGAGCAGGGTCTACTCCCTTAGTCAGCTGGTCACATTGACCAGTGTCTACTCCCTGAGAGTCAGCTGGTCACCTTGAGCAGTGTCTACTCCCTGAGAGTCAGCTGGTCACATTGTGCAGTGTCTACTCCCTGAGAGTCAGCTGGTCACCATGAGCAGTGTTTACTCCCTGAGTCAGCTGGTCATATTGAGCAGTGTCTACTCCCTGAGAGTCAGCTGGTCCCTTTGAGCAGTATCTACTCCTTGAGAGTCAGCTGCTCACCTTGAGCAGTGTCTACTCCCTGAGAGTCAGATGGTCACATTGAGCAGTGTCTACTCCTTTAGTCAGCTGGTCACATTGAGCAGTGTCTACTCCCTGAGAGTCAGCTGGTCACCTTGAGCAGTGTCTACTCCCTGAGAGTCAGCTGGTCACATTGAGCAGTGTCTAATCCCTGAGAGTCAGCTGGTCACCATGAGCAATGTTTACTCCCTGAGTCGGCTGGTCATATTGAGCAGTTTCTACTCCCTGAGAGTCATCAAGTCACCTTGAGCAGTATCTGCTCCCAGAGAGTCAGCTGGTCACCTTGAGCAGTGTCTACTCTCCGAAAGTCAGCTGGTCACCTTTAGCACTGTCTACTCCCTGAGAGTCCGCTCGTCACATTGAGCAGTGTCTACTCCCTGAGAGTCAGCTGGTCACATTGAGCAGTGTCTATTCCCTGAGAGTCAGCTGGTCACCTTGAGCAGTGTCTACTCCCTGAGTTAGCTGGTCACCTTGAGCAGTGTCTAGAACCTGAGAGTCAGCAGGTAACCTTGAGCAGTGTCTACTCCCTGAGAGTCAACTAGTCACCTTGAGCAGTGTCTACTCCCTGAAAGTCAGCTGGTCACCTTGAGCAGTGTCTACTCACTGAGAGTCAGCTGATTACCTTGAGCAGTGTCTACTCCCTGAGTCAGCTGGTTACCTATAGCAGTGTCTACTCCCTGAACGTCAGCTGGTCACCTTGAGTAGTGTCTAGTACCTGAGAGTCAGCTTGTCACATTGAGCAGTGTCTACTCCCTGAGAGTCAATTGGTCACCTTGAGCAGTGTGTACTCCCTGAGAGTCAGCAGGTCACATTGAGCAGTGTCTACTCCCAGAGAGTCAATTGGTCACCTTGAGGAGTGTGTACTCCCTGAGAGTCAGCTGATCACATTGAGCAGTGTCTACTCCCTGAGAGTCCGCTGGTCACCTTGAGCAGTGTTTACTCCCTGAGTCAGCTGGTCATATTGAGCAGTTTCTACTCCCTGAGTGTCAGCAAGTCACCTTGAGCAGTGTCTACTCCCAGAGAGTCAACTGGTCACCTTGAGCAGTGTCTACTCTCTAAGAGTCAGCTGGTCACCTTGAGCAGTGTATACTCCCTGAAAGTCAGCTGGTAACATTGAGCAGTGTCTACTCCCTGAGAGTCAGCTGGTCACCTTGAGCAGTGTCTACTCCCAGAGTTAGCTGGTCACCTTGAGCAGTGTCTAGTACCTGAGAGTCAGCAGGTCACCTTGAGCATGTCTACTCCCTGAGAGTCAACTGGTCACTTTGAGCAGTGTCTACTCCCTGAGAGTCAGCTGGTCACCATGAGTAGTGTTTACTCCCTGAGTCAGCTGGTCATATTGAGCAGTTTCTACTCCCTTAAGAGTCAGCAAGTCACCTTGAGCAGTGTCTACTCCCAGAGAGTCAACTGGTCACCTTGAGCAGTGTCTACTCTCTGAGAGTCAGCTGGTCACCTTGAGCAGTGTCTACTCCCTAAGAGTCAGCTGGTCACCTTGAGCAGTGTCTACTCCCTGAGTCAGCTGGTCACCTTGAGCAGTGTCTAGTACCTGAGAGTCAACAGGTCACCTTGAGCAGTGTCTACTCCCTGATAGTCAGCTGGTCACCTTGAGCAGTGTCTACTCTCTAAGAGTCAGATTGTCACCTCTTGCAGTGTCTACTCCCTGAGTCAGCTGGTCACTTTGAGCAGTGTCTACTCCCTGAGAGTCAGCTGGTCACCTTGAGCAGTGTCTAATCCCTGAGAGTCAGCAGGTCACATTGAGCAGTGTCTACTCCCTGAGAGTCAACTGGTCACCTTGAGCATTGTCTAGTCCCTGATAGTCAGCAGGTCACATTGAGCAGTGTCTACTCCCTGAGAGTCAACTTGTCACCTTGAGCAGTGTCTACTCCCTGAGAGTCTGCTGGTCACCTTGAGCAGTGTCTACTCCCTGAGAGTCAGATGATCACATTGAGCAGTGTCTACTCCCTTAGTTAGCTGGTCACATTGAGCAGTATCTACTCCCTGAGAGTCAGCAGGTCACCTTGAGCAGTGTCTACTCCCTGAGTCAGCTGGTCACATTGAGCAGTGTCTACTCCCTGAGAGTCAGCTGGTCACCTTGAGCAGTGTCTGGTACCTGATAGTCAGCAGGTCCCTTTGAGCAATGTCTACTCCCTCAGAGTCAGCTAGTTACCTTGAGCAGTGTCTACTCCCTGAGTCAGCTGGTTACCTATAGCAGTTTCTACTCCCTGAAAGTCAGCTGTTCACCTTGAGTAGTGTCTAGTACCTGAGAGTCAGCTGGTCACATTGAGCAGTGTCTAATCCCTGAGAGTCAGTTGGTCACCTTGAGCAGTGTGTACTCCCTGAGAGTCAGCAGGTCACATTGAGCAGTGTCTACTCCCTGAGAGTCAATTGGTCACCTTGAGGAGTGTGTACTCCCTGAGAGTCAGCTGGTCACATTGAGCAGTGTCTACTCCCTGAGAGTCCGCTGGTCACCTTGAGCAGTGTTTACTCCCTGAGTCAGCTGGTCATATTGAGCAGTTTCTACTCCCTGAGTGTCAGCAAGTCACCTTGAGCAGTGTCTAGTCCCAGAGAACCAACTGGTCACCTTGAGCAGTGTCTACTCTCTAAGAGTCAGCTGGTCACCTTGAGCAGTATATACTTCCTGAAAGTCAGCTGGTAACATTGAGCAGTGTCTACCCCCTGAGAGTCAGCTGGTCACCTTGAGCAGTGTCTACTCCCTGAGTCAGCTGATCACCTTGAGCAGTGTCTAGTACCTTAGAGTCAGCAGGTCACCTTGAGCAGTGTCTACTCCCTGAGAGTCAACTGGTCACTTTGAGCAGTGTCTACTCCCTGAGAGTCAGCTGGTCACCATGAGCAGTGTTTACTCCCTGAGTCAGCTGGTCATATTGAGCAGTTTCTACTCCCTTAAGAGTCAGCAAGTCACCTTGAGCAGTGTCTACTCCCAGAGAGTCAACTGGTCACCTTGAGCAGTGTCTACTCTCTGAGAGTCAGCTGGTCACCTTGAGCAGTGTCTACTCCCTGAGAGTCAGCTGGTCACATTGAGCAGTGTCTACTCCCTGAGAGTCAGCTGGTCACCTTGAGCAGTGTCTACTCCCTGAGTCAGCTGGTCACCTTGAGCAGTGTCTAGTACCTGAGAGTCAACAGGTCAACTTGAGCAGTGTCTACTCCCTGATAGTCAGCTGGTCACCTTGAGCAGTGTCTACTCTCTGAGAGTCAGATTGTCACCTTGAGCAGTGTCTACTCCCTGAGTCAGCTGGTCACTTCGAGCAGTGTCTACTCCCTGAGAGTCAGCTGGTCACCTTGAGCAGTGTCTAGTCCCTGAGAGTCAGCAGGTCACATTGAGCAGTGTCTACTCCCTGAGATTCAACTGGTCACCTTGAGCATTGTCTAGTCCCTGAGAGTCAGCAGGTCACATTGAGCAATGTCTACTCCCTGAGAGTCAACTTGTCACCTTGAGCAGTGTCTACTCCCTGAGAGTCTGCTGGTCACCTTGAGCAGTGTCTACTCCCTGAGAGTCAGATGATCACATTGAGCAGTGTCTACTCCCTGAGTTAGCTTGTCACATTGAGCAGTGTCTACTCCCTTAGTCAGCTGGTCACATTGAGCAGTATCTACTCCCTCAGAGTCAACTGGTCACCTTGAGCAGTGTCTATTCCCTGAGACTCAGATGGTCACTTTAGCAGTGTCTACTCGCTGAGTCAGCTGGTCACATTGAGCGGTGTCTATTCTCTGAGAGTCAGTAGGTCACCTTCAGCAGCATCTACTCCCTGAGAGTCAGCTGGTCACCTTGAGCAGTGTCTACTCCCTGAGTCAGCTGGTCACATTGAGCAGTGTCTACTCCATGAGAGTCAGCTGGTCACCTTGAGCAGTGTCTACTCCTTTAGTCAGCCGGTCACTTTGAGCAGTGTCTACTCCCTGAGAATCAGCTGGTCACCTTGAGCAGTGTCTAGTACCTTAGAGTCAGCAGGTCACCTTGAGCAGTGTCTACTCCCTGAGAGTCAACTGGTCACTTTGAGCAGTGTCTACTCCCTGAGAGTCAGCTGGTCACCATGAGCAGTGTTTACTCCCTGAGTCAGCTGGTCATATTGAGCAGTTTCTACTCCCTTAAGAGTCAGCAAGTCACCTTGAGCAGTGTCTACTCCCAGAGAGTCAACTGGTCACCTTGAGCAGTGTCTACTCTCTGAGAGTCAGCTGGTCACCTTGAGCAGTGTCTACTCCCTGAGAGTCAGCTGGTCACATTGAGCAGTGTCTACTCCCTGAGAGTCAGCTGGTCACCTTGAGCAGTGTCTAGTCCCTGAGAGTCAGCAGGTCACATTGAGCAGTGTCTACTCCCTGAGATTCAACTGGTCACCTTGAGCATTGTCTAGTCCCTGAGAGTCAGCAGGTCACATTGAGCAATGTCTACTCCCTGAGAGTCAACTTGTCACCTTGAGCAGTGTCTACACCCTGAGAGTCTGCTGGTCACCTTGAGCAGTGTCTACTCCTGAGAGTCAGATGATCACATTGAGCAGTGTCTACTCCCTGAGTTAGCTTGTCACATTGAGCAGTGTCTACTCCCTTAGTCAGCTGGTCACATTGAGCAGTATCTACTCCCTCAGAGTCAACTGGTCACCTTGAGCAGTGTCTACTCCCTGAGACTCAGATGGTCACTTTAGCAGTGTCTACTCGCTGAGTCAGCTGGTCACATTGAGCGGTGTCTATTCTCTGAGAGTCAGTAGGTCACCTTCAGCAGCAACTACTCCCTGAGTCAGCTGGTCACATTGAGCAGTGTCTACTCCATGAGAGTCAGCTGGTCACCTTGAGCAGTGTCTACTCCTTTAGTCAGCCGGTCACTTTGAGCAGTGTCTACTCCCTGAGAGTCAGCTGGTCACCTTGAGCAGTGTCTAGTCCCTGAGAGTCAGCCGGTCACATTGAGCAGTGTTTACTCCCTGAGAGTCAACTGGTCACCCTGAGCAGTGTCTACTCCCTGAGAGTCTGCTGGTCACGTTGAGCAGTGTCTACTCCCTGAGAGTCAGATGGTCACATTGAGCAGCGTTTACTCCCTGAGTTAGTTGGTCCCATTGAGCAGTGTCTACTCCCTTAGTCAGCTGGTCACTTTTAGCAGTGTCTACTCCCTGAGTCAGCTGGTCACCTTGAGCAGTGTCTAGTACCTGAGAGTCAACAGGTCACCTTGAGCAGTGTCTACTCCCTGATAGTCAGCTGGTCACCTTGAGCAGTGTCTACTCTCTGAGAGTCAGATTGTCACTTTGAGCAGTGTCTACTCCCTGAGTCAGCTGGTCACTTTGAGCAGTGTCTACTCCCTGAGTTAGCTTGTCACATTCAGCAGTGTCTACTCCCTTAGTCAGCTGGTCACATTGAGCAGTATCTACTCCCTCAGAGTCAACTGGTCACCTTGAGCAGTGTCTACTCCCTGAGACTCAGATGGTCACTTTAGCAGTGTCTACTCGCTGAGTCAGCTTGTCACATTGAGCGGTGTCTATTCTCTGAGAGTCAGTAGGTCACCTTCAGCAGCATCTACTCCCTGAGAGTCAGCTGGTCACCTTGAGCAGTGTCTACTCCCTGAGTCAGCTGGTCACATTGAGCAGTGTCTACTCCATGAGAGTCAGCTGGTCACCTTGAGCAGTGTCTACTCCTTTAGTCAGCCGGTCACTTTGAGCAGTGTCTACTCCCTGAGAGTCAGCTGGTCACCTTGAGCAGTGTCTAGTCCCTGAGAGTCAGCCGATCACATTGAGCAGTGTCTACTCCCTGAGAGTCAACTGGTCACCCTGAGCAGTGTCTACTCCCTGAGAGTCTGCTGGTCACGTTGAGCAGTGTCTACTCCCTGAGAGTCAGATGGTCACATTAAGCAGCGTTTACTCCCTGAGTTAGTTGGTCACATTGAGCAGTGTCTACTCCCTTAGTCAGCTGGTCACTTTTAGCAGTGTCTACTCCCTGAGTCAGCTGGTCACCTTGAGCAGTGTCTAGTACCTGAGAGTCAACAGGTCACCTTGAGCAGTGTCTACTCCCTGATAGTCAGCTGGTCACCTTGAGCAGTGTCTACTCTCTGAGAGTCAGATTGTCACTTTGAGCAGTGTCTACTCCCTGAGTCAGCTGGTCACTTTGAGCAGTGTCTACTCCCTGAGAGTCAGCTGGTCACCTTGAGCAGTGTCTAGTCCCTGAGAGTCAGCAGGTCACATTGAGCAGTGTCTACTTCCTGAGAGTCAACTGGTCACCTTGAGCATTGTCTAGTCCCTGATAGTCAGCAGGTCACATTGAGCAGTGTCTACTCCCTGAGAGTCAACTTGTCACCTTGAGCAGTGTCTACTCCCTGAGAGTCTGCTGGTCACCTTGAGCAGTGTCTACTCCCTGAGAGTCAGATGATCACATTGAGCAGTGTCTACTCCCTGAGTTAGCTTGTCACATTGAGCAGTGTCTACTCCCTTAGTCAGCTGGTCACATTGAGCAGTATCTACTCCCTGAGAGTCAGCAGGTCACCTTGAGCAGTGTCTACTCCCTGAGTCAGCTTGTCACATTGTGCAGTGTCTACTCCCTGAGAGTCAGCTGGTCACCTTGAGCAGTGTCTGGTACCTGATAGTCAGCAGGTCCCTTTGAGCAATGTCTACTCCCTCAGAGTCAACTGGTCACCTTGAGCAGTGTCTACTCCTTGAGACTCAGATGGTCACTTTAGCAGTTACTACTCGCTGAGTCAGCTGGTCACATTGAGCGGTGTCTATTCTCTGAGAGTCAGTAGGTCACCTTCAGCAGCATCTACTCCCTGAGAGTCAGCTGGTCACCTTGAGCAGTGTCTACTCCCTGAGTCAGCTGGTCACATTGAGCAGTGTCTACTCCATGAGAGTCAGCTGGTCACCTTGAGCAGTGTCTACTCCTTTAGTCAGCCGGTCACTTTGAGCAGTGTCTACTCCCTGAGAGTCAGCTGGTCACCTTGAGCAGTGTCTAGTCCCTGAGAGTCAGCCGGTCACATTGAGCAGTGTCTACTCCCTGAGAGTCAACTGGTCACCCTGAGCAGTGTCTACTCCCTGAGAGTCTGCTGGTCATGTTGAGCAGTGTCTACTCCCTGAGAGTCAGATGGTCACATTGAGCAGCGTTTACTGCCTGAGTTAGTTGGTCACATTGAGCAGTGTGTACTCCCTTAGTCAGCTGGTCACTTCTAGCAGTGTCTACTCCCTTAGTCAGCTGGTCACATTGAGCAGTGTCTACTCCCTGAGAGTCAGCTGGTCACCTTGAGCAGTGTCTGGTACCTGATAGTCAGCAGGTCCCTTTGAGCAATGTCTACTCCCTCAGAGTCAACTGGTCACCTTGAGCAGTGTCTACTCCCTGAGACTCAGATGGTCACCTTAGCAGTGTCTACTCGCTGAGTCAGCTGGTCACATTGAGCGGTGTCTATTCTCTGAGAGTCAGTAGGTCACCTTCAGCAGCATCTACTCCCTGAGAGTCAGCTGGTCACCTTGAGCAGTGTCTACTCCCTGAGTCAGCTGGTCACATTAAGCAGTGTCTACTCCATGAGAGTCAGCTGGTCACCTTGAGCAGTGTCTACTCCTTTAGTCAGCCGGTCACTTTGAGCAGTGTCTACTCCCTGAGAGTCAGCTGGTCACCTTGAGCAGTGTCTAGTCCCTGAGAGTCAGCCGGTCACATTGAGCAGTGTCTACTCCCTGAGAGTCAACTGGTCACCCTGAGCAGTGTCTACTCCCTGAGAGTCTGCTGGTCACGTTGAGCAGTGTCTACTCCCTGAGAGTCAGATGGTCACATTGAGCAGCGTTTACTCCCTGAGTTAGTTGGTCACATTGAGCAGTGTCTACTCCCTTAGTCAGCTGGTCACTTTTAGCAGTGTCTACTCCCTTAGTCAGCTGGTCACATTGAGCAGTGTCTACTCCCTGAGAGTCAGCTGGTCACCTTGAGCAGTGTCTGGTACCTGATAGTCAGCAGGTCCCTTTGAGCGATGTCTACTCCCTCAGAGTCAACTGGTCACCTTGAGCAGTGTCTACTCCCTGAGACTCAGATGGTCACTTTAGCAGTGTCTACTCGCTGAGTCAGCTGGTCACATTGAGCAGTGTCTATTCCCTGAGAGTCAGTAGGTCACCTTCAGCAGCATCTACTCCCTGAGAGTCAGCTGGTCACCTTGAGCAGTGTCTACTCCCTGAGTCAGCTGGTCCCCTTGAGCAGTGTCTACTCTTTGGGAGTCAGCTGGTCACCTTGAGGAGATTCTACTCTCTGAGAGTCAGCAGGTCTCCTTGAGCAGTGTCTACTCCCAGAGAGTCAGTGTTTGTTTCGTGCTGGTCGTGGGACAGTAAACATGAAACATGCAGCAGGTCAGCTGCCAGAGAAATGTCAAGAACAGAATTGTGGTCTGTTCATAGTTTTTACCGGTCTGACCAACGCCTTTGTGACCGTCAACAGGGATGGGCTGGCAAATCAGGGCCAGGTTTAGCTGCCACGCAAATTTATTGCGATTGTTCGCCAGTTGCATGATGGCTCGGCTACTGCACTTGGGAGAATTGTCTGCAGCTTCCCAGTCACCACCCGTGTCAAACAGGCTGTGTTCTGGCACCGACACTCTTTAGCGTGGTCTTTACAGCAATGCTCACTGGTGATGTCCATGGCGCTGCTACTGACATACATATCAGGTACAGGACGAAGGATCAACTGTTCATCACGAGGTGTCTGAAATCCTAGACAAAGGTGAGTAAAGCCATCTTGGATCTTGGATCTTGGATCTTGGATCTTGGATCTCCTGTTCGCTCGATTGCACCCTCAACACTTGCTCAGACTATAATAAGCAATCCACCATGACAGAGTTTTCGTAACTTTGGTCTCACGTATAACATCAGGTAATGGAGGTATCTTCCAACCTGCAACTCGGAAGCCGCACATCGAACCTATCATTAATGTACAGAACCGACGTCTCCAGTCGGTCGTTAATTTCACCTACCTGACAGTAGCCTCATCAGACAGTCGCTAGCTTCATCTACCTGGTAGTAGCCTCATCAGACAGTCGCTAGCTTCACCTACCTGGTAGTAGCCTCACCAGACAGTCGCTAGCTTCACCTACCTGGTAGTAGCCTTATCAGACAGTCACTAGCTTCACCTTCCTGGCAGTAGCCTCACGCGAATATCGTCTGTGACGACACGATGATTGCTAAGGCAAGCTCTGTGTTTGGGAGGCTCCGAACAATCATCTTAAACTGTAGAAACACTACGGAAACTGTCTCTGATCATTTCTCTGAAAAGCTTCAATGTCACCTCCTGTGAGATGTTTTGGTACCACCTGGCGCGCTAGTTTCATCGATCTTATGGTGTTCACATCGCAGAGAGTATAGCCGTCACGGAGTCATACGAAAGTGTGCTGCTCGCAAAAACAGAATGAACGACGTTTCCACAGCCGGCTCCCCAGTTGTGCGACCTGACGGTGGCAGGGTATGCCGTTTCCCGATTGAGCTTTACAGCCATTAGAGAACACATTTCGCAGCAACAGTATGATGATGTTGCCATCTTCGCTTGCCATGGGGAACTACTATTATTATAACAACAGGCTATTAGAAGATGAGGGCACAGATCCAGCTACAAAAATTAGAGGGCACAGAACCAGCTACAAAAATAAGAGGGCACAGAACCAGCTACAAAAATAAGAGGGCACAGAACCAGTTACAAGAGCAAGAGAGCACAGAACCAGCTACAAAAACAAGAGAGCAGAGAACCAGCTACAAGAGCAAGAGAGCAGAGAACCAGTTACAAGAGCAAGAGAGCACAGAACCAGCTACAAAAACAAGAGAGCAGAGAACCAGTTACAAAAATAAGAGAGCAGAGAACCAGCTACAAGAGCAAGAGAGCACAGAACCAGCTACAAAAACAAGAGAGCAGAGAACCAGTTACAAAAATAAGAGAGCAGAGAACCAGCTACAAGAGCAAGAGAGCAGAGAACCAGTTACAAGAGCAAGAGAGCACAGAACCAGCTACAAAAACAAGAGAGCAGAGAACCAGTTACAAAAATAAGAGAGCAGAGAACCAGCTACAAGAGCAAGAGAGCACAGAACCAGCTACAAAAACAAGAGAGCAGAGAACCAGTTACAAAAATAAGAGAGCACAGAACCAGCTACAAAAACAAGAGAGCAAAGCTTCAAATTGTTCAAAGACAGGTCCAGATTAGATATTAGGAAATCTTTTTTTAGTTAATAGTTATTGTTTTTATCCCATAGCTGCTGAGAAACCCTGCGCTTGGCAGCCCAATGCCATTCTTATATAGATACAGGTCTTCTTCGGTTGTTTCACTGCTCCGTACAGTGTGTTGGCAATTGTCGGCAGTGCTTGTAAGAATCTTTTCCTCATGTCCGCAAGCGCCTTGCACTCAATGAGTAGATGTCGAACTGTTTCATCAGGATGAGAGCAATGTCTGCACAAGGGCAGGTGCTGTGGATTGATGCGGTTCAAGTGGCTATTGTCTCGGGTATGTCCTGTTCGGAACTGAAAGATGAGACTTTGATCTCTTATATGTAGTTTATTTATGTCATCGTTTCTTTTTGGCTGTGACATTTCGCTAAATACACTGCGACCTGTTGTTCCCGTCACCCACCTGTTCACCGAGATTCCACCAGTATTATTCTGAATAATTCGTTTGACTGTGTGGTTACTGTGTGGTTACTGTGTGGTTACTGCAGAGTCCATCCAACTGTTGTTTCGAGGCTTCTGTTTTTGTCAATCTGTCAGCCATCTCATTCCCTAGTAGCCCACTATGTCCAGGGATCCATTGCAAGGTGACATTTATCCCGTGGACAGTGATGATGTTGTTGATCGCCCTCCCCACAAAGAATATCTCCTTTCCTTGGTGTGGGGTGTTATTCAGCGCCTCTAGAACCGACTTGGAGACACTAAAAACTACAAAATCCATCGGCAACAATTCGCCGAAGTTAAATTGTTGGTGCAAAATCTGGACTGCCGTTTTTATAGCCTCGGCCTCCGCTTCATCATTTGAGCGGTTTTCTCCCCATGAATCACAAAACTCGTATATGGACTCATTCGGGTATTTCATATGGATACCATCATCGTGTAGCATTTCCTTTGTAGAACGTCGCTCCCATCACAGTCTGTCTGAAAGAAACTCGTTCTCTTGCCAAAACTCCAGCATCTGCCACTGTCATACTCAGGCATTCCTGGATATCTTGGTGCCATCGTCTTTTTGGTCTACCCCTTCCTCTTTTGCCTGGCACCATACCTTCCACCATCGTTCTCTCAAGACCGTTGTGTCTCTTGATGTGACCAAAGTATTTGCATTTTCTAGGCAGAATGGAATTGATAAACCAGTTCTCCTCTATGCTCAACGTTTGCCGAATGTATACATTTTTTTTTTCTCTGTCCTGTGTATTCTGAGGATCTTTCTGTAACATTTAGACTCGAAGGATTCGATTCTTTGTCTAGAAGTTTTGGTAATCGTCCATGATTCACAGCCATTAGATGCCACAGGCTCTCAAGACTTTTACTTTTATCATTTTGTTGGTGCTCTGCCACAATTTCTTCAGGCTGTTCAGTCTCTGCATTGCCATAGCTAGTCTTCTTCTGATTTCTTTCAAGCAGTCGCCATTTTTGTCAATTCTGGAGCACAGATATTCAAAATGTGTGACCTGATCTATTTCCTCACCACCCACTGTAAATTTATGCTGACATTGTGTTTTGTCGGTGGTCATTATCTTTGTTTTATTTATGTTTATGAACAGATTTTGATCTTTGCTGAGTCAATTTACGACTGAAAGTAGCTGCTCTAGCCCTTCTGCACTTCTTGATAGTATCACTGTCATCTGCGTATCGTAACTCTGGAATCTCGTACCCCCCAATCGTAAATGGCTCAAAACTTTCAATGCTTTCGTCTTCTCTAACATTTCTCATTATACATTCTGCATATATGTTGTACAGATAAGGTGAGAGGATGCATCCCTGTCGGCCACTATTTTGTACTGCAAACCAATCTGATGTTTGCCCAGATACTCGGACAGCGGCTTGTTGATCTTGGTATAATGTTTCAATGAGATGGACTATGTGCAAAGGAAACCCCCTTTCCTTTATGATTCTCCACATATTTTGATGTTTTACCTTGTCGAAGGCCTTGGTGTAATCAATGAAACATGTGAACAGGGCTACATTAAACTCTCTAGATTTTTCGTAGATATTCCTTAAATTGAATATGTGGTCCCTGTTCCCTCTGTCTTTCTTAAAACCTGCCTGGACTACGTGATTTTCAGATTCAAACCTTTTCTCTATCCTTCTTAATAGGATTCGCAAGAGTATCTTGCTAGCGTGGCTGATCAGCGCGATAGTTCGTAGATCGTGCACAGCTTCAGGTTGCCTTTTTTGGAGAGGGGAATATAAATTGATTTCTTCCATGTTTCTGGCCACTCTGCACTGTGCCATATCTGTTTACACAGCTTGTGATAGACTCGAGCACTTGCCTCCCCTCCTGCTTGTATTAGCTGGAGGATATCATCGCATCCTGGGGACTTTCCCTTTTTCAGGCTTTTATTTGCAGAGCGTACTTCTTCCAATGTTGATTCAGGTTCTTTCTCATCCTTTGGTAGGATTGTAACTGAGCGCTTTGTGCTATCTCCATACATGGTTCTGCAGTACTCTCTCCATCTATTCAGTATGTCTTTGGTTTCTGTTAATGTTAATCCTCTTTGTCATTTATGACATGTGAAACCGGACGGAACTCCCTTGTCAGTGTTCTGATTGCCTTAAATGCATCTCTCTCTCTGCCTTGTTGCTGCAGGTTTTCTATATCCTTACACGCTTCTACTATGTATCTTCCTTTATCTTTTCTTTTTTCTCTTCTAACTTTTCTTGCGCAGTTTTTATATGCTGTGTTGGTCCCCTTACTTCCCATTTGTTTTAATTGTTGCCTTCTTCAATGAGTTTCTGTGTTTCCTCTGTTATATAGCTCTGTTTCTTGTGCGACATCTTGGGAATCATTTCTTTCGCTGTCGAGATCAAAATATTCCTTGCTTATGATGTCAACTCCTCAGATGTCATCTCTTCCTGTACCGCAAGCAACGCCTCAAATTTGTTTTCTACTTTGATGTTGTATTCAGTAGGTATTGGTGATACATCAAAGCGTATTGGCTGGCAACCTTTGTTGATCCTACGTAGTCTTGTTTGGAAAACTGCAAACAGTAATTCATGGTCCGTATCGCAGTCTGCTCCTGACAGGATTTTTGTTGCCAGCACATTTGATCTCCATCTTTGTTGCACTAGGATGTAATCTATTTGGTTTCTGCTGTTGCCATCAAGGGGGTAGGACAGAAGTGTGTAAGGGATGGTACCTCACGGGGAGAGGCAGCCACATCCTTGATGGCCAGGATCCTATTTGGTTCCCCCACGTCTGGCTAGCTCATGTATGGCTTCTAGAATCTGCCTGTGTACGGCAGCGCCAACCCCCCCCCCCTCCCCCCCTCCCCCAACATCGGCTTTAGCTGGCCTGCTAAACTACGTGAGTGAAACGACAAGAAGTACGAGGCGGAAGATCGACCTGTGCGACAACGACTCTAAAAGCGGGAGCTGGAAACGCCTGGTATCGGGCTAATGGCACACCAGAGACCATAGTTGGTAAGCGGCCAGAACAAAGTTCAGAAAGCAATGGAAAACTACTGGATGTAAAATGCCAAGAAACTTATGACAGTCGAGAGAAACGAAACTCAGAAATCTGATGGTGAGGCCCTCAGGCCAGGCAGATCATCGACGCCAACTGGGGAAGAAGCCGATTTCAGAGTCAGTATAAGTAATCAAGATGACGGCCTAAAGCCTGACTGCGTTATAGTGGACAACTCTGAAATAGGACTAAAAATAAAACTAAGAATAGGCACCTGGAACATCAGGAGCCTATACCAGGGCAAGTTGTTCATGATTGAAAGAGAAATGGAGAGAACCAAGATAGAGATTCTTGGAGTCTCTGAGCACAGATGGGCTGGTCAAGGGCACTGTACCAGCTCCTCGGGAGAAACATTCAAATACTCTGGAACGGACAAGGGTGGAAAAAGTGGAGTCGGCTTTATTCTGTCAGATAAGACAGCACCTTCACTACTTGGTTACAATCCAGTCAACGACCGAATAATTGTAATCAGACTAAAGAAAAAGACAAGAAAATTAACAATAATTCAAGTGTATGCACCAACATCAGCAGCTGACGATTGTGAAATGGATGATTTTTATAACACCTTGCAAGAAACGATGGAAAAAGTTGAAAAAAGAGATATCTTGATCAACATTGGCGATTTCAATGCGAAAGTCGGAGAAGAAAGAGCCAAAGAGGAGAGGAGTGTTCAAGGACCTTTTGGTTTGGGACACAAATGAGCGAGGAGAAAAATTGGTTGAATTCTGCACTGAAAACAACCTCTCCATTGCCAACACTTTATTCAAACAACATCCACGTAGACTATACACATGGACTTCCCCTGATGGCAACAGCAGAAGCCATATGGATACCATACCTTGCAAAAGAGGTTGATTTGAATGCTGATCCATCCGTACAGACTAGGACTGCCGATTTTGGGTAGCTAGAGACTGTCTCCAAGGCACATGTCTTCAGGATATTAGGTGTAGTCTCCTTGTTGGCTGCCTTTTCTGTCAGGACTGTTTTTATGACTGGCAGGCAAAGATTTTCCCAAAGTGTTGGTCCAAAAAACCTATTTTCTGTTTCTCTCTGCTCTGGTGGATGGGGAATATGGCTTTCCTCTTCTGCTACATCCAGTGAGAACAATTGCTTCAGTATTCTATTTTGCTTCCAAATATATATTTGCACCCTATTTGGATGGTCATTTTTTTGGTCTCTTGTGTCTCTCTACCGTTTCAGTCAGTGCCTTTATCCGGATATCTAGCGGTTCTATATTGGCCTCATTATCACACGCCGCTGTAGGTGTTGATCTCATCCCCCCACAAATTAGTCTGAGAGCTCGATTCTGCACCCGGTCAATAGATAAGATGTTATTTGTACCCACAGTGGTCTGTATGGGAAGGCTAGAGTTCATCACCGGTCGTACATAACCAAATGGCTGAGTCTGTAGGTTGTTGTCTGAAAACCTCAGGGATCACGTCCTCTCATAAAACGAGTGTAGCACGAGCACCAAGAATCAATCAGTAATGTGTAACATGAGCACCAAGAATCAATCAGTAATGTGTAACATGAGCACCAAGAATCAATCAGTAATGTGTAACATGAGCACCAAGAATCAATCAGTAATGTGTAGCACGAGCACCAAGAATCAATCAGTGATGTGTAGCACGAGCATCAAGAATCAATCAGTAATGTGTAGCACGAGCACCAAGAATCAATCAGTAATGTGTAGCACGAACACCAAGAATCAATCAGTAATGTGTAGCACGAGCACCCAGGATCAATCAGTAAGGTGTAGCACGAGCACCAGGAATCAATCAGTAAGGTGTAGCACGAGCACCCGAATCAATCAGTAAGGTGTAGCACGAGCACCAGGAATCAATCAGTAAGGTGTACCATAGAACTCCAGGGATCACACTTCGAAACCACGTGAAAGCAATCTTTAATTCTATAGTGAAGTCTGGACAAACGGAAGCTGCAAACTATCGGAGATCCCACACCCTGTTGGAGCATCACAAGGCTCAATAGAGAGTGGATAATTTAATTCTAGTCAAAACTGTCAGATAATGGAAGAGATAATCTGGAGATAGATCAATAGGTTCCATTAGACCATGCTGACAGCCACTGTACACACAAATTAGTCATAGTTAGTTTCGTTGATAATGTTTGATTAGAAAATGCAATACATGAATGACCTTGTGTTTTTATATTAGAAGAAGTTCCACTGTTCTCCATATTTTTGTGAGGAAAGAGTTAAATTAGGACAAGGAAATAATCAGCTAGAAGAGAAGACGGACGCAGTTACATAAGTGAGTAAATCTTAGTGTGTGTTTGTGAGTGAGTGAGTGAGTGAGTGAGTGAGTGAGTGTGTGTGTGTGTATGTGTGTGTGTGTGCGCGTGCGTGTGCGTGCGTGCGTGCGTGCGTGTGTGCGTGTGTGTGTGTGTGTGTGTGTGATAAAGAGAGGCAGAGAGAGAGAGAGAATTATTTAATGTATGTCAGTGTGTACGTGAATGCGTGCGTTTGCGCGCTATGAGTGCGCGTGTGTACATGGGTGTGACACTGACTCACTGACTCATACAGGAACTACATCGCACACCCGTCACTGCCATGTATCCCATTTATTGATTTGTCAGTGTAAGAACCAGTGGCGGCCAACCTGGCCCATTTCAATTGTCCATATCCGGATCAAGAGCAAGGAACTCCAGGCTGGAAGGCGATGACGTCCACTTGACTGGCCGCAAGACCTTTATGCCTTCGGGGGGTGGGGTCGGTAGTGGCTGTAATCGAGTACTGACCTGTTGAACGTTATTGTGAGAGTACATGGGCGATACCTGACGGGTAGTCGAACAACGAATCAGTTTCGGACTTGCATTCTCTCCTTTGCCAGTTCCTCTGGATGCCCACTTGGACACTGCGCCAAAGTTCGTTGACAGTGAAGGTATGAAGGATTCATCATCTATTTGTGCAATCTTATTTATTTTTCTCTCAATTTGGGCTCTCTCATTCACTTTTGGTGGACGAGTTTGGTGTTCACTTGATGCTGCCTTCAGGTCATCGCTGACCGAGTCATCGAAAGGAGAAAGTTCAGCTCTACTCTTTGGTGAGGATATCAAATGGTTAGAGCTTTTGTGGACTGGACTAAGGAACACATTGTCTATCACATGAGATGTTCTAGGTTGGTGGGAATCAGTGTGCATCATGTTGCACGTGGCTGTGCTTAATGGCTGAGAAAAATGTAACATTTGTGGACAGATAACAGAGTTATCGTCTAGTCCATTCTGGTTTAACAACATGGGCACCTCCAAAGGCGGGAGATGTTCATCTGCCGGTAGTGGCGACAAGCGTTGCGTATTCAGTGTTAGTGTATGTTCAGTATTTATGCCAGGAGACAGACGTTTGCCATAGATACCATTTAGTTCAGGTTTGTCGTTATCTAAACTCCCATCAATTAATTCAGATCTATCAGAAACCATTATTGATCCCTCACTGATGCTGGATATTGCTACCATCTCCGATAAGGATTTAGGGTTGTCTGTGTATCTCTTTGTCGTAGCGTCAACTGTTGATCTCTGGACGCATTGTTCAGTGGTTTGAGGATTCATTCTGGCACCTACAAGCCGGTCGCTGTTGCTGCTTCTGCTCCGAACATCTCTGTTAGTTTCTCTTGTGCTAATCACGCAAGTTAGAGGTGTCCGGCGCACACTTTCTGGTACGCTGTGCGAGCTGGACGTTCGATGTGCAGGGATTGCTATTTGTGTTATGGTGTCTGCAACGGTCCCAGTATCCATATTAGCTTGGCTGGTGGAGCCAGCTGAGATATTCACTAACGTGGAGGACATCAAGACATGGCTTCTTGTGGCTGCTTCAGTGACGCTGTCATTACAAGGGTTAATGTGACCTGCATCGCGGCTGAGATCAGTGCTGCCAGTGTGGTCCGACTCGAGACAGCCACATGAATGAGACACAATACGAGATGAGAGTTCCCCAAGACTCGACAGAGGATATGAAGGTACATTGACAGACCAGGTGGTAGAAACGGTTTCTTCTCCGTGTGAACAAGTAGTTTGTTTAAACACAGACATCTTTGTTTTCCCTGGCCTTTCGGGCTGAGCGTGCAATGCGCGTGAGGTGTAGGTCAGGATGTTGCCGTCCGCTCTCACGTGACCTTTTCTACCTACAGTAGTAGGAACACACGTGCTGACACTTGGCTGAGCTAACTTCGGCTCGTCCATTTCTAAGTCAGGGCTGGACTTCCTGTTGCCATGTATGGTGTTGTCGTCAATAGATCTTCTATTCAACTGTCGGGAATAAGAACGGCTAAAAGCCGAAGGCTCTGTTCTGGTTGCTGGTGCTGGTGCTGGTGCTGGTGCTGGTTGCTTCAGCAAGTTGACAACAGTTCTTTCTTGACACCTTCCTTCAGTGCCCTCTTTCAGATCACCTGATTTACTCTCAGCACCAGGTGAGAATAATGCTGCCTCATCATGGCACGAGGAGGTGGAGATCAATTGTCTGAAATGTTTCATGTGTACCTTGACAGAGCGTGCAGAAATCTGAAGATCCCTGGTAGCTCGCGCGTATGAACTTAACTCCACATCTGTGAATCTACCACCTGTGTCTGACCATTGTTTGCTGTATACATGGCTTGGCTCGTGAATGCTGACTGTTTCTGTGCATGACTGTGTATCGTCAGGTTTTTTTTTCGCTAAAGTCCAAATATGCCTCTTTGATTTTCGCTTGAAATACAAAACGGTTACCGCCAGAATCGCAGCTACAGAGGTCAGTCCTAGAGATAACAGCACCACCAGCTCCACTCGTGTGGGCATTTTTGTGCCCACTTCGTCACACAAAATGCCATGTAGGCTCCCTGTGCAGGCTACGCAAGCTCCTGTCACGTGATCGCACAAATTTCGTAAACAGCCAGTCGGACACAAGTTGGCACACCCTTGCCCGTACGTACCCACTCCACAAGTCTCGTTGCAGAACACACCGACATATCCCGTCACACACTGCCAGCACTCGCCTGTCACCGGGTCACATTTGAGTCCACACGTGAACGGGCATTCCTGCTGACAGTCCTCCCCGAACCTGCCCTGTTGACAGAGCTGATAGCACCTCGCACCTGTATACCCAGGTAAGCAATCAGTACATGTACCCGTTGTGAAGTTACACATACCTCTGGCACAAGATTCCGGGCAAGGAAGCAAGCAGCCCGGCCCATACAGACCAGGAACACACTGACCGTTACATTTCGGACCCACATAGCCGTCACGGCACGCGTAGCACTGACCACTAATTGGGTTACAACGTATATCTTGACAGCGAGGAGAACACGTTTCTTCGCAATTGTTTCCATAGTAACCATCGTCACATAACTGATTACAGTGAGGTGGTTTGTAGCCAGGTGCACAGACTGTGCAAGTACTGTCAGCTGTGTTACACCAGGTCAGACATCTGCCAGGGCAGTACAGCCGACAAATCTCACGGTTATCTTCACTTGCGCAATTGATTCGACATCCGGGCCCCTCTCCGTGTGGACATTGTGTGCATTCGCCAGACACCGGGCCACACGTTTGTGCACACGCCAAGGGACAACGACTCTGGCAATGCATGCCAAAAGTTCCTTTGAGACATGGTGCAGTACAAAGCGGTAAGCGAAGACCTGCTGTTCGACACGCCCTGCATTCCCCTAACTCAGGGTCACAATCTGCATGTTCACACTGCCCGCATGTTTGTTTGCAGTGCAGTCCATAAAATCCCCTCACGCATTCCTTCACGCACTCAGGGAGTTGCAGCCCTGCACGTGAGCAAACCGTGCATAGGCCGTTGATATCGCATGTTTTGGAGCATGCCAGGGGGCAGGGTCTAGCACAACCCAGGCCGAAGTAGCCTGGTGTGCAAGGGTTTCCTGTCACATTGTGCGAGTACCACTGAGGTTGACTGAGTTCATATGTCAAGCACGATTGGAGCAGGAAGACAGAACTGATAGTAACAACAGTACGAACGTGCACATTAGAAGAGTCGAGCTGGCGCCGTGTACGCGAGCAGTCAGCTGCCAGCGCTTGAGATGTTGTAATGACCATTCTCCATGCTCAAAGTCTAGACCGGAAGTAAAACATCTACGCCGATTTCCGGTGTGCACCAAAGTTCTCTACGTCGTAGGATCTTCCCATTTCTGGGTGGGCCCTGCTTCCATTGTCATCATCCAGTGGCTTGCCGGATGGCGTTGACGAGCAGCATCTGTCATGAGCATTCACCATTTTCTTATCCAGTCTGCCATCACATATCATTATTCTTTGTCGACGTTGTCTGACGTTTAAGTCCCAACCATATCTAGGACCCTCTATGTCCCAACCATATCTAGGACCTTCTAGTTCACAACCACATCTAGGACCTTCAATGTCCCAACTATATATAGGACCGTCTTTGTTCCAACCATATCTAGGACCTTCTAGTTCACAACCATATCTAGGACCTTCAATGTCCCAACCATATCTAGGACCTTCTATGTCCCAACCACATCTAGGACCTTCTATGTTCCAACCATATGTAGGACCTTCTATTCCCCAACCATATCTAGGACCTTCTATGTCCCAACCACATCTAGGACCTTCTATGTCCCAACCATATGTAGTACGTTCTATTCCCCAACCATATCTAGGACCTTCTATGCCTCAACCATATCTAGGGTCCTCTTCCTGAGTGAGAACATAATTAACCTTGATTGTCATTTATTGATATTTTGTTAATGACAATCAATCTTTGCTTGATTGTGTCTGCCCAAGGTACATGTAGTTTTCTTCTCAGAAACAACATTTATATTCATTCAATCAATCAAGCAATCAATCATCCAATGAGAACATGTCAGCCCTCACAAAGCTTAGATCCTCAACGAAAACTCACTAGGTTCTCCTCCATGGGCCACAATTTCCTTCCATGTGTTTCCAGTCGCTCATCTTCACTTTCCTTCTCCATGAATGTCTGCGCGTTCGTCTCTATGGTGAGGATTTGAGAACAGCGTTGTCCATCATGTACGTCATATTGACCACCTTTGCCTTCTCTAAACGTCCAGCCCCATCTGTCCACGTGGTTTCCGCTGTTCTTTATTAGCGACTCTATCCTGCCATTGTATTGCCTATATTCGTTGCAGGCATCCAGTGCTCTTTGCATCATGGCATGTCAGACTGCTCCAAGTTCCCAGAGCCTATATATATATTTGTCTCCTTATCTCTCTGATCCCCAAGGCGGTGTGCGTTACACTGTGGTTTTTATTTTCCGCCTGTTGGTCAAATGCATCCGACTTCAGCGTGATTGGAGGGGTTGAAAGTGAAAAAATATCTAGGTCAAGACGATATTCATCCAAAATTGCTGTTTGAAATTAAACACCAACTAACAAATCCATTGGCTATATTATGTTCTCAACCACTTGCAAAAGGGATTGATCCACGGGATTGTAAAGATGCAGGAGTGATCCCCTTTTTCAATAAGGGAAAAAATCAGATCCAGCAAATTATAGACCGGTGAGTTTAATGAGCATAGTCTGTTAATTGTTAGAGTCAATAATCAAAGAAAACATTGAAATGCATTTAGACAACTTTAATTTAATCAGAAATAGTCAACATGGGTTTCTTAGAGGGAGATCGTGCTTAACAAATCTATTAGAATTCATGGAGGAGGTTAATAAAATGATAGATAAAGGGAAGCCAGTAAATATATCAAGAAATATTTAGAAAGTTAAAACCACATGGAATATATTAGGAAGTTGCCAAATGGATTGAAAATTGGTTTACGGGGAGAAGGCAGAGAGTGGACGCAAAATAAGCAGTACTCTGAGTGGTGTGATGTAAAACGTTGAGTACCACAGGGCTCGTCTTTGTGACCAGTTTTGTTCTTGATATATATATAAACGATTTGGACATTGATAAGGGATCCGTGATTACAAAATTCGTTGACGACACAAAACTTTGCTGGAGTATCTCATTTAAAGCAGAAGTGGATCTATTGAGGTCGGATTTAGATAAAATTTGAGAATGGTCTGTAAGCTGGTAAATAGAGTTTAATGTAGATAAATGTACGGTCATCCACATGGGTATATCCAATATGGAACATAATTACAGAATGGAAGAGAACAGTATTAGAAAGATAGAAAAGGAAAGGCACTTAGGGAATACAATAGATCATACAGGTAAGGTGAGTGACCAAGTCCTGGTAACAGTGTAAAAGGCAAATGCAATGTTAGGTATGATAAAAAGAAATATTAAACATAGGAGCAAGGAAGTGATAGTCAAACTGTATAGAGCATTAGTTAGACCTAGATTTGAGTACTGTGTACAGGTATGGAGTCCTTATCTTAGAGGAGATATTGTAACAGTTCCCGCCGGAGCAGAGAGTTTAGGACAGGGGTGATGTGGCTGATGATAACAAAGGTACCCGAATGCGTGTCAAGGTCACTCACCTTCTCAACAAAGGAAAACAGAGTTGGGGCAAGAAATGTGAACAGGTAGGAGCTGACCACTGGCCTTCCGATTTGGGTACGGCAAGAATGAGTGACAGACTGGATGGTAACGGAGCTAGCTGCGATAGACGAGTGACAGGTGTGCAAAGTATTTCGTTCCAATAAGACTGAATAGAGCCATCCCCTGAGATCCATTGATGAAGCACTGACTTTGCTTGAGTGTATATAACTCGAGACAAAGTTTAGCTCAGGGGCTGGATGAAGAGGAGGCTGGATAGAGAGATGAGAGCGAGAGAGAGAAAAACTGAATTTAGATAGTATGTGTAACAGACCCTCTGCTTGCCCTGGCCGCGATCTAACTTAGAACATTCTCACACTCATCCACATCATCATGACCATACTCAGTAAATGACATATCAAACAGCAGGTGGCATATTTATTATATCATACTCATATCATACAATGAGTAGAGAAATTACAAACACAATATAATACATATCTTAACTTAACATTCTACTAAAACGGGAATTGTAAGCATTAGCTATTGATGGAATTCCCAACTATCTAAAAACCCAGTTCTATTGCCTTGCAATTACATCACACACACATCGCCTTAACTGCGTCTTCGACACACCTTATCAAATATTCTTCCTCACTGAAATCCCCTCAGGCGGGCGATCTCGACATAACTCGTTCACAATGTGTCCTTGCTTACAAACACACGTTCAGATTATCTATTAATGCAAAACTCACACACCTATTTGAGCGATCCTGTTCTATCACTAAACATTCGTCCAACCGTCTATCAATCGCTCCTCTATCTCAGTCGGTGAGTTAAACATACGATCCACGTTCAGTCTCTCTCTCTCTCTCTCTCACTCTCCTCCATACAGACTCTCTCTCTCCAGCCTGTCTCTCTCCAGCCTCTCGAGCTAAACTTTGTCTCGAGTTATCCTCAAGCAAGGCCAGAGCTTGACCAATCGATCTCAGGTATGGTCATCTTCAATCCCAATTGGAACGAAACACTTTGCACACCTGTCATTCATTCTCTCGCAGCAAGCCCCGCTACCAATTTCGTCTGTCAATCAATCTCCCCCTACCAAAATCGGAAGGCCAGTGGTCAGTTTCTACCTGTCCACATTCCTTAACTCAACTCTGTTCTCCTTTGCTGAGACGGCGAGTGACCTTGACATGCATTCAGGTAGCTTTAAGCTTTAACATGTTCAGGCATCCTAAACTCCCCTTGCTCCGGCGGGAACTGTTACATATGTTTAACTCACCGACTTAGATAGAGGAGCGATTGATATACTGTTGCACGAATGTTAGTGATAGAACAGGTTCGCTAAAGTAGGTGTGTGAGTTTTGTTGTATTAGATAATCTGAATGTGTGTTGTAAGCAGGACACATTGTGAACGAGGTATGTCCAGATCGCCCGCCTGAGGGGATTTGAGTGAGGAAGAGTTTTTGAGGGTGTGTTGAGGGAGCAGATCTGAGAGGTGTGTGTGGCAATAGAACTGGGAAATGATAGTTGGGAATTCCATCAATAGCTAATTCTTAAAATTTCCGCTTTATTTAATATTTACATTAACATATATATATAATATGAATATTTAGTTAAGATGATATGTATTGTATTGTGTTTGTAATTTCACTACTCATTTTTCTGATATGAGTGTTATGTAATAAATATGCCATCTGCTGTGTGCTATATTATTTGCAGTGTGTGGTCATGATGATGTGGATGAGTGTGATAATGTTCTAAGTTAGAATAACGGCCAGGGCAAACAGTGAGGTCTGTGACGTTATAAACAGGCTGGAAAGGATACAAAAAAGAGCGACAAAGCTGATAGTGGAATTCCAGAATTACAGTTGTGATGAAACACTCAGAAAATCGGCCTACAGTGTCTAGGAAAGAGAAGATTTCGAGGTGACTTAATACAGATTTATAAGATTATCAGAGGAACGAATAAATTAGACTATAACAAGTTTTTTTTTCAAAATACAATCACCTACAAGAACAAGTGGACATAGTTACAAATTAACTAAAGAGAAGTTCAGATTAGATATTAGAACATTTTTTGTTAGTCGGAGAGTGGTGAATGCTAATAATGTATTGCCACAGGAAATAGTGGAGGCAGAGACAATTAATGTATTTAAGAATAGATTGGATTCGCAAAGATGAAACTGGTTGTATACAGACTTTGCAGAGTCTTCTAAACCAGTACAAAGACGTTAAATTAAGTTATTGGACAGCGGAACTTGATCTTGAATGATCTTGTTTCTTAGGAATGCCACATAGAACTGTTGTCTAGGGATATTCCTTGTTATAAGCCGATACATGTCTATATTGGTTACTATAAGATGGTGATTTGATACTACTCCGCAGCATACTCTTACATCTTGTAATGATGATCTGAATTTCTTATTTAAACATGTAAGGTCAATTTGGTTTTCTGGCCTGTTGTCTGATGGCAGCCTTGTTGCTTTGTTGATCCTTTTGTGTTGGAACGTGATACGAGCCACCAATTGCAAGTTGACTGAAAGCACTGAAGTCCATTAGCAAGGTGACTGAAAGCACTGGTCCATTAGCAAGTTGACTGAAAGCACTGAAGTCCATTAGCAAGGTGACTGAAAGCACTGGTCCATTAGCAAGTTGACTGAAAGCACTGAATTCCATTAGCAATTGACTGAAAGTACTGAAGTCCATTAGCAATTGACTGAAAGCACTGGTCCATTAGCAATTGACTGAAAGCACTGAAGTTCATTTGCAATCTCCATTACCATTTGTGTTTCTTGACCCATGAATACATATAATCTCTTTAAAGCCATTGTTATTACTTCCAACCTTAACATTGAAGTCACGCATCAAAACGGTCATGTGTTTCATTTATTCATGACATCCTAAAGTCTTGAGTAAGATTCTCCTTCACCGAGTATTCGGTGTCATTTGTTAGTGCATAGCATTGCATAACATTGGATAATATTGCATAACATTGCATAACGTTGTATAACATTGCATAGCGTAACGTTGCATAACGTTGTATAACACTGTATAACATTGTATAACATTGTATGATGTTCAAATGTTTCGTATATTTGGCAGTAACCAACCATATTCTTGGTGCTACTCCCCCCCCCCCCCTCCTTTCGTTGTGTATAAGTGCCTTTGTCAGCTCTTTTGCTGGCATGGGGGTGGGGTGGGGGGGGGAGGGGACTCCCTCACTACAGTGTGCGCCATTGCTACTGTGCCCGGAGAACAGCATTTATTCCACTTTTGTTTTTCTTCCAGCCATAGCCAACCATAGGAAATACAAATTTTAGTTCGGTATAAACGGTTCATCTTTGCAACCTTACCACGATCATAAATGGTGCGAACTTTCCAACTACCTGACCTGAAGGCGTTCTTAGAAGAAATCGGTTTGGTCCGCGATGACTACCTTTGAGGGGCCTTGCATTCTCAGAATACAGGAACAGCGTTTGTCTTTGTTGGGGGAGTTAATTTTCTCTCCTGATTGGCCAGACTATATTTGGGGAAGTTATTCTGTCTTGCAATTATAATCTGCGATGAGTTTGCTGGTCTTAAGCATAACCCTCAACCGGCACGTTTACAACATGACTGCCATCTTGACAGCGTTAGTATTTACTAACTATTCGTCTTCTTCTTTTTCTTCGTTCAAAATCTCCCCTTCGTTCACACTCTCCCCTTCGTTCACAATCTCCCCTTCGTTTACAATCTCCCCTTCGTTTTCAATCTCCCGCTTCCAGGTCCTGGACGTTCTCAATCTCCCGCTATCAAGTCCTGGACGTTCTCAATCTCCCGCTATCAAGTCCTGGACGCTCTCAATCTCCCGCTATCAAGTCCTGGACGTTCTCAATCAAACGCTACCAGATCCTGGACGTTCTCAACCTCCCTCTACCAGGTCCTGGACGTTCTCAACCTCCCTCTACCAGGTCCTGGACGTTCTCAACCTCCCTCTACCAGGTCCTGAGAAGAGATATGCAAGTAGTAGGATGTTGTCCACGGAACGGGATTCGTTATGTCCTAGTTTAGAGCTTGACTTCGAAATTTATTTTCTAAATATTTGGTGGTTATTTTGAATGCTCGTCGCTAGCTTGGATCTATTTCATAAACTGAACACTGATAGCAATGTGACAAATGTGATATCTTGGCGTCTTTCTGTTTCACTTTTTGCCTAATTGACATAGAACCATGACTGTCACAAGCTTGGAAGCTAACAACTAGAGCCAAGCCTGCACTGGAATATGTGTCCGTTTGGGTGACTGTTCAAAACAAGCAAAGCAGGTCCAAAACGTTAGCCTCAGACTAATCAGGGGGATGGGGGGCAGAATCCCCTCAATCCAGGCAATGTGGAACCAAACTAAATTATGTTCCGTAGCCAACATACGTCAGTGCACTGCTCTCCTCCCTATGTCAGTGCATTGCTCTCCTCCCCATGTCAGTGCACTGCCCTCCTCCCTATTTAGAGCTACGCTTACTAAACTAAAACCACCAATGATAACGTTGTGGTAGATCTACGCTTCCTAAACTAAAACCCAGCACGATCATCTAAGCGTATTTCTGAAAGTCCACAAATGATAATATGTGTTTTAGACTGGTGAGAGCAGTGCTTTTCTAATATCTATTTCTGCAGTAACTCTGCACACCACTTATTTTTTTACTAAAGAAAAGAAAATACTAACATACACCAGCTTCCAGCATACATAACATAATTTTTATTAAACTACAAAACTCATTGATATATGCACATGCTCATCAAACTCCCTAACTCACACGCCTGTCTACTAGAGCCTAAGGTTTATCTATCATATACCTAATCAGTCTCAATTCTAACCAGAGACTTTAGGGGAACTGAACGCTGATGGTTTTGTCGTCTAAACTATACTCATGTTTTTCGATCTCTTGAACTAAATTAACTAGCTTTTGAATATTCCCCCCCTTGTTAATACAACCTAGTTCTAGCCGCTACACTCCCCTCCCTTTATCTGCGCACTCAACACACTCTCACAAACTCGTCTTCACGATATAATTCTGTAATCTGCCGTTCTGCACAACGACACGCACACACACTCTCTCTCTCTCTCTCTCTCTCTCTCTCTCTCTGTCTCTCTCTCAAATCCCTTCGGACACCCGAAGGGGACCTGTACATTCACAAATACTTCTCATTCACATTTACTATCAGATCAATTACAATCAGGCGATCTGTGCATTTACAAATACTTCGATCACGTCCTTCTAGTCGGAATCACGTATTCACTTATGGTCACATACTTAGTCGATCTGCGCTCCACATACGTCTGAACACACACGGTTCATCCGGCGTACTGAAGCACCACACATATTCAGATCTCTTCTAGTCACAGGGTGTCCACCATACACACACTTATAGAGCAACTGGTCTCGAGGACTCGAAGGTGTATGCTGGTTCAGTCACCCTGCAACACATTCTCTCTCTCACAAACTCCTAATCAGCCCGCTAGCTACTAGCTGCCTATCAAACGCTATCCTAGTCAGCCTGCTAGCTAGTCTCGTAGTCTCTCTCCAGACTTGTCTGCTCAATTCGCCATTGCCGAGTATTATATAGTCTCTAGCAACTCTAGCCTTGGAGATGAGATGTTTCCGAAGACTTTTAAACATCACGTACAAAGATCGAGTGACAAATGAGGAAATATGAGATATAATTACAACAGCAATAGGACATTTTGAAAACCTCTTGGCAACTGTCAAAAGAAGGAAACTCGCTTGGTATGTTCACATATCGAGATGAAAGGGTCTTGTAAATACAGTCCTCCGCGGAAAGGTGCATGGCAGACGACGAAGAGGCCGTCCCAAAAGGAGATGGGAGGACAACATAAAAGAATGGACCAATCTCCGACCAGAAGAGTCACAGGCAGCTGCATCGGACAGAGAAGGGTGGCGTGGAGTTGTGAGGATGTCTTCATGTGTGCCCCAACGACCTCACCGGTTACGGGATGACCTGACCTGACCTGAGCAACTTCATGGCTGTCCAATGGCCTTTTGTTGGTTGTCTGACTTAGCCATCACCATAGTTTGGATCTACCTCCAACTAGTTCTTATTGGACGAATCACTCAGAATTTCTGTCACTCTAAATGTCGCAGAAGAACGTGGTGGGCTTTGACTGTGACTAACCCCCTACTACCTAAATCGGAACGCCAGAGTGGTCAGCTCCTAACCCCTACCAATACCAGACACATTCTTTCCATAATGCCTCGTTTCCTTTGTCGACTTAGTGTCAAGACGGTGATTGTCCTTTGCACACATCCAGATAACCTTTGGTCACAGAGTAGTCGGCCTCATCACTACTACCCCTTAAAGCCCATGCTCCAGCTGGAACTGTTCCATTAGTTAAGACAGTTGGTGACAATTAAATATCGTGGATTAGTAAACGATCGTCGCGTGGTGAATACAGTGTTTCTGTCAGAATAGCAATGTCACAGGGCTACTTTAGTCAGTCATGGCTGATAGGGGATGCTACTACTACTAAAGCAAACCTACAGGTGATACCAAACACACGGCAAGGCTTGACAGAAGTTGGGGGATAGCAGTACACTAGCATAAGCAGATGAGTAGTGCACTCACATAGGGAGGTGAGCAGTGCACTGGCATAGGGATTAAAGCAGTGTAGCAGATTCCAGGTTTTCACTGGGGTTTTTCTATCTGGAATGTTACCACACTCATCCACATCATTCTTGACCACACACAGCAAATAATATAGCACGCAGCAGGTGGCAGATTGATTACATCATACTCATACAACAACTATCAACGTGAGTGCAATGAAATTACAATCAGCACAAGAACTACATCTTCCTAAATAGATACTCGGAGTTTAAAAGCGTAAGCTATTGAATGTTTGCTCCAGACTACCCCAACCCAGTTCTAGCTGCGCACTCCCCTACCCTTATCTGCACCCTCAACACACTCTCAAAAACTCATCCTCACGCTCGTACTCTGTGACACACAGATCCCCTCAGGCGGGTGATCTGGACATAATACATTCAATATATTCGACGTATACTCACATATGATCACAAAATCAATCAATTTGCGTATACCCATACTCTGGAACATACATCGTTCCCTCGGTGTCCTTCACACCACACACACATCCAGATCTCTCATATGCGATCTGTAAATTCGTGTAACCATTTAGGACATACATCGTTCACACGGTGTCCTGCACGTACAACACAAATTCAGATCTCTACTAGACACAGGGCGCCCAACACACACCTTATAGAGCGACTGACCAAGACTCAAAGGTTATGCTGGTTCAGCAACCCTGTGTTCCATTCTATCTCACTAACATTCGTCAAAAAGCTGATCAATTGCTCTTCTATAAAGTCGGCGTGCTAAACAGACCACTAGCTAAATTCTGTCTTTCTCTCACTCTCTCCATGGCCAGTCTGCTTGTGTTAAACTTTGTCTAGTATTATATAGTCTCAAGCAGTATCAGAGCTGTCCAATCGACCTCTGGGGGATGTCTGCTCCAGCCATCACCTAGTTTGGATCTACCTCTATTTAGTTGTTATTGGAACTAATCACTCTGAATTCTTGTCACTCAAAATGTCGCAGCAAGCTCTGTGGGCCTCTGTCTGTCAGTAATCCCATACGACCCAAATCGGAACTCCAGCGTGGTCAGCTCCTAGCCCCTACCTGTACTAGACACATTCTTCCACCCAACCCCCTGTTTTTCTTAGATGACTTATATATCGAGAAGGTGAGTGACCTTGGCGTAGTGTCGAGACGGAGAGTGACCTTGGCGTAGTGTCGAGACAGAGAGTGACCTTGGCACATATTCAGGTACCTTTGTTCTCAGAGTCGCCGACCATATCATCCCTGTCCTAAACGCTCATGCTCCGGCTGGAACTGTTGCAGCAGTGCACTGACATGGGGATTAAAGCAGTGTACTAACATAGAGATTAACGCAGTGCACTTACATAGGGATGAGGGCAGTGAACTTATATAGGGATTAGGGCAGTGCCAAAGCAAACAGACCCGAACGACGGACAGCTCTGATCGCCAAGGAACTGGCTAGATACAACATCTGCATAGCTGCCCTGAGCGAGACACGACTGGCAGATCACAGAAGAAGGCGCTGGTTATACTTTCTTCTGGAGCGGCCCCAGCAAAGAAGAACGCCGTGAAGCTGGAGTTGGCTTTGCCATCAAGACCAACATGGTCGACAAGCTCACAAGCATGCCCAGAGGAATTAATGACTGCCTGATTACACTGCGTCTCCCCCTAATAGGAGGGCGCCATGCAACACTCATCAGTGCATACGCACCCACAATGACAAATCCTCAGGAAACAAAAGATAAGTTTTATGAGGACCTTGAGGCGCTCATCGCCGGAGTCCCCAAATCTAACAAACTGGTCATCCTCGGTGATTTTAACGGTAGGGTTGGCACAGACCATACATCCTGGGAGGGGGCCATTGGCAGACATGGTATCGGAAAATGCAATAGTAACGGACTGCTCCTTCTGAGGACATGTGCCGCAAATGAACTACTCATTACAAACACATCTTTCCTACTTCCGGTCCGAAATAGAACCACATGGATGCACCCAAGGTCCCGCCACTGGCACCTCATTTACTACATTATCATCAGACGTAGGGATCGAGCGGATGCTATGGTAACGAAAAGCATGTGTGGTGCAGAATGTTAGACCTACCATCGACTTGTCATTGCCAAGCTAATCTTCAAAATCCAGCCCAAAATGCGCCCCCAGGGAAAGAAACCACCGAAGAGGCTAAATGTCTCTCAGCTGAAATACGAACCCACGAGAGGAGGCTTCCAGGAAGAACTTTAGGGCAGACTATCTGAGCTCTGTTTTGAAAATAACGACATCGAAGAGAACTGGGCATCATTGAGAAACACACTCTACAATACAGCTGTTAAACACATTGGCCCACTCTCGCGCAAGCATAAGGACTGGTTTGACGAGAACGTTCTAGAAATACAGGGCCTTCTCGATGTAAAACATGAAGCGCACAGGTAATACCAGAGTGACACACCATCTCCGGCAGCAAAAGCTGCCTTCAATACTGCTCGCAAAGCTGTCCAGACCAGGCTTAGAGAGATACAAGACTCCTGGCTCAGCAAAAGAGCTGACGAAATTGACATTTTCGCCGAGCGTCATGACACCAAACGGTTTTACGAGGCACTGAAAGCTCTCTACGACCCGCGGCTCTCTAGTAATACTCCACTTCGTAGTGCGGATGGGGTACTGCTAACATATAAGGTTCAGATTCTAGACAGATGGGCAAACCACTTCTGCAAAATACTAAACCACCCATCGTCCATGAATAAAGAGGCCATCCGGCGAATGCCGCAGGTGGAAATGAACCTGGCGTTGGATGAAGTCATCACTGAGGAGGAAGTCGACAAGGCAATCAGTTCACTATCTATAGGAAAAGCTCCAGGAGCGTATGCAATACCAGCAGAGGTATATAAGAC
Source organism: Ariolimax columbianus (assembly GCA_036924085.1). Lineage (NCBI taxonomy): Eukaryota > Metazoa > Mollusca > Gastropoda > Stylommatophora > Arionidae > Ariolimax > Ariolimax columbianus. The sequence continues at coordinate 233,510 of JAVGWX010000001.1, read as the reverse complement.
AGCTGGCCCATCCCTCACCAGAAGGATCACTGAACTCTTCTGTCACATGTGGGCTGAAGGACAAATTCCGCAGGAACTAAAAGAAAAGACGCCTCAATCGTTCACCTGTACAAAAGAAAAGGCAACCGTCAGGAATGCGACAATCATCGTGGAATATCGCTACTCTCCGTAGCAGGCAAGATCCTAGCGCGCTTACTGCTAAACAGGCTCAACAAACACCTTGAACAAAGCCACCACCTCCCAGAAAGCCAATGTGGATTCAGAGCCGGAAGAGGAACAGTGGACATAATTTTTGCCGCTCGCCAAGTACAAGACAAGTGTCGAGAACAAAATCATTTATTGATTTGACAAAGGCATTTTATACAGTAAACAGAGTAGGGCTGGGGATGATAATGTCCAAGTTTGGCTGCCCCAACAAGTTCATAACAATGGTGAAACAGCTACACGAAGGCATGTGTGCTCGTGTACTGGACAGCTGTGCAATCGCTAAAACGTTTCTAGTATCAAACGGAGTAAAACAAGGATGTGTACTCGCCCCGACTTTGTTCAGCATGATGTTCGCGGCCACGATGACAGACGCCTTCAGATCACTGGAGCTTGGAATACCCATAAAGTACCGCACAGATGGCAAATTACTCAATCCCAGAAGAATGATGGCCAAAACCAAAGTGGCTGGCAACATAATCAGGGAACGTGTATTTGCTGACGACTGCGCTCTAATGAGCAACTCAGAACTGATCATGCAGGTTGGAATGGACCGGTTCTCTGCCGCATGCGACAATTTTGGCCTGACCATAAATGCCAAAAAAACAGAGGTCATGTACCAACCAGCACCAGGCATGCCGTACACAAAACCAGAGACTACAGTCAGCGGGCAGACGCTGAATGCCGTAGACAAATTCACATATCTGGACAGAACGCTGTCGAGATCTGTCAGTCTAAACGATGAGGTGACAAGCAGAATAGCAAAGGCCAGCACAGCCTTTGGTAGAATGCGATCGATGGTCTGGGCACGTCGTGGCATCAGCGTCAAGACCAAACTCAAAGTCTACCGTGCAACCATCATTCCAACCCTACTATACGCTTGCGAAAGCTGGACTGTATACTCTGGACATGCAAGGAGGTTAAACCACTTCCACACAGGTTGCCTGAGGCGAATATTCCACATCCGATGGCAAGATCGTGTCACTGACATCGAGGTTCTCTCGAGGGCTAACATGCGCAGCATACATGCACTGCTAGAAAAAGCACGACTAGGATGGACCGGACACCTCGTCCGTATGTCAGACGAGCGGCTCCCAAAGAAGCTTCTCTACGGCGACCTGAGAGTGCCCAAAGAAACGATTTAAAGACGGTCTGAAGGACTCACTGAAAAGTTTCCAGATCGACATCGACACCTGGGAATGTCTTGCGCAAGACAGATCTGACTGGAGAAGCGCAGTCAAATCGGGTGTAGCTGCCGGTGAAGAAGACCGTGTTGTGAAAGACCAGAGCAGACGCGAGACGCGGAAATCCTGAGCAGCGGGAACACCATCCCCTTCTACAATCCTCGTGTGCCCGATATGTAGCAGATGTTTTCGTGCCCGTATTGGCCTGTTCAGCCACATGCGCACCCACACCCAACAGTGAAATCTGTGACAAGGATAATGTCGGCGGTCCTCATCGACAACGATGGACAGCTATTAGGGCAGTGCACTGGCATAGCGAGCAGAGCAGTGCACTGACATAGGGACGGGAGCAGTGCACTGACATAGGGACGAGAGCAGTGCACTGACATATGTATGACAGCAGTGCACTGATTTAGTGTAACATATTAGCGTTGTAGCCCATATAGTATGTATGGTTATAGACATGGTTTATTGTTAACAATTTAGTTGTTAAACCAAGTGAACGCCATTGAGTCAGTACAGCTATACTCAGTTCCGCCTAGATTAAGTTGGTGATATCGTAAGACATAGGCATTGCATTATTGTTGGTTCAACTATCTACGCCAGAGTTGGCGCCAGCAAGACGAGCTCGCGTCACACAATTTGACGTTTTATATGCGATCTTGTTAGAGTTAATATATAGACGACCTTGTTAGAGTCAATATATAGGCGACCTTGTTAGAGTCAATATATAGGCGACCTTGTTAGAGTCAATATATACGCGACCTTGTTAGAGTCAATATATAGGCGACCTTGTTAGAGTCAATATATAGGCGACCTTGTTAGAGTCAATATATAGGCGACCTTGTTAGAGTCAATATATAGGCGACCTTGTTAGAGTCAATATATAGGCGACCTTGTTAGAGTCAATATATAGGCGACCTTGTTAGAGTCAATATATAGGCTACCTTGTTAGAGTCAATATATAGGCGACATTGTTAGAGTCAATATGTAACAGTTCCCGCCGGAGCAAGGGGAGTTTAGGATGCCTGAACATGTTAAAGCTTAAAGCTACATGAATGCATGTCAAGGTCACTCACTGTCTCAGCAAAGGAGAACAGAGTTGGGTTAAGGAATGTGGACAGGTAGAAACTGACCACTGGCCTTCCGATTTTGGTAGGGGGAGATTGATTGACAGACGCAATTGGCAACGGGGCTTGCTGCGAGAGAATGAGTGACAGGTGTGCAAAGTGTTTCGTTCCAATTGGAATTGAAGATGACCATACCTGAGATCGATTGGTCAAGCTCTGGCCTTGCTTGAGGATATATAACTCGAGACAAAGTTTAGCTCAAGAGGCTGGATGAGAGATGGAGAGTGAGGGAGAGAGAGAGGCTGTATGGAGGAGACTGAGAGAGAGAGAGAGAGAGACTGAATGTAGATAGTGTGTTTAACTCACCGACTTTAGATAGAGGAGCGATTGATAGACGGTTGGACGAATGTTTGGTGATAGAACAGGAGCGCTCAAATAGGTGTGTGATTTTTGCATTAATAGATAATCTGAACGTGTGTTTGTAAGCAAGGACACATTGTGAACGAGTTATGTCGAGATCGCCCGCCTGAGGGGATTTCAGCGAGGAAGAGTATCTGATAAGGTGTGTTGAAGACGCAGTTAAGGCGATGTGTGTGTGATGCAATTGCAAGGCAATAGAACTGGGTTTTTTAGATAGTTGGGAATTCCATCAATAGCTAATGCTTACAATTCCCGTTTTAGTAGAATGTTTAGTTAAGATATGCATTATATTGTGTTTGTAATTTCTCTACTCATTCTATGATATGAGTATGATATAATAAATATGCCACCTGTTGTGTGATATGTCATTTACTGAGTATGGTCATGATGATGTGGATGAGTGTGAGAATGTTCTAAGTTAGATCACGGCCAGGGCAAAGAAATAGAGGATCTGCTACAAATACTTGGAATTGTTACGCCAAACCAAGTGATAGGACGCACGTGGACACCTATCGGTTTAATCTGATTCTCTCAGGTAGAATTCAGTCTAGGAGAATATTGCGATTTCTGATGTCTCTCGGGAAAATACTTGAAAAAAAGAGGCGTCAGCAAACCACGTGGGTTTGAACAGGGCAGAGGAATGCAGAGATACCGAGCGGGCTCTGGGACAACACTTAGAAAAGAGAGAGCAGAGAAGGAGGACTGGACATTGCAAATCCCGGAAAGAGATCCCTTAAGACGACAGAGACTTAGAAGCGAGAAAGCAGGGAGAGCGAAAGAGAGAGGACTGGGCTACCCAAGTCCACGACATTGAAGACTTAGCATCAAGAAGGCAAAGCAGAAGATTGAAGTCGAGACTGAAGTGTTCAACCAGATGTTTTTGACGGCCCAAGCCTCCGACATTGAAAACTTGGCACATAGAAAAGCAGATATAGATGACTTGACTACACATATCACCAACATTGTGTATTTAAGCAAACCTATGGTATGCTGATACTCTGCAACTGTAACGCAAGTCCAGACTTCAATCGGAATAGACAGAAGAGCTAGATAGCAAGTTTTCTGGCTTTGTTTAGACAAATTAATTTTCCATAAAGGAGGCAGTTTATATAATATTTTACAGGAAGCCAGTTACAAGTCTGAGAGAAACAAGCCAGTAGAGAGCTGAACTGAAAGCTAGTTAATTTAGTCCAAGAGATCGAAAACCCTGAGTATAGTTTAGACGACAAAACCATCAGCGTTCAGTTCCCCTAATGTCTCTGGTTAGAATTGAGACTGATTAGGTATATGATAGATAAACCTTAGGCACTGCTCTGACCAGTCTAAAACACATATTATCATTTGTGGACTTTCAGAAATACGCTTAGATGATCGTGCTGGGTTTTAGTTTAGTAAGCGTAGATCTACCACAAGCGTTATCATTGGTGGTTTTAGTTTAGTAAGCGTAGCTCTGCGACTAGCGTTTTCAATGGTGGTTTTAGTTTAGTAAGCGTAGCTCTGCGACTAGCGTTATCAATGGTGGTTTTAGTTTAGTAAGCGTAACTCTGAACTAGCGTTATCCTTGGTGGTTTTAGTTTAGTAAGCGTAACTCTGAACTAGCGTTATCCTTGGTGGTTTTAGTTTAGTAAGCGTAACTCTGAACTAGCGTTATCCTTGGTGGTTTTAGTTTAGTAAGCGTAGCTCTACGACCAGCGTTATCCAATGGTGGTCCTCGTGACCAGGAAGAGGTCCCCACTCTATAACAATAGGGAGGAGAGCAGTGCACTGACATGGGGAGAAGAGTATGACGCTGACATGGGGAGGAGAGCAGTGCACTGACATGGGGAGGAGAGTATGACGCTGACATGGGGAGGAGAGCAGTGCACTGACATGGGGAGGAGAGCAGTGCACTGATATGGGGAGAAGAGTATGACGCTGACATGGGGAGGAGAGCAGTGCACTGACATGGGGAGGAGAGCAGTGCACTGACATGGGGAGGAGAGCATGACACCGACAGAGGGTGGAAAGCAGTGCACGGACATAGAAAGGAAAGCAGTGCGCTAACATAGGGAGGAGAGCAGTGCACTTACATGGGGAGGAGAGCAGTGCACTTACATGGGGAGGAAAGCACTGCACTGACATACGAAGGAGAGCAGTGCACTGACGTCTGTTGGCTACGGAACATAGTTTAGTTTGGTTCCACATTGCCTGGATAGACGGGCCCCCACCCTCTCACCCAGTATTAAATCACCATCTTTTAGACACTGACCGTTGCAGACACCATAACATAAATAGCAATCCCTGCACATCGAACGTCCAGCGCACACAGCGTACCAGAAAGTGTGCGCCGGACACCTCTAACTTGCGTGATTAGCACAAGAGAAACTAACAGTGATGTTCGGAGCAGAAGCAGCAACAGCGACCGGCTTGTAGGTGCCAGAATGAATCCTCAAACCACTGAACAATGCGTCCAGAGATCAACAGTTGACGCTACGACAAAGAGATACACAGACAACCCTAAATCCTTATCGGAGATAGTAGCAATATCCAGCATCAGTGAGGGATCAATAATGGTTTCTGATAGATCTGAATTAATTGATGGGAGTTTAGATAACGACAAACCTCAACTAAAGGGTATCTATGGCAAACGTCTGTCTCCTGGCATAAATACTGAACATACACTAACACTGAATACGCAACGCTTGTCGCCACTACCGGCAGATGAACATCTCCCGCCTTTGGAGGTTCCCATGTTGTTAAACCAGAATGGACTAGACAATAACTCTGTTATCTGTCCACAAATGTTACATTTTTCTCAGCCATTAAGCACAGCCACGTGCAACATGATGCACACTGATTCCCACCAACCTAGAACATCTCATGTGATAGACAATGTGTTCCTTAGTCCAGTCCACAAAAGCTCTAACCATTTGATATCCTCACCAAAGAGTAGAGCTGAACTTTCTCCTTTCGATGACTCGGTCAGCGATGACCTGAAGGCAGCATCAAGTGAACACCAAACTCGTCCACCAAAAGTGAATGAGAGAGCCCAAATTGAGAGAAAAATAAATAAGATTGCACAAATAGATGATGAATCCTTCATACCTTCACTGTCAACGAACTTTGGCGCAGTGTCCAAGTGGGCATCCAGAGGAACTGGCAAAGGAGAGAATGCAAGTCCGAAACTGATTCGTTGTTCGACTACCCGTCAGGTATCGCCCATGTACTCTCACAATAACGTTCAACAGGTCAGTACTCGATTACAGCCACTACCGACCCCACCCCCCAAAGGCATAAAGGCCTTGCGGCCAGTCAAGTGGACGTCATCGCCTTCCAGCCTGGAGTTCCTTGCTCTTGATCCGGATATGGACAATTGAAATGGGCCAGATTGGCCGCCACTGGTTCTTACACTGACAAATCAATAAATGGGATACATGGCAGTGACGGGTGTGCGATGTAGTTCCTGTATGAGTCAGTGAGTCAGTGTCACACTGACACATGTTCATGCTATTCATAAAATCACCAGCATGTTATATATTTACTAGAAAATCTCATCTCTTATGTTTGCCTCATCCAAAGACCTTGAGAAATTTAACATCTCCATCTTCAGTGTCTACTAATGATGGACGATTTCCAGGTACTTGGAGATTAAAGCTAAAGGATGTAGCCATACAAGTGGATGATATTTAAGTTAAATCAGCTGTGACTTACTCGGCGGGTCAATCACTGGGTAATGCTTCAAACTCAACCAAAACAGCAACAACAGTGCTGGCTTTTTAAATTTCTTCTTTATTTGTAAATTATCAGGACGGAGTAGAGCTTGCACCAATGCACAGGAGGACGTCAGATCATCTGAGCACAAAGTTGTGCAGGACTGTGGTTGTACAGTCATCGAAGTTCTTGCAGATCATAATGCTGGTAATAGAAAAGTATATGAAAATCTTCTGAAACCAAACAGCACCTACATTGGAAACCTTAGTAATGTTTGTAAACAAATGTTCTTGTTGTTCGATTCTGTGCACTTGCTGAAATGCATCTTTAGAAATTGGATCAAAGATTGAGATCAAACATTAATTTGCCCTTCTACAAGGGGATCACTTCTTCGTGTAGAATCTGCTTGTTGTACTGACCACACTTCAGCTGCTACCTTTTCATATTTGAAACAGTTTTATAGGAAGGAGTGTCTAAATATTGCCAAGTTATCCCTAACTCTGAATTACAAGGCTATTTTTCCTTCCAGCATTGACAGGCTAAAGGTCTCATTGCCGTTGGCAATTTTCAGCGAATACAGCATTGCTGCTCTATGTCTTCTTGACGACAATTCAGAAAAAGCAGATTTCATTGAGATCATATTGAGATGGTGGCACAGCAGATTTCATTGAGATCATATTGAGATGGTGGCACAGCAGATTTCATTGAGATGGTGGCACAGCAGATTTCATTGAGATCATATTGAGATGGTGGCACAGCAGATTTCATTGAGATGGTGGCACAGCAGATTTCATTGAGATCATATTGAGATGGTGGCACAGCAGATTTCATTGAGATGGTGGCACAGCAGATTTCATTGAGATCATATTGAGATGGTGGCAAATTGTCAATGTTAAGATTTAGTTCATTGGCACTGTTACAGAAAATGCATTTTCAAAGCCAATAACATATGCTAATGATGAGTGGCTTCATTATCTAGAGAAGTTTGCAGCATGGTTGATACAGTAGGGGCACTTATCTGGTCCCAATGGAAAGCTGACAAAAGAAACACATAGTGCATTTTTGCATACCATGACTGCAGTCATTGAACTAGCAAAATATGCCTTCAGTACAACATTCATGTGACTGCAGTCATTGAACTAGCACAATATGCCTTCAGTACAACATTCATGTGACTGCAGTCATTGAACTAGCAAAATATGCCTTCAGTACAACATTCATGTGACTGCAGTGATTAAACTAGCAAAATATGCATTCAGTACAACATTCAAGTGACTGCAGTCATTGAACTAGCAAAATATGCCTTCAGTACAACATTCATGTGACTGCAGTGATTAAACTAGCAAAATATGCCTTCAGTACAACATTCAAGTGACTGCAGTCATTGAACTAGCAAAATATGCCTTCAGTACAACATTCATGTGACTGCAGTGATTAAACTAGCAAAATATGCCTTCAGTACAACATTCAAGTGACTGCAGTCATTGAACTAGCAAAATATGCCTTCAGTACAACATTCATGTGACTGCAGTGATTAAACTAGCAAAATATGCCTTCAGTACAACATTCAAGTGACTGCAGTCATTGAACTAGCAAAATATGCCTTCAGTACAACATTCAAGTGACTGCAGTCATTGAACTAGCAAAATATGCCTTCAGTACAACATTCATGTGACTGCAAAATATGCCTTCAGTATAACAGGTATAACATTCATGCTACTGGAAAAGTTACAGACTGATAATTTAATTTTTTGCTTCTGAAAAATATATTTTGAAGGCATACAAAAAATAGCAAATGCATTCCCTCCTTTGACGTCAGCAGATTAAGGAACTGTTCCACTACATGGCATCTCTGCTATTGTCAGTAATGATAACAAGGGTGAGGATGTTGGTAGTGAAACGGCTCCATCTGATGTTGGTAGTGAAACGGCTCCAAATCATGTTGGTAGTGAAACCTCTCCATCTGATGTTGGTAGTGAAACGGCTCCATCTGATGTTGGTAGTGAAACCTCTCCATCTGATGTTGGTAGTGAAACGGCTTCATATCATGTTGGTAGTGAAACGGCTTTATCTGATGTTGGTAGTGAAACGGCTCCATCTGATGTTGGTAGTGAAACCTCTCCATCTGATGTTGGTAGTGAAACGGCTTCATCTGATGTTGGTAGTGAAACGGCTCCATATCATGTTGGTAGTGAAACGGCTTTATCTGATGTTGGTAGTGAAACGGCTCCATCTGATGTTGGTAGTGAAACCTCTCCATCTGATGTTGGTAGTGAAACGGCTTCATCTGATGTTGGTAGTGAAACGGCTCCATATCATGTTGGTAGTGAAACGGCTTTATCTGATGTTGGTAGTGAAACGGCTTTATCTGATGTTGGAAGTGAAACGGCTTTATCTGATGTTGGTAGTGAAACCTCTCCATCTGATGTTGGTAGTGAAACGGCTTCATCTGATGTTGGTAGTGAAACGGCTCCATATCATGTTGGTAGTGAAACGGCTTTATCTGATGTTGGTAGTGAAACGGCTCCATCTGATGTTGGTAGTGAAACCTCTCCATCTGATGTTGGTAGTGAAACGGCTTCATCTGATGTTGGTAGTGAAACGGCTCCATATCATGTTGGTAGTGAAACGGCTTTATCTGATGTTGGTAGTGAAACGGCTTTATCTGATGTTGGTAGTGAAACGGTTCCATCTGATGATGATAAAGGGATTTTGATTCGAACGAAGAGATGTTTTGTGCTGAAGGACCAGAACAAGTCTTGGTCTATATTGCTGGTTTTGTCTCTAGTAAAGTTATAGGAAAGGTTCAATGCATTTCATGCAAGGGTCTACTGCAGAAGGATAAAACATTATTTGTTGAATTCGATCAAGATACGATTGTTACTGAGTATATACAGCCACCAGATCTGGAGGTTGAAAGTACCCTTCCCAGCTTGTCACACTCTTGACATGTGTGTCTTATTCAGTAATCCAGAAGCTCATTTCACTAGAGCTAGAAGCAACATATATGTCATGTAAACTGTACAAGAAGTTGCTAATGCATGTTGTGACAGTGTCGGTGAGCATTTTACAGAGGTAGTAGGTGGTATCTGTGTTGATGGATGTCACAAATAAAAAATTGTTTGACAAGCATTATCAATTATTTCCAATGTATTTTTGAACAATCACAGAAAGATGCATAACGACACATCCAGGACAGATACATCGTCCTGCAGCAAGAGAAAACTGACTAAATGTTCCCAATAGTTTCATGACATTTTTTGTGTGCTTTTCTGCATGTTGGCATATTTATTGACATGCATGTCTCAACTAAAATAGCGTGTTTAGGAAAGATAGATGGATACGCAGTTGGTTTCAGTGCAGGATTCTTGGAAAGGATCACTGTCAACCTTGATCTGTTGTGTTTTGTACAATGAATTTGTTTTATTTCTCTGTGTGGAGCGTGGATTGATTATAAACTTGGCACAAACAATATGCTGCAAAAGTAAGGAATTTATTATTATAATTCATTTACTTTTATACAGTTGACGAAAACACTTGATCAATTTATAATAATCGGTTTATGTGATTCTGATGTATGTGGTGTGGGCTGAAGGAGTAATCCAACAAGAAATCAAGGATGCATCGAAAGCACATATTTACAAGTGAAAAGGCAATCGCAAGGAGTGTGACAATTCCCTCGGAATATCACTGCTGTCTATTACCACAAGATCCCTACACATGTACTGCTCAATCACCTGAACAAACATCTGGAGAGTCAACGTGGATTCAGAGTTTATCGAGGAACTGTAGACATTATAATTGCAGCGCGTCAGCTTCAGGAAAAATGTCGAGAACAAAACCGTAATCTGTAGACTAAAATTCATTGACCTCACAAAAACATTTGATTGGTCAGCAGATCATGTCCACATTCGGATGTCCTGGCAAATGTACAACTTTGGTGAAATAGCTCCATGAGGGCATACACTCACGTGGACTTGAGAACAGTGCTACCTCTACATCCTTTGAGGTCAACCATGGCATGAAACAGGAGCGTACTTGTTCTGATCCTGCTCAGCATGATGATGGTAAATTCAAACTCCGCAGACTGCTCGTGACAACTTAGACTTGACCATTAGCATAAGAAAAATGAGGTCATGTGCCAACCCACCCATGGTACAGCGCATAAACAACCAGAGATTTCAGTGAGAGGACATACATTACAACCGGTCTAAGAACGTGTCTACCTCGGAGCACGGTGTCAGGATCAGTGATTAAGGCTGAAGTTCTACTGTGTCGCCATTTTCCCCACCTTGATCTGCGCGTAACTTAACTTAAGTTAAGTGTGTGAGAGCTGGATTGTCTACACTGGAGACTATTCACTAAATGGACTAAATCACTTGGAAATGAATTGTCCGAGAAGCATACTGCATATTGCTGGATTGGCCATGTCACACACAAAAAGGAAATCCTATTCAGAGCCAGCATACCTGGTATTCCTGCACTTTTGAAGAAAGCCCAACTGAGATGAATTGACCACCATGCTCGAATGACAAGCGGAGAAAGCTCCAAAAAGAGGGTTCCGTATAGCGAAAGGACTGAAGAAGCCTGCCGAAGACGGATGTGTCGGACCGAAAGGTGCAAATATTACAGCCAAGCTGTAAACTAGCGACACAACGCAATCCGTTTTCCGGACTAGATACTGCCACTTGCAAAGCCATGCAGGGCTAGGTAGCGGGAAATTGAGAAGAAGAAGAATAAAAAGAAGAAGAAGAAGAAGACGACGACTGAAGAAAGTCCATAAACGGGACATAAAATCGTCCAGCGTGTAAAAGTGCGGTCAAAAAGTGTGTTTGAAATCCATGAGGGCCTCCGTGATCATGCAGCCTAGTATAGATACGCAATCAGAACATATAAAGCAGAGGACACAGTGACAGCCGCAAACTGTTACAGACTGTTAGACAGTCGTGTCATATTCACATATTGGCTTGATCAGTCACAAGCGACATCACAGACTCAACTATGCAGTATGGCATGTACTCATGTTGGCGATCCTCATCGACGACGATGGATAAATTATTGCATTTTTATCCGCCAGAATGTTCACTTGCTATTTGTGATATAATGTTTGTGGCCACTATTTTATGGTGGATGGTGTTAGTGAATTTTTGTGTTGTTTAAAAAAAAAAAAAATACACATTACAAATCTATGCCAACCTGCATAGCTTCTTTTGAGATTTTTTCCAATCAGCAGTGTTGTGTGTGTTTTTTTTTTTTCGTTATTTACTTTCTAGAGTGTTATTTGACTTTATCTTGTCTTTTGTAAAAAATTGTTTGGCTTCAGCTGTCTTTGATCTTTGCTTAGCTCTTTCGGCATTTGTCGGCAGTGCTTGGTTTTTTTGTTAATGTTATTTCCGGAATTTTGGTTTGACAACCCTATACACAAAACAAAATGGCAGTCAACAAGACGAAAAGATGAAGAGATGGGCCGACTCAGAGCTTGAGTTAATCATCGTACCTAAATCACCGCCTACGTCAAATGTAATGCTTGCTTTTTAAAACAGCAGCAGGGCCCCTATCTCAAATCTAAACGGCAAGTGCACGTCCTCAGGTATAAGTCGTTTGTCATAGTTTGTGCCACTACTACTAAGTCTAAGTTGACTAAGCACCATCACCATGTCAGACTCGGAAGAGGACAGCCCAGGAGAGAGACAGTTAAAGTTGGTTGTACTAGGCGATGGAGCTTCTGGAAAGGTTAGCATTTAGAATAGTTCTAGGTTTTAAACAAATACATTTTTAGCAACAAACAAAACACATTGATAAACTATTGTATGGAAAACATATTTATGGATGCAAAAAGACTTTAACAATCATTCAGTACTAACTAACTACTACCACTAGTACAATTACAACATCAGATCATGTTATCCGATAACTTAATAGTTATCGTATGATAATTGATATACTATTGTATGATACTTGATATACTATCTATGATAATTGATATACTGTGTTTCTAAGAATCGACGTCACTGTACTCCGGACATACCCATAGGTGCTCATTCTCTCTCATCAAATGGCATAAGGTATGGATGCTGATGGTCCCTGTAGCTCGCTGGTTGTACACACTCCTGCGCCATCCTCTCATGCGCCCCACTCCGCTCTAACGTCGTTTAATGTAGAAACTTTTCAGTCTGTGGATTGCTGCTTCATCTATTGCGGTGTCCTCATCCAGCAGGTGGTCATTGATTAATTTCAAAATGTCACTTCTGTCCATCACCAATGTGCCCATGATGGGAGCTCGTGAAGCCAAGATGTCAGCTCTTTCATTGCCCTGAACCTCGGCATGAGCAGGACAGTAGATCCAGGTCAGCGCCTGGAGATTTGAGGCCTCAACAGCTGCTATCCACTCGTACCTAAGCCATCCCTTCTGTACTTTCTGAAGTATGGCTTGCGCGTCTGTCACGATGACTTTCCTTGTTATAGAAGTCTCAGATATCCATTTCAGTGCTGAGGTCACTGTTTCCGTTTTCATTCTTATACTGGAGGTTGTTGACATGTATGCCCTACTGCGCTCAGCAACGACCTCTCCTCTCACTCTAGCCGGAAACCCCAGCCTAATGTCCCACTGCGCACGACTGATCAGTCGGTGTATATGACAGCGTCACTCTCCTGGGTGTTCTGAGTTATTAGCTGATTTACCTCGTGCTCTGCACTCTCGTTGTTCCATTCTCTGCATTCCTTGCCTAAGGTTATGATGACTCTCTGGTACTCTATCATTCAATCACCAGTGTGGACCCATTCTTCCCCTTTTGGCTATTATCTCAGCTGGAGTGACGTGTCCGATTGTTGTCTCAGCCTGTGCCATCCATTACGACCCTCTCTTGATTCTTGATCCCTCTTTATGTCTGGATGTCACCGATAACAATCCCAACATGTACCACATCATCACAATTGGGGTATCTCTAGTGCAGCCCAGAACCAGACGCATACCTTCGTTCTGGATGCGGCCCAACCTTTCACACTGTGTTCTTGATAGTGTGAGGATGTCTAGTCCGTAATCGATGACAGACAACGCGACTTGGCGAAATAGGATGAACAGGAGGCATTGTTCCAAGTCGGCAGCAGCCATGATCTTGAGTGCTCGTAACCCTCTCTTGCATCTTTGTACGATGTGGTCAACATGGCAGTTATAGGAAAGACTGCGATCAAATGTCACTCCGAGGTATTTCAACCTCTCACACCTGTCGATGGTGCAACCATCAAAAGTGATGCCCGGGAGTTCAGCCTTTACAATGGAATTATTCAAAGAGCACCACATCATGCAGGCCTTGTTCGGATTGATCTTCGAGCTTGAGTCGCCGCACTACTGTGAGATTGCATGCTAGGTTTCCTGGATGTCTTTGACCAACTCTTGCCTGTCTGAGCCAGTCCTGTACGTTAGGATGTCATCGGCAAATGTCAACGTTCGCCCTCCCTGTGGGTGAATATGGGCCACTTTTACTGTGTAAATGTTGAACAGCACCGATGAGAGCGGAGTCCCTTGAGGCAGTCCTGGAAATATTCGCCTCGGTTCTGATGTCCACGATCCCACGTGTAGCGCAACTGTTCTTTCCATCAGGGCAGCTGATATCCAACTAACCAGCCACAGGTTTAAACCACACTGCTGCGGACAGGTAATTAAGGTCCCAAAATCAACACGGTTGTATGCGTCTTCCAGGTCGAGTGCCACCGCGACTGTTTCTTGCTTTGACTGAAACCCCTCGTACACATCATACGCCAAAGTTCCAGCGTTAGCCCAGGTCTCCTTCTCTGTTCTATAGCTGCCCAGCGTATCGGGTAAAATCTGCTCCCGTTCAATGTAGGCCATTATTTTGCTGACCACTATCTTCTCGAGCAATTTGCCATATACATTCTGTATGGTGATTATTCGATAGCTGCAGAGAAGCGTGGAGTCCTTACCAGGTTTAGGCAGTAGGCATAGATAGCTATGAAGCCAGTCCTAAGGCACAGATGCCTTCTCTATAGTGTGGTTGAACTCCTTCACCATATTTCTTATATCTGTCTCATCCAACTGCTTGATCTGGCAATACTGTACTCCATCAGGACCTAGGGCTGTGTTTTTGCTTGTACGTAGGCTATTTACAACCTCTGCCTCTGTGATAAGGTCTACATAAGCCTCTTCCCTGATGGCTGCGTCTAAGATGCCTTTCCGAATTTCCTGACGGGCATCTCTGTCGCCTTTGTTAGTCTGGGCAACATTTCGACTGAAAAAACTTAGACCCTTCTCTTCATCTGTCTTCAGGAGCTTTCCTGTGGTGTCTTGAATGTTGGAGAAAAGCTGGCTTGTAGTTTGTCTACTCATCTTTCGATGCATGTGCCAGAACTTCTGGAGGGTATTATCATTACCCACTCCTGGGATGAACTCCTCCCTTTGCTCGCTTTTGGACTCCCTAGCTAACGCTTTAGGACAAGATGGCGCCGGGCATGGCCGCAGTCGATTTCCCTCTTGATAAAACGGTGTTTTGTTTGTGTTTTCTACGATAACTCTCGGACTATTAACGTGATTCCTGGATATAAATGTGCCGACTTGTGAATTAAGCATACTAATGTGAAAGAAGTGATGCAACGAAGTATATAACAGTGTATTGTTAGTCATGAAAGGTAGACTTAATGTGTACAGTTTCGATGGGACAAAGTGTGGCCGAAACTTGACCCGGTCAAAAGCTAGTGTCGCTCAGTGCTGTATCGTGACCCAGATAGCATGAACACCAAAACGGAGGTCATCCTGACCCGGTCAAATAGACGGTACTCCAGAAAGGAGCTCATTGCGCTTCGATCAGCACATTACGTCCCTTCAAACTCAGATCTACATCTGTTGCGTCTGCTGGAAATACACTTAACCGAGGAGGCATCGGAACTCACAAGTAAACAATCAAGGCGAAAGACCAGAGGAAAGAGAGGTGGAAGAAGAATACATAAACAAATGCACTCAGACACAGATACCTCAAAGCTCCACCCCAGCGATAAAAGAGAAGGGAAGGGCTACCGAGAAAATGAGGCACATGCTGACACCATACTGTCTGCATCCGAACCCTTCACTAGAAGTCTTGACAATGTCGTGCCTCTAGAACATGTTGAGTCCGGACGAGAGAGTGAGAAAGATCCTGCGCACATCTCCCTCACTATAAACACATTGCGCAACTCACGTCATCACCCTACAGATCACACCCTGACTAGCAGCTCGCAACTGGCAGGACCCCCAAACTAGAGCGGTGGAACAGGCAGAAAACGATCACGAAAACTACCCATCACGCTTGCAACATGGAATGTCCGCACGCTACTGGACAACACCAAAGCAAACAGACCCGAACGACGGACAGCTCTGATCGCCATGGAACTGGCTAGATACAACATCTGCATAGCTGCCCTGAGCGAGACACGACTGGCAGAGGAACGACAGATCACAGAAGAAGCCGCTGGTTATACTTTCTTCTGGAGCGGCCTCAGCAAAGAAGAACGCCATGAAGCTGGAGTTGGCTTTGCCATCAAGACCAACATGGTCGCAAAGCTCACAAGCATGCCCAGAGGAATTAATGACCGCCTGATTACACTGCGTCTCCCCCTAATAGGAGGGCGCCATGCAACACTTATCAGTGCATACGCACCCATAATGACAAATCCTCAGGAAACAAAAGATAAGTTTTGTGAGGACCTTGAGGCGCTCATCGCTGCAGTCCCCAAATCTGACAAATTGGTCATACTCTGTGATTTTAACGGTAGGGTTGGCACAGACCATACAGCCTGGGAGGGGGCCATTGGCAGACATGGTATCGAAAAATGCAATAGTAACGGGCTGCTCCTTCTGAGGACATGTGCCACAAATGAACTACTCATTACAAACACATCTTTCCGACTTCCGGTCCGAAATAGAACGACATGGATGCACCCAAGGTCCCGTCACTAGCATCTCATATATTATCATCAGACGTAGGGATCGAGCGGATGCTATGGAACCATCGACTTGTCATTGCCAAACTAAACTTCAAGATCCAGCCCAAAATGCGCCCCCAGGGAAAGAAACCACAGAGGAGGCTAAATATCTCTCAGCTGAAATACGAACCCACGAGAGGAGGCTTCCAGGAAGAGCTTGAGGGCGGACTATCTGAGCTCTGTTTTGAAAAGAACGACATCGAAGAGAACTGGGCATCATTGAGAAACACACGCTACAATACAGCTGTTAAACACATTGGCCCACTCTCGCGCAAGCATAAGGATTGGTTTGACGAGAATGATCTAGAAATACAGGGCCTTCTCGATGCAAAACATGAAGCGCACAGGGAATACCAGAGGGACACACCACCTCCGGCAGCAAAAAGCTGTCTTCAATACTGCTCGCAAAGCTGTCCAGAACAGGCTTAGAGAGATGCAAGACTCCTGGCTCAGCAAAAGAGCTGACGAAATTGAGATGTTCTCCGAGCGTCATGACACCAAACGGTTTTACGAGGAACTGAAAGCTCTCTACGGCCCGCAGCCCTCTAGTAATACTCCAGTTCGCAGTGTGGATGGGGTACTGCTAACAGATAAGGTTCAGATACTAGACAGATGGGCAGACCACTTCCGCAAAATACTAAACCACCCATCGTCCATAAATGAGGAGGCCATCCGGTGAATGCCGCAGGTGGAACTGAACCTGGCGTTGAATGAAGTCATCACTGAGGATGAAGTTGACAGGGCAATCAGTTTACTATCTATAGGAAAAGCTCCAGGAGCGTATGCAATACCAGCAGAGGTATATAAGACAGCTGGCCCATCCCTCACCAGAAGGATCACTGAACTCTTCTGCCACATGTGGGCTGAAGGACAAATTCCGCAGGAGCTAAAGGACGCCTCAATCGTTCACCTGTACAAAAGAAAAGGCAACCGTCAGGAATGCGACAATCATCGTGGAATATCACTACTCTCAGTAGCAGGCAAGATCCTAGCGTGCTTACTGCTAAACAGGCTCAACAAACACCTTGAACAAAGCCAGCATCTCCCAGAAAGCCAATGTGGGTTCAGAGCCGGAAAAGGAACAGTGGACATGATTTTTGCCGCTCGCCAAGTACAAGAGAAGTGTCGGGAACAAAATCAGGCCTTGTACACGACATTTATTGATTTGACAAAGGCATTTGATACAGTAAACAGAGGAGGGCTGTGGATGATAATGTCCAAGTTTGGCTGCCCCAACAAGTTCATAACCATGGTGAAACAGCTACACGAAGGCATGTGTGCTCGTGTACTTGACAGCGGTGCAATCTCTAAAACGTTTGTAGTATCAAACGGAGTAAAACAAGGATGTGTACTCGCCCCGACCTTGTTCAGCATGATGTTCGCGGCCACAATGACAGACGCCTTCAGATCACTGAAGCTTGGAATACCCATAAAGTACCGCACAGATGGCAAGTTACTCAATCCCAGAAGAATGAAGGCCAAAACCAAAGTGGCTGGCGACATAATCAGGGAACTTGTATTTGCTGACGACTGCGCTCTAATGAGCAACTCAGAACTGATCATGCAGGTTGGAATGGACCGGTTCTCTGCCGCATGCGACAATTTTGGCCTGACCATAAATGCCAAAAAAACAGAGGTCATGTACCAACCAGCACCAGGCATGCCGTACACAAAACCAGAGACTACAGTCAGCGGGCAGACGCTGAATGCCGTAGACAAATTCACATATCTGGACAGAACGCTGTCGAGATCTGTCAGTCTAAACGATGAGGTGACAAGCAGAATAGCAAAGGCCAGCACAGCCTTTGGTAGAATGCGATCGATGGTCTGGGCACGTCGTGGCATCAGCGTCAAGACCAAACTCAAAGTCTACCGTGCAACCATCATTCCAACCCTACTATACGCTTGCGAAAGCTGGACTGTATACTCTGGACATGCAAGGAGGTTAAACCACTTCCACACAGGTTGCCTGAGGCGAATATTCCACATCCGATGGCAAGATCGTGTCACTGACATCGAGGTTCTCTCGAGGGCTAACATGCGCAGCATACATGCACTGCTAGAAAAAGCACGACTAGGATGGACCGGACACCTCGTCCGTATGTCAGACGAGCGGCTCCCAAAGAAGCTTCTCTACGGCGACCTGAGAGTGCCCAAAGAAACGATTTAAAGACGGTCTGAAGGACTCACTGAAAAGTTTCCAGATCGACATCGACACCTGGGAATGTCTTGCGCAAGACAGATCTGACTGGAGAAGCGCAGTCAAATCAGGTGTTGCTACCGGCGAAGACGACCGTGCTTAGAAAGCCCAGAACAGACGCGAGACCCGGAAATCCCGAACAGCAGGAACACCATCATCTTCTACAGACATCGTGTGCCCGCTGTGTAGCAGATGTTTTCGTGCTCGCAGTGGCCTGTTCAGCCATATGGGCACCCACACTCAACAGGGAAATCTGTGACAAGGATGATGTCGGCGGTCCTCATCGACAACGGTGGACAGCTATTAATTAGCTAACGCTTTAAAGGAATTGGTAGCTGCCTTTTACCTCCTCCTTCTCGATCAATGCGTCGACAGCTCTCTTTCTAGTTTTACGCCAATCCTTTGTTGCCGCCTCCTTTTCTCTCCAGGCCGTATCAACATCTTGAGTCCACCAGGGTGGTTGGACAAAAGGGGATCTAGTGGTCCTGCGTCCTATCGTCTGGCGCAGCTTGTTCGCTACATTATCCTGTACGTACGTGTATCTGAACATCTGTTTGGCTTTCCGGTGTCTGGTGTGTTTTTCTCTGGGCATAAGAACGACACGCGGCAGGTGGTCGCTCTCTTGTGCCCCTAATACGTCCCAGCGTGTAGATGGAGCAACATCACTGGATATAAGAGCCAGGTCAATGACCCCGTCCGTATCTCCTGGTCGAGATGCAATTCTGTTCACGCGAAGAGCACACGGTTCGCTCTCCAGTCGTGACATGTTCCAGCCAATTCAGTTGTAAATTTGAACCTGATTCACTGTAAGGAATGGCATGACATAGAGGAAAGGAAGTGATTCTCCTAAACTCTTGTGTCTCTAACAATGAAGTCTACAGTACCTCATCGCTGACTGCAGTGACTGATATTTGATTTGATTTACCTCTTTGTGATATGCAAGACAAGACACCGGGGAGGGGAACTGGTCACCACTACCACACAAAAACTGAGCATATCCGACTTCGGTTTTTCCTTTTTTTTGATTAATTAATTAACAGAAACAGCGAGTTGACCAATCTTATACTACTTATAGTCCTACAATTTTTTCTTTGACATACATTTCAAATATAACCAATTGTTGTTTGTTGGGCCGATAGTCGTTACGGTTGGTAGTATTTCAAGCTGTGCTGTGTTCGTGATTCACTCCGCTGTTTGTATTTGTTTAGGCTCTTACCAAGTTTCAAATCGAACTTAAATTTTCACAGTTGATGACTAACATTCAGGGCCGTGTTCTGTGGAAGTTTGTGTGCATTTATATACCTAGTTTACCGTCTAGTGTACCGTTGCATAGCATCTTGTATCTATAAATTATAATAAATCCCTATTATCGACAATGAGTGGGCTCGCAGTGACCGAGGCCAAAATAGTTCAACCGCGAAGGTCAATTTGACCTAGGGTCTTCGCTGACCAACGGTTTGCTAGGTCAACGTGTGTCGCTGTGCGTGCTCAGGGTGGCGCTGATCAGTTAAAGGCTGAGATAACAAGAACGCTAGAGTGTGTATTAAACAAGTGATACCCTGACAGATGGACTGGTAGCTGTGCTCCACTGATTGTTTCCTGGAATAGCACAGGTGTGCGAGGTCGACCCGTACGGTAATGTGACACCACGATAAAAATGGCGGAGACAACCGACCACAAACCGAGTAGTGGAGACGCGTTAGCGCCGCAGGCAACTCTTCTACGAGAAGGAAAATTATGATGGCAAACCACACATAAGAGTCATCGCGGGAGCTACGGAGATCGTGCTCTGACCTCGATGTCTCCAGCAAATGGCGCTAAGGAAGGTGGATGCATAAGGAGAGAGAAGAGGAGAGAAAGAAAGAAAAGAGCCGGAAAGAGAAAATGTACAAGTCAGATAGACTTGGGTTAAAAAAATGTACGGATAGGCTACTGGAATTGCCACAGCGATTCCCAACGTGAAGTGATTCTCCAAAAATTGGTGTACAGTTTCGACCAATTCATGATCCTGAGACCTGCTTGAAGGAGAATGTTACCATCAAGTGTCCAGGATACAGGTGCTACAGTAATCCATGCAGGCCACCAGGTGCTACAGTAATCCACGCGGGTCCGGTAAGCGGGGACTGGCGATGTATGTGAAGCAATAACTTCCCCATACATGGATAGATACTAGCAACTGTAAAATTGAGGATGTCGAGATACAAGGGATTGAAGTAATAATCAACCACCAAGAATGGAGAATCTACAACGTTCACGTAGATCCATCTTCGAGGACGTAAAGTGGGAATTTCTGTCGGACTTGTCAGAGTCACTGAGCAAAAAGTGCCTCATTGCAGATGACTGTAATGCTAGGTCAAAGGAGTGGGGAAATGTCACTGAAAATAGGCAAGGGGTCGCCTTGAGCCAGGCATTAGTCCACACAAACCTCACTGTCGTGAATGATATACTATCGAATGATATTTCTTTTTTACTATGGTAGCAATTAAGATGATACTTTAAAAAGTGAGAGCTTTTAATTATTAGAATTACAGTGCTGGGAACACAATTGAACGTCCTCTAAGCATTTGAACTTTTTTAACATCAGTGTCGGTATCTTGGATGGGCGCCACTTGTTCTAGGTAGGGCAGGAGTGTAAGAGATAGGTGCCTTACAGTCAGAGGCAATTACTTCCTATTAAAATAGTATTGCCAGTATTCTTTTTGGTTCCCCCACTTCGCAGTCTTGGGATGAGGGCCACGAGTAGTGTGTTAGATCAATGTTTGTGTCAAGCCTTCTGTGTCTGTCCGTGTCAAACGCCCTGTTTCCATGTGTCCTGCTGCCGAGGCTTCTGACTGTGTCCACCTGTTGGTCAGCGTGACCCTTGCTGTGCTGAGAATACGAGGTTGGGAGAGGTATTGTGTATCGTTTTGGTGGAGGGAGGGGCGAGCAGGAGAAAATAGGCTTCAGTCCAAGCAGAATTGTCCTTGAGTAGTGATAATCGGGAATGAATTCTGGTGTGCAGTTAAGACTGCAGTTAGACTGGTTTTCCACGACTTGAGCCAGGCGTGAAATGCAACATAACAAACAGGATAACCGATCGAAAGCACATCAATTCCACAGAATAAAGTCCTTGATACCACCTTGTGAAGGAGTTGTGAATTATAATCCAAACAGGAATCACCAAACATCAGAAAACTCGACACAAACACCGGAGAGAGTCGAGAGCGCAGCCACTAAGGCGCAGCCATCTTACTTTATCCATATTTCCTTTATCCCTACTTTATTTTTACTATCTATAAATTTCTAACAAATCAAATTCTCTCACCTGCTTGCCAAAATACTGATTGACAAACTAATACTTGATTGACAAACCGTATGTGGATTGCCACAGAATGGATGTTTCGTGTTTGTTCTGAAACCCAGGTGATTCATCCGAGGTACTGTTCTTCATGTCGACAGTGGCTCACAGTGATTGTTGGAGAGCTGCATTCTTGAGACACTTTTGTTAGACACTGGATTCTTTAGATAATTCTGCTCAGATGCTGATTTTTGAGATACTTCTGCTAAACGCTTGTGTACAATTCAGGTATCTCGTCGAACACAAGGTGTTCCTTATTTGATCAACTAATGCGTGTGGGACTTCCAAGTGTAAGTGTCGCTAGTGGACGTACTTCCACACTTTAGGATCTGTCTAACTTTCAGACGAGATCTCAGACGCTTTGTAAATTGCTTATTGACTAGTTACTGAATGAATCTGTGTAGTTATTGCTTGAAGAAACTGTTATGAAATCTTACTGCGCTGAGAGAAAGTTGCTGGAATTCTACACTAGTAATCTCAGCAGCGATGTGAATAATAGTATCAAAGATGTCTACCTGGTGCATGTCCCTCGTGGCGCACTACTATCTCTAATTCTAACACTTGCTATGTGAAACATCAGTTTCATGACTATTTACCTCTCCTTGCTATGCTGCTGAACATCTGGACTATCGTGGTAAATTATTGTCTGTCAAAACCTCTCTCTCTCTCTCTCTTTTTCTCTCTCTCTGGCAATTTATCACTGACCAAGTCCAATTACTCATCTCACTCTGGGCTCCAAAATCTAACTGCTTTCTCAAGACTCGTCTGTAGACTGTGTTTCGGGATCTCCTTTCTCCTCTCAACCGCTATCTCAAGATGGTCCTATTCTCTCAACTGCTCGCTCCGGAATTAATCTGATTCGGGCTCTCCTAGCTATATATACCCGCAGCTTTTTCCAGATCATGTGGTGCGCTAACGACGTGGGTATTCTGATCTCATACCTAGGTTTTTTTTCCCCAAGATTTAAAAAACAAAAACTTGTTGGTAGCAAGTCCTGTTTCAATCGTCACTACTGATCACACAGTAACAGGCGTCTAGGCGTTATGCAAAAACGTGACTATGTTACATAGGTCAACACCTGCATGGCTTTGAAAACAACGCTATACATTCCTATTTCAGGATTTGAGTACATCTGTACTGGGTCACTTTCTTAGTTCAATTCTATAAGGAAAATGAATGGCTACTGACTATCAGTGCTCTACTCCCAACCTTTCTAACTAAAACATGTCTAAAATCCTATCCCTAATAAATCTACACAGCTAAGATCTGTTACAGTCGTATGTTTGTGTACTATGTTTTCTTCCTTCCTTGCTATAAGATCTAGATGGATGATCTGATGGTCACTTGAGCCAAACAGTTCCCTGACGGTAACGTTTTTAATATTTTCGTCTGTAGTAAATACTAGGTCGAGTGTGTTTTTGCCTCTGGTAGCTTCTTTTACATGTTGAATTTTAAAAAATTGGTAGTTATGCACTTAACAAAAGGTTTTGACCTGACAAGTGCTTCTGCCATTTCCCATTTTATTTCTGGAAAATTTAAATCCCCAATAAATAATAATTTTGCTGCACTTACCTTTACTATGCTACTAATCAGCTCATCGTCTTCCTCTTTTTGAATTGATGGACATCTATAGCATATTCCAACCACTATTTATTCACTCCCCCACTTTCTATTTCTCACCATTGGTTTTTGTTGCCAGATGATAGATCATCTCTGATAGTTATATTAGCTGGATTTGTACAGTATAATAAAACGCCACCCCCCTTGCCTTGTCTCCAACTACTCTTTCTTTCCTTAACATTGTATATCCCTCTATTTCAAATTCACTATCTGTAATGTCCTCATTTGTCCATGATTCTGTTAATCCCATTATATCTAGTTATTCTTCTACATATATTTTAAATTCTTCTCTTTTATTAACTATGCTTCTGACATTTGCATAAAAACATTTTAGTTTGTTCTTTTGTTGTTTTTCATGGCGGCCTGTCTTTATATGAATCACTGCATCGTAGCTGACCTCTTGTATCCGTTTTCAGTGTGAGGTAATTCATGCAAACAACAAGGTTATGGGAAAAGTTCAAAAGGTGAAATGCGAGCTCTAAAACGTACACTTATTTCGATCAATATATCTAATCCCATGTTACTGCAGCACGGAATTGTGCTGTGAATTTCACATCTGTATCTTTATTCTGTGGATTTTCCAGAATTTGTGAGTTTTTATAAGATTACAATACCAGTTTAAAAAAAGGTGACCGTATTATGTGAAAATTTAAATGATTGTATTGCGTGTATACATTATTCTCGTACATGTTTGTTCTAAAATACCAGAAACTTCTAGAGAATGCAGTAGATAAAATAGACACTGCAATTTTCCAGATATCGCAAGATACACACATTAATAATAATACAGTTAATAATTGAAAGAAATTTTGAAATAATTGGAAATAGGCTGATCAGTTAGAGGTAACAATTGATTTTTGTCAAAATTGTATTTGCACTTTGTGAAGATAAGGAAGAGAAAATTAGTTTTAAAGTTAAGCTTGTACGAGCACATCATGCATTGGGACAACTTGGGTTTGAAGGATTGAGTGTTAGGTCTGGTCCAGTTAGGATTGAGTGCTAGGTCTGGTCCAGTTAGGATTGAGGGCTAGGTCTGGCCCAGTTAGGATTGAGGGCTAGGTCTGAGTGCAAGGTCTGGTCCAGTTAGGATTGAGTGCTAGGTCTGGTCCAGTTAGGGTTGAGTGCTAGGTCTGGTCCAGTTAGGATTGAGGGCTAGGTCTGAGTGCAAGGTCTGGTCCAGTTAGGATTGAGTGCTAGGTCTGGTCCAGTTAGGGTTGAGTGCTAGGTCTGGTCCAGTTAGGATTGAGTGCTAGGTCTGGTCCAGTTAGGATTGAGTGCTAGGTCTGGTCCAGTTAGGATTGAGGGCTATATCTGAGTGCTAGGTCTGATCCAGTTAGGATTGAGTGCTAGGTCTGGTCCAGTTAGGATTGAGTGCTAGGTCTTGTCCAGTCTGCTCCTCCATGAGTAAAGTACTAGACAAACACAAAATCACACCCTGATCATATCACAGCAGGTCATTTATAGGGAATCACTACCACAAACATATAACTTCTAACGTTTATGAAGCGCCGACAGAAGTCATTACACAAACATGCAGACTTACACAAAACCAAAAAATCCTAGACATGGCATTTGTCACCAGGGAACATTTCAACACACTAAATGAAGCCTATGAACAAGTCCACGTGAACATTTCAACACACTAAATGAAGCCTATGAACAAGTCCACATGAACATTGCAACACACTAAATGAAGCCTATGAACAAGTCCACATGAACATTTCTCACAGAAAACCCATTTAAGAAAACTCTATCACATCAATTCAAACATCAATACAGAAGTACATGACTTTATTTAGGAATCTCTTTTTATATTTTAATGGAATTTATAATTTATAATGGAAACACATTTGTTACAAATATCTCCAGTTGTAAATGCACAAGTTCAAAGTGGGAGAAACAAAAGGGTGAATGATACAGTGTGTCTGAGAACAGTAGGAGCTAGTGTAGATGTCTGAGAACAGTAGGAGCAAGTGTAGATGTCTGAGAACAGTAGGAGCTAGTGAAGTGTAGATGTCTGAGAACAGTAGGAGCTAGTGAAGTGTAGATGTCTGAGAACAGTAGGAGCTAGTGAAGTGTAGATGTCTGAGAACAGTAGGAGCTAGTGTAGTGTAGATGTCTGAGACCAGTAGGAGCTAGTGAAGTGTAGATGTCTGAGAACAGTAGGAGCTAGTGAAGTGTAGATGTCTGAGAACAGTAGGAGCTAGTGAAGTGTAGATGTCTGAGAACAGTAGGAGCTAGTGTAGATGTCTGAGAACAGTAGGAGCTAGTGAAGTGTAGATGTCTGAGAACAGTAGGAGCTAGTGAAGTGTAGATGTCTGAGAACAGTAGGAGCTAGTGAAGTGTAGATGTCTGAGAACAGTAGGAGCTAGTGAAGTGTAGATATCTGAGAACAGTAGGAGCTAGTGTAGATGTCTGAGAACAGTAGGGGCTAGTGAAGTGTAGATGTCTGAGAACAGTAGGAGCTAGTGAAGTGTAGATGTCTGAGAACAGTAGGAGCTAGTGAAGTGTAGATGTCTGAGAACAGTAGGAGCTAGTGAAGTGTAGATGTCTGAGAACAGTAGGAGCTAGTGAAGTGTAGATGTCTGAGAACAGTAGGAGCTAGTGTAGATGTCAGAGAACAGTAGGAGCTAGTGAAGTGTAGATGTCTGAGAACAGTAGGAGCTAGTGAAGTGTAGATGTCTGAGAACAGTAGGAGCTAGTGAAGTGTAGATATCTGAGAACAGTAGGAGCTAGTGTAGATATCTGAGAACAGTAGGAGCTAGTGTAGATGTCTGAGAACAGTAGGAGCTAGTGAAGTGTAGATGTCTGAGAACAGTAGGAGCTAGTGTAGTGTAGATATCTGAGAACAGTAGGAGCTAGTGTAGATGTCTGAGAACAGTAGGAGCTAGTGAAGTGTAGATGTCTGAGAACAGTAGGAGCTAGTGTAGATGTCTGAGAACAGTAGGAGCTAGTGAAGTGTAGATGTCTGAGAACAGTAGGAGCTAGTGAAGTTTAGATGTCTGAGAACAGTAGGAGCTAGTGAAGTGTAGATGTCTGAGAACAGTAGGAGCTAGTGAAGTGTAGATATCTGAGAACAGTAGGAGCTAGTGTAGATGTCTGAGAACAGTAGGAGCTAGCGTAGATGTCTGAGAACAGTAGGAGCTAGTGTAGATGTCTGAGAACAGTAGGAGCTAGTGAAGTGTAGATGTCTGAGAACAGTAGGAGCTAGTGTAGATGTCTGAGAACAGTAGGAGCTAGTGTAGTGTAGATATCTGAGAACAGTAGGAGCTAGTGTAGATGTCTGAGAACAGTAGGAGCTAGTGTAGTGTAGATATCTGAGAACAGTAGGAGCTAGTGTAGATGTCTGAGAACAGTAGGAGCTAGTGAAGTGTAGATGTCTGAGAACAGTAGGAGCTAGTGTAGTGTAGATGTCTGAGACCAGTAGGAGCTAGTGAAGTGTAGATGTCTGAGAACAGTAGGAGCTAGTGAAGTGTAGATGTCTGAGAACAGTAGGAGCTAGTGAAGTGTAGATGTCTGAGAACAGTAGGAGCTAGTGAAGTGTAGATATCTGAGAACAGTAGGAGCTAGTGAAGTGTAGATGTCTGAGACCAGTAGGAGCTAGTGTAGATGTCTGAGAACAGTAGGAGCTAGTGAAGTGTAGATGTCTCAGAACAGTAGGAGCTAGTGAAGTGTAGATGTCTCAGAACAGTAGGAGCTAGTGAAGTGTAGATGTCTGAGAACAGTAGGAGCTAGTGAAGTGTAGATGTCTGAGAACAGTAGGAGCTAGTGTAGTGTAGATGTCTAAGAATCTATTCTAAACTATTGTGTGCAATATAAATTAACCACTACAATCATGTTAACTGTTATAGCAGTGATAAGTCGCTGTTTTTTCTTATTTATGATTTTGCTTTATCATTTTTCTTTTTTGCTTTTCTACTACTGATTTCACACTTGCCTAACCCCAACTCACCCATTTGACTGCATTCTATATAGCACCCTGTGTTAAGCCTAGCTTTAGTTTCATACTTTATAGGCCTTACTAATTACAATTTTTAACACAGTGATGAAACATATACTTTGCTACCACATGCTGTCCTATCTCATTTAGATGTAAATCTTTCCTGTCTAGATCTTGTTATATCTGATGTAGATATAAACCTTTCCTGTCTAGATCTTGTCTGATCTGATGTAGACATAAACCTTTCCTGTCAAGCATTTTGCATTTCTCTATTTTCTCATCAATAAATTCGATCACCATGTCTCCACACATCACCTGCAACCTGATGTTGAAACCTATTTTCGTACTATCTAAATACTTACTTACTTTCCGTGTTCAAACACCATGTCACACAATCTGACCAGTATTCAGCAACTTGAACTGCCTTGCCGCTCGCCTCCGTCATGTCATTCATGTCACAGGTTTCAGGGAGGTTGGGGCAGGTCATCAGATGATCTTGATCCTGAACTGCGCCGCATTCACATGTGTCGACATCTGAGTATCCTATCTAAATAGTCTGACCCATCTGCTCTGTCTAAAATACCCATCATGGTGACCTTCCTGTACTTTCTTTCTTTAAATGTCCTCATCAGACGCTTGTATAATTGCATTATTTTCTTTGTACCATGCCTCTTTAGATTATTCGTTACTACCATTACCACGACATGACTGTTCGCTGTCACCTATCAACTTTATTTTCTCCTATATCCTCAATCTTTGCTCCTCCAATATTTTTTCAAACATTTGATGCTGTTCTGACAAATGTTTGCAAATGTTTATGGGTTAATGATTCCAATCTGACACTTGGATGTCTGTCTTTCTTTCAAAGTTGTTTGATTTAACCCTTTTCACTTTTTAAATTTTGAAAACTATTATTGAAGACATGAATCTAATTTCTAAATTTCAGAATTGAATATTTTATACCTCAATATTTATTCACATTTTCAAATAATATTCTCTGGAGAAAAATCCCAACATAGTCACAGACAATGTCAAAGAGGTTTTAATTATCATCATTATAGACTGGTTATTGCAAAATCAATCATATTGTTATTTCAAGCCAGAAAATAATCTCAAATATGCGGATGACCCAGTTTTGCTGGTAGAAAATGAACAAGAATGACAAAAATAATTGTTTCATGACAAGAATACAACTCAGGTTCCACGGGTTGGACATTAACACAAAGAAAACAAAATCTATGATAATTAACAAAGCAAGACTTGAAATTTACGGTACAGATACAAATTAGTAGACCGTTTCAGTCATGACTGACTATAGGAGGATGTGACTTCGAGTGATAAAAAATGTAAACTTAACTTTTTTTGTCTTTCTCTTTGCGGCGTTGTCTTTTCACTTCTCTGTGTTGCAAGAGTTTCACCAAGCGTGAGGTGGCCATTTAGGGTACATCTCCACCTGGATTGGTCTGCAGCTTCGTCTTCCCAGGATGTCAGATTCATGTCCAGGGCCTTCATATCACGCTTGCACACATCTTTGAACCTCAGCCAGGGTTTGCCAACTTCTCGTGCCATCCGCCAACTGTCCATAGTAGATGTCTTTGGGAATGTGACCATCTTCCATGCATCGAACATGACCAAGCCATTGTAGTTCTCACTGCCTAAGTAGAGTGTACATGTTGGGAAGACCAGTGCGAGAGTGCATCTCTACATTTGTCACTCTGTCCCTCCGTGTAATTCCAAGAATGTACCGCAGGCACCATAGATGGAAGGTATTAAGCATGTGCTCTTGTTAGGCATAAGTTGTCAAAGTCTCGCTGCCATATAGGAGTGTGCTTACAACACATGCATTGTATACCATGGCCTTGGTTTTAATTGTCGGTTTCTAGTTTTTCCAAACGTGTTGGGACGTTAGCACATATAGCATCAGCTTTACCAATACGACCATCTATTTCTGGGTCTAGAGAGAGCTTGTCATTGATAAGAGATTCCAGGTATGGGAATTGATGCACAGCTGCCAGTTCATAATTATCGATGCTAAGACTTGGCGTGGCATCTACTTCCTGTCCCAGAACATTTATTTTTGTTGAGACTTATTGTGAGCCCAAAATCTTTGCAAGCGTGGGAGAAGCGATCTATCAGTCTCTGAAGTTCCTGCTGACTGTGGGTGACAATTGTAGCATCATCAGCGAAAAACAAGTCCCTGATGGTGACCGCCCTGATCTTTACTTTGACCTTGAACTTGCAAGGTTAAACAGCCGACCATCCGACCTAGTGTGAAGGCAGATTCCTTCCCTTGCGTTACCAAATGCATGTTTCAGTAACAGAGCAAAGAAGATTCCGAACAGTGTCGGGGCCAGAACACAGCCCTGCTTAACACCACCTAGAATTACAAATGGTTGTGATATGCTACTATCAGATTGGACTGTTCCTGTCAGGCTCTCATGGAACGATATTATTAGTCGTAGCTGTTTGTTTGGGCAGCCTATTTTAGAAAGGATTTGGAAGAGTCCATCTCTACTAACCAAATCAAATGCCTCTGTCAGGTCAATGAAAGCGACACAAAAGAGCTGGTTCTGCTGACATGACTATTTCTGAAGTTATCGAAGAGAGAAAATCATGTTGATAGTTGATCTTCCAGACCTGAAGCCACACTGTGACTCCGGATACACATGCTCAGCCAATTTCTGTAGCCTTAGTAAGATAACTCTGGCGAAGACTTTACCAACAACACTAAACAGAGAGACACCTCAATAGTTATTATAGTCACTTCTATCACCTTTGTTTTTGGTATAATTTTACAATCTGTGTATCTCTCATATCTTGAGGTAATGTGACCTCTTTCTAGCACTAACATAACATCATATACAGCAGTTGCAAAAAGTGTATCTTGACAGCGTTTGATCAAATCAGGTGGGGATCAGAGATCAGGTCACTGCCTGGTGCTTTGCTCAAGGCCAAGCTGTCAATAGCTTTATTCAGATCTTCTATAGAGGGTTTGATGCCAAGCTCGTTCATACTGGGATAACTTTTGACAGTGTCAAGGGTTGTGGGAATGACTATATTGACCCACGAGGAAAGCTCAGAATAGTGCTCGATCCATCGCTCCAACTGCTTTCCTTTATCTGTTATTTTCTTCCTGGTACTGTTTTCGTACTCACAGAGCCAATAGCTTTCTTTATACCATCGTGCATTTGTCTGATGTTCATTGTTTGTGCTGCAGTCTGGATGTTTTCACTAAGCTGTAGTCAATACTCATTTGCACACTGACGAGCTGTTTGGTACACCTGGCTTCTGGCGGACTTGAAGTTGTACAGAGTACCTGCATTTAGAATCTGCTTGTATCAGAGCAACGCGCTTGGTCTCAATGACTGGTGTCATATCCTCCACTTTCGCTTCAAACCAGTCATCTGATTTAACAGTTCTTTTTCCAAATGTAGCAAGTGCAGGGTTGTGTATGACATTTTGAAGATGCTGCCAAGTCTCTGTAACAGCGGTGTCATGATGTTGGATATTCAGAGTTTCCTGAAAAGCATTGTGAAATCTTTTGATCAGCGCAGGGTCCGACATTCTAGTTGCGTCGATGCGTGGCTTGCCTTTGCTTCTGGTGATGGAACTTCTTCCGCTGCAATTCTATATTATAGCGAACCAAAGACTGACCAGTGTCACAGTCTGCACTATGGTAAGTGCGCGTCAGGAGCACATACTTAAGGAGAGATCTGACAAGAATTAGATCCAGCTGATGCCAGTGCTTTGATCGTGGGTGCATCCACGATACTTTATGTTGGGGTTTGGTCTGAAAATAAGAGTTGGTCACACAAAGTTCATGGTAGGCACAGAGCTCTAGGAGCCGCTGGCCATTTTCATTAATTTGTCCAACTCCAAACTTGCCAAGACATGAAGGCCACGAGTCGTGATCAGCGCCCACTCTAGCATTGAAATCACATAGTAGATCAAGCTGTTCTTGACTATGGATACTTCTAATGGTGGCTGATAAATCATCATAGAACTGATCTTTGACAAAGTAGGTGCATATACACAGACAAGCATGACGGGATCTACTGTGGTATGGAGACGAATTGTAAGCAGACGTTCTGAACCATTCTCGTCTGGTTCAACCATATGTATTAGAGACTTTTTAACTGCAAAGCCTACACCATGCTCTCTCTTTTTGTTAGGGGTCTTTTCCTTGCCAGTAGAATAAGTAGTCTTTCTCCCTCATTGACCCTGAGCCCGCTAACCGAGTTTCTTGAAGTGCTACAATGTCCACATCCAGTCTTTTCAGCTCGTCATTAATTAATCGTGTCTTTCTGGCATCGTTTATATCATGCAGGTTATCAGATAGTCCAGTCGGCATGGTATGAACATTCCAATATCCCAGTTTATTTATTGATGTACTTGTTGTGTTGACATTACAGGGTGAAACTGGAAGGCCTCTTTCTATGGGCATCTTTCTATGGATAACAAACTGTTGCCCGTGCAGCAGGTCCCTTTCTCCAACTAACTAATTTATCCAGAGGACCTGCATTTGTAGGCTAAAGCCTGGAATCAGCTACATCACTGGAGTTACCAGCGATGGAACCACCACTAGACTGCCTTAGGGACACCAGCTCCAGCGATGGAACCACCACTAGACTGCCTTAGGGACACCAGCTCCAGCGATGGAACCACCACTAGACTGCCTTAGGGACACCAGCTCCAATGGTGGAACCACCACTAGACTGCCTTAGGGACACCAGCTCCATCGATGGAGCCACCACTAGACTGCCTTAGGGACACCAGCTGCAGCGATGAAACCACCACTAGACTGCCTAAAGGACACTAGCTCCAGCGATGGAACCACCACTAGACTGCCTTAGGGACACCAGCTCCAGATTTTATCTCAGGGTTTATTTCCGAAGCCTCTCCCGTGAATAGGCGGTGGGTGAATAGTTTTTACGAAAACAGTTCTTAGGCCTATTCTGCTCTCATATCTAAACGGTCAATTTACGGGTCGTGTGACCGGTTATTGGTTTATTTATGGCACTATAAGATGGATGATTGCTGATGTTTATAACTCTTCCATGGGTAAGTTTGGTAGCTACGTCACAGAAAACTAGCATTATATATTTGTTTACTCCATTTAGAAAAAACGAAACAAAATATGTGCCATCTTGGTGTCGTAATCACCCACTCATACAAGTCCCTAATAAAAACACTAAACAGGTCAAGAGCTTCTCCTTTCTTGGAAATATAATCATGAAAATAGATCAAGAATAGCCACATCTGTTTTCACCAACACAATATCTTCCAACAAGTCACTCACACATTAATGTTGAGCGTAATAAGGTCTTGTGTATACTCGTTTTTACTATTTGACAATGTACAATGAACAAACTCTTGGAGAAGATAATGTGGATAAATATGTATAGAAAAATGGGACGCATCTCTTGGAGAACAAATGACGGAGAAAGTCAGAGAAATTAGGGGTACGAAGAGTATTGCAAACAAAATCAGAGTCAGACAGTTAAAAATTTTGATCACATCTAAAATATATAACATCTTGCTTAATACAATACTAGAAGGAAAGTTGGAGAGCAAACGTGCCAACGATGGACAACCCTTTCAGTAGGAGGATAACATAATAAGTAGAACAAGTAAAAGCTGGGCAGCAGGTGTTGTAGATGTATTGCAGGCGACCTTCGCTGTGAAGATTGCACCTGAACAATTCTTCTTCTTCTGCGTTCGTTCTCAATCTCCCGCTACCAAGCTCTGTACAGGTCTTCGCAAGTAGCAGGATGTAGTCCGGAGAATGGAATGCGTTGTGCCGCTAGTTTACAACTTTGCTGCGATATTTGCACCTTTCGGTCTGACACATCCGTCTTAGGCGGCACCTGAATTATTATTGTCACATATCTGTCCTTCCACCAAGATCTCACATTTAATAGTGTCAAATATGTGTCCTTCCACTAAGATCTCACATTTAATAGTGTCAAATATGTGTCCTTCCACTAAGATCTCACATTTAATAGTGTCAAATATGTGTCCTTCCACCAAGATCTCACACATAATAGTGTCAAATATGTGTCTTTCCACCAATATCTCACATTAAATAGGCTTATCTCATTGCCGTCATGATATTAAGACTTGTCCTTTTTGGAGTCCGCCAATTGTTGTTAGTCATGCTCACTTTCAGACCTACATGACACAGATTATTAATCATATGTCCTCCCAATAATACTCCTGGCAGATCGTCAAGCTCTTGTTTTCGAATTTCTCCTTTTAAACTGTACAGATTCTTGTTTGAGCTGTCCTGGTGTCATCTCTGTTTGAGCTGTCCTGATGGGTGTCATCTGTGTTTGAGCTGTCCTGATGGGTGTCATCTCTGTTTGAGCTGTCCTGATGGGTGTCATCTCTGTTTGAGCTGTCCTGATGTCATCTGTATTTGAGCTGTCCTGATGGGTGTCATCTCTGTTTGAGCTGTCCTGATGGGTGTCATCTCTGTTTGAGCTGTCCTGATAGGTGTCATCTCTGTTTGAGCTGTCCTGGTGGGTGTCATCTCTGTTTGAACTGTCCTGATGGGTGTCATCTCTGTTTGAGCTGTCCTGATGTCATCTGTGTTTGAGCTGTCCTGATGGATGTCATCTCTGTTTGAGCTGTCCTGATGGGTGTCATCTCTGTTTGAGCTGTCCTGATGGGTGTCATCTCTGTTTGAGCTGTCCTGATGTCATCTGTGTTTGAGCTGTCCTAATGGGTGTCATCTCTGTTTGAGCTGTCCTGATGGGTGTCATCTCTGTTTGAGCTGTCCTGATGTCATCTCTGTTTGAGCTGTCCTGATGGGTGTCATCTCTGTTTTAGCTGTCCTGATGGGTGTCATCTCTGTTTGAGCTGTCCTAATAGGTGTCATTTGTGTTTGAGCTGTCATGATAGGTGTCATCTGTGTTTGAGCTGTCCTGATGGGTGTCATCTCTGTTTGAGCTGTCCTGATGTCATCTGTATTTGAGCTGTCCTGATGGGTGTCATCTCTGTTTGAGCTGTCCTGATGGGTGTCATCTCTGTTTGAGCTGTCCTGATGGGTGTCATTTCTGTTTGAGCTGTCCTGATAGGTGTCATCTCTGTTTGAGCTGTCCTGGTGGGTGTCATCTCTGTTTGAACTGTCCTGATGAGTGTCATCTCTGTTTGAGCTGTCCTGATGTCATCTGTGTTTGAGCTGTCCTGATGGATGTCATCTCTGTTTGAGCTGTCCTGATGGGTGTCATCTCTGTTTGAGCTGTCCTGATGGGTGTCATCTCTGTTTGAGCTGTCCTGATGTCATCTGTGTTTAAGCTGTCTTAATGGGTGTCATCTCTGTTTGAGCTGTCCTGATGGGTGTCATCTCTGTTTGAGCTGTCCTGATGTCTTCTCTGTTTGAGCTGTCCTGATGGGTGTCATCTCTGTTTGAGCTGTCCTAATAGGTGTCATTTGTGTTTGAGCTGTCATGATAGGTGTCATCTGTGTTTGAGCTGTCCTGGTGGGTGTCATCTCTGTTTGAGCTATCCTGATGTCATCTGTGTTTGAGCTGTTCTGATGTCATCTGTGTTTGAGCTGTCCTGATGGGTGTTATCTCTGTTTGATCTGTCCTGATGGGTGTCATCTCTGTTTGAGCTGTCCTGATAGGTGTCATCTCTGTTTGAGTTGTCCTGATGGGTGTCATCTCTGTTTGAGCTGTCCTGGTGGGTGTCATCTCTTTTTGAGTTGTCCTGATGTCATCTGTATTTGAGCTGTCCTGATGGGTGTCATCTCTGTTTGAGCTGTCCTGATGGGTGTCATCTCTGTTTGAGCTGTCCTGATGTCATCTGTGTTTGAGCTGTCCTGATGGGTGTCATCTCTGTTTGAGCTGTCCTGATGGGTGTCATCTCTGTTTGAGCTGTCCTGATGTCATCTGTGTTTGAGTTGTCCTGATGGATGTCATCTCTGTTTGAGCTGTCCTGATGGGTATCATCTCTGTTTGAGCTTTCCTGATGGGTGTCATCTCTGTTTGAGCTGTCCTGATAGGTGTCATCTGTGTTTGAGCTGTCCTGGTGGGTATTATCTCTGTTTGAGCTGTCCTGATGGGTGTTATCTCTGTTTGAGCTGTCCTGATAGGTGTCATCTCTGTTTGAGCTGTCCTGGTGGGTGTCATCTCTGTTTGAGTTGTCCTGATGTCATCTGTGTTTGAGCTGTCCTGATGGGTGTCATCTCTGTTTGAGCTGTCCTGATGGGTGTCATCTCTGTTTGAGCTGTCCTGATGTCATCTGTGTTTGAGCTGTCCTAATGGGTGTCATCTCTGTTTGAGCTGTCCTGATGGGTGTCATCTCTGTTTGAGCTGTCCTGATGGGTGTCATCTCTGTTTTAGCTGTCCTTATGGGTGTCATCTCTGTTTGAGCTGTCATGATAGGTGTCATCTGTGTTTGAGCTGTCCTGGTGGGTGTCATCTATGTTTGAGCTATTCTGGTGTCATCTGTGTTTGAGCTGTTCTGATGTCATCTGTGTTTCAGCTGTCCTGATGTCATATGTGTTAAAGCTGTCCTGATGGGTGTCATCTCTGTTTGAGCTGTCCTGATAGGTGTCATCTCTGTTTGAGCTGTCCTGATGGGTGTCATCTCTGTTTGAGCTGTCCTGATGGGTGTCATCTCTGTTTGAGCTGTCCTGATGTCATCTGTGTTTGAGCTGTCCTGATGGGTGTCATCTCTGTTTGAGCTGTCCTGATGGGTGTCATCTCTGTTTGAGCTGTCCTGATGTCATCTGTGTTTGAGCTGTCCTGATGGGTGTCATCTCTGTTTGAGCTGTCCTGATGTCATCTGTGTTTGAGCTGTCCTGATGGGTGTCATCTCTGTTTCAAATGTCCTGATGTCATCTCTGTTTGAGCTGTCCTGATGTCATCTCTGTTTGAGCTGTCCTGATGTCATCTGTATTTGAGCTGTCCTGATGGGTGTCATCTCTGTTTGAGCTGTCCTAATAGGTGTCATTTGTGTTTGAGCTGTCATGATAGGTGTCATCTGTGTTTGAGCTGTCCTGGTGGGTGTCATCTCTGTTTGAGCTATCCTGATGTCATCTGTGTTTGAGCTGTTCTGATGTCATCTGTGTTTGAGCTGTTCTGATGTCTTCTGTGTTTGAGCTGTCCTGATTGGTGTTATCTCTGTTTGATCTATCCTGATGGGTGTCATCTCTGTTTGAGCTGTACTGGTGGGTGTCATCTCTGTTTGAGTTGTCCTGATGTCATCTGTGTTTGAGCTGTCTTAATGGGTGTCATCTCTGTTTGAGCTGTCCTGATGGGTGTCATCTCTGTTTGAGCTGTCCTGATGGGTGTCATCTCTGTTTGAGCTGTCCTGATGGGTGTCATCTCTGTTTGAGCTGTTCTGATGTCATCTCTGTTTGAGCTGTCCTGATGGGTGTCATCTCTTTTTGAGTTGTCCTGATGGGTGTCATCTCTGTTTGAGCTGTCCTGATGTCATCTGTGTTTGAGCTGTCCTGATGGGTGTCATCTCTGTTTGAGCTGTCCTGATGGGTGTCATCTCTGTTTGAGCTGTCCTGATTTCATCTGTGTTTGAGCTGTCCTGATGGATGTCATCTCTGTTTGAGCTGTCCTGATGGGTGTCATCTCTGTTTGAGATGTCCTGGTGGGTGTCATCTCTGTTTGAGCTGTCCTGATGTCATCTGTGTTTGAGCTGTCCTAATGGGTGTCATCTCTGTTTGAGCTGTCCTGATGGGTGTCATCTCTGTTTGAGCTGTACTGATGTCATCTCTGTTTGAGCTGTCCTGATGGGTGTCATCTCTGTTTTAGCTGTCCTGATGGGTGTCATCTCTGTTTGAGCTTTCCTAATGGGTGTCATCTCTGTTTTTGCTGTCCTGATGGGTGTTATCTCTGTTTGAGCTGTCCTGATGTCATCTGTGTTTGAGTTGTCCTGATGGATGTCATCTCTGTTTGAGCTGTCCTGATTGGTGTCATCTCTGTTTGAGCTGTCCTGATGGGTGTCATCTCTGTTTCAGCTGTCCTGATAGGTGTCATCTGTGTTTGAGCTGTCCTGGTGGGTATTATCTCTGTTTGAGCTGTCCTGATGGGTGTTATCTCTGTTTGAGCTGTCCTGATAGGTGTCATCTCTGTTTGAGCTGTCCTGGTGGGTGTCATCTCTGTTTGAGTTGTCCTGATGTCATCTGTGTTTGAGCTGTCCTGATGGGTGTCATCTCTGTTTGAGCTGTCCTGATGGGTGTCATCTCTGTTTGAGCTGTCCTGATGTCATCTGTGTTTGAGCTGTCCTAATGGGTGTCATCTCTGTTTGAGCTGTCCTGATGGGTGTCATCTCTGTTTGAGCTGTCCTGATGGGTGTCATCTCTGTTTTAGCTGTCCTTATGGGTGTCATCTCTGTTTGAGCTGTCATGATAGGTGTCATCTGTGTTTGAGCTGTCCTGGTGGGTGTCATCTATGTTTGAGCTATCCTGGTGTCATCTGTGTTTGAGCTGTTCTGATGTCATCTGTGTTTCAGCTGTCCTGATGTCATATGTGTTAAAGCTGTCCTGATGGGTGTCATCTCTGTTTGAGCTGTCCTGATAGGTGTCATCTCTGTTTGAGTTGTCCTGATGGGTGTCATCTCTGTTTGAGTTGTCCTGATGTCATCTGTGTTTGAGCTGTCCTGATGGGTGTCATCTCTGTTTGAGCTGTCCTGATGGGTGTCATCTCTGTTTGAGCTGTCCTGATGGGTGTCATCTCTGTTTGAGCTGTCCTGATGTCATCTGTGTTTGAGCTGTCCTGATGGGTGTCATCTCTGTTTGAGCTGTCCTGATGGGTGTCATCTCTGTTTGAGCTGTCCTGATGTCATCTGTGTTTGAGCTGTCCTGATGGGTGTCATCTCTGTTTCAAATGTCCTGATGTCATCTCTGTTTGAGCTGTCCTGATGTCATCTCTGTTTGAGCTGTCCTGATGTCATCTGTATTTGAGCTGTCCTGATGGGTGTCATCTCTGTTTGAGCTGTCCTAATAGGTGTCATTTGTGTTTGAGCTGTCATGATAGGTGTCATCTGTGTTTGAGCTGTCCTGGTGGGTGTCATCTCTGTTTGAGCTATCCTGATGTCATCTGTGTTTGAGCTGTTCAGATGTCATCTGTGTTTGAGCTGTTCTGATGTCATCTGTGTTTGAGCTGTCCTGATTGGTGTTATCTCTGTTTGATCTATCCTGATGGGTGTCATCTCTGTTTGAGCTGTACTGGTGGGTGTCATCTCTGTTTGAGCTGTCCTGATGGGTGTCATCTCTGTTTGAGCTGTCCTGATGGGTGTCATCTCTGTTTGAGCTGTCCTGATGGGTGTCATCTCTGTTTGAGCTGTTCTGATGTCATCTCTGTTTGAGCTGTCCTGATGGGTGTCATCTCTTTTTGAGTTGTCCTGATGGGTGTCATCTCTGTTTGAGCTGTCCTGATGTCATCTGTGTTTGAGCTGTCCTGATGGGTGTCATCTCTGTTTGAGCTGTCCTGATGGGTGTCATCTCTGTTTGAGCTGTCCTGATTTCATCTGTGTTTGAGCTGTCCTGATGGATGTCATCTCTGTTTGAGCTGTCCTGATGGGTGTCATCTCTGTTTGAGATGTCCTGGTGGGTGTCATCTCTGTTTGAGCTGTCCTGATGTCATCTGTGTTTGAGCTGTCCTAATGGGTGTCATCTCTGTTTGAGCTGTCCTGATGGGTGTCATCTCTGTTTGAGCTGTACTGATGTCATCTCTGTTTGAGCTGTCCTGATGGGTGTCATCTCTGTTTTAGCTGTCCTGATGGGTGTCATCTCTGTTTGAGCTTTCCTGATGGGTGTCATCTCTGTTTTTGCTTTCCTGATGGGTGTTATCTCTGTTTGAGCTGTTCTGATGTCATCTGTGTTTGAGTTGTCCTGATGGATGTCATCTCTGTTTGAGCTGTCCTGATTGGTGTCATCTCTGTTTGAGCATTCCTCATGGGTGTCATCTCTGTTTCAGCTGTCCTGATGTCATCTGTGTTTGAGCTGTCCTGATGTCATCTGTGTTTGAGCTGTCCTGATGGGTGTCATCTCTGTTTGAGCTGTCCTGATAAGTGTCATCTCTGTTTGAGTTGTCCTGATGGGTGTCATCTCTGTTTGAGCTGTCCTGATGTCATCTGTGTTTGAGCTGTCCTGATGGATGTCATCTCTGTTTGAGCTGTCCTGATGGCTGTCATCTCTGTTTGAGCTGTCCTGATGTCATCTGTGTTTGAGCTGTCCTGATGGGTGTCATCTCTGTTTGAGCTTTCCTGATGGGTGTCATTTCTTTTTGAGCTGTCCTGATGGGTGTCATCTTCGTTTGAGCTGTTCTGATGGGTCTCATCTCTGTTTGAGCTGTTCTGATAGGTGTCAACTCTGTTTGAGCTGTCCTGATGTCATCTGTGTTTGAGCTGCCTTGATAGATGTCATCTCTGTTTGAGATGTCCTGATGGGTGTCATCTCTGATTGAGCTGTCCTGATGGGTGTCATCTGTGTTTGAGCTGTTCTGATGGGTGTAATCTGTGTTTGAGCTGCCCTTTTGGGTGTCATCTCTGTTTGATCTGTCCTGGTGTCATCTGTGTTTGAGCTTTCCTGGTTAGTGTCATGTCTGTTTGAGTTGTCCTGATGGGAGTCATCTGTGTTTGAACTGTCCTGATGTCATCTCTGTTTGAGCTGTCCTGATGGGTGTCATCTGTATTTGAGCTGTCCTGATGGGTGTCATTTGTGTTTGAGCTGTCCTGATTGGTGTCATCTGTATTTGAGCTGTCCTGATGGGTGTCATCTGTGTTTGAGCTGTCCTGATAGGTGTCATCTCTGTTTGAGATGTCCTGATGGGTGTCATCTCTGTTTGAGCTGTCCTGATGGCTGTCATATGTGTTTGAGCTGTCCTCCTTGCAAGATTCCTTAAGATTTAACAATAATAATCCTGTTCTATGTCCTCAGACCTCTGTTTGTACAAGATACGCTCAAGAACATTTCTCTAAGTCATATGGTCAAACTATTGGTCTGGACTTTTATCTCAAGCGAATAAACCTTCTAGGTAGGTGGGACGAGGGAGCACTGATCCAGCAGTTGGTAGTGACAGTTGTTGGTGTTTGTGACATCTGTTGTTAGTAGTAGTTGTTCTTAGTTACAGTTGTTGTTAGTGAGAGTTGTTGTATTTAGTGCCAGTTGTTGTTAATGACAGTTGCTGTTAGTGACAGTTGTTGTTAGTGACAGTTGTTGTTCTTAGTGCCAGTTGTTGTTCTTAGTGCCAGTTGTTGTTAATGACAGTTGTTGTTAGTGACAGTTGTTGTTAGTGACAGTTGTTGTTAGTGACAGTTGTTCTTAGTGCCAGTTGTTGTTAATGACAGTTGTTGTTAGTGACAGTTGTTGTTAGTGACAGTTGTTGTTCTTAGTGCCAGTTGTTGTTAATGACAGTTGTTGTTAGTGACAGTTGTTGTTAGTGACAGTTGTTGTTAGTGACAGTTGTTGTTCTTAGTGCCGGTTGTTGTTCTTAGTGCCAGTTGTATTTGTATGTGGCTGTTGTTGTTAGTGGCAGTTGTTGTTGTTAGTGGCATATGTTGTTGTTAGTGGCAGTTGTTGTTGTTAGTGGCAGATGTTGTTGTTAGTGACAGTTTTTGTTGTTAGTAGCAGTAGTTGTTGTTAGTAGCAGTTGTTCTTAGTGACAGTTGTTGTTAGTGGCAGTTGTTGTTGTTAGTAGCAGTAGTTGTTGTTAGTAGCAGTTGTTCTTAGTGACAGTTGTTGTTAGTGGCAGTTGTTGTTAGCGACAGTTGTTGTTGTTAGTGGCATTTGTTGTTAGCAACAGTTGTTGTTGTTAGTGGCATTTGTTGTTAGCGACAGTTGTTGTTGTTAGTGGCATTTGTTGTTAGCGACAGTTGTTGTTAGCGACAGTTGTTGTTGTTGATGACAGTTGTTGTTAGTCTCTGTTTTCTTTGTTAATGCCCCTTGTTGTTATGGATAAATTTTGTTGTTAATGCCAGTTGTTGTTGTTAGTGACAATTGTTTTTAGTGACAGGTAAAAAGTTTTTAATCACATATTCGTCCTGTTTTTGTTTTAGGACACACAAATGTGGCTCTGCAAGTATGGGATATAGGCGGACAATCTTTAGGAGGTTCCATGCTTGAGAACTACATCTTTGGGGCTCATGTGAGTAGTTGTGTGTGATATAAACAGTGTTGTGTGTGATATAAACAGTGTTGTGTCTGATATAAACAGTGTTGTGCGTGTGTGATATAAACAGTGTTGTGTGTGATATAAACAGTGTTGTGTCTGATATAAACAGTGTTGAGTATGATATAAACAGTGTTGTCTGTGTGATATAAACAGTGTTGTGCATGTGTGATATAAACAGTGTTGTGTGTGATATAAACAGTGTTGTATGTGTCATATAAACAGTGGTGTATG
Organism: Ariolimax columbianus; assembly: GCA_036924085.1. Classification (NCBI taxonomy): domain Eukaryota; kingdom Metazoa; phylum Mollusca; class Gastropoda; order Stylommatophora; family Arionidae; genus Ariolimax; species Ariolimax columbianus. The sequence continues at coordinate 191,505 of JAVGWX010000001.1, read as the reverse complement.
TGTGATATAAACAGTGTTGTGTGTTATATAAACAGTGCTCTGTGTGTGGGATATAAAAAGTTTTTATGTGTGTGATATAAACAGTTTTTCTGTGTGTTTAGGTTTTGTAATTAACCCAGACTTTCATTTCCACACATGTACAAAGATTTGTTTTTTGTTACCGCAGGGAGTATTACTGGTCTATGACATCACTAACTTTTCCAGCTTTGAGAACTTGGACGACTGGTACAAGGTTGTTAGCAAAGTATGTGGGTCTGGTCCCATGCCACACGTGGCCTTGATTGGCAACAAAAGTAGGTCTTGTTGCAAACCTTTCTCTGTCTAATATTTGTGTGTTTTCATAGAGTACCTTCTGCTTAATCCTGACATTCTCTCTCTATCTCTCTCTATTTCTCTCTCTCTCTCTCTCTATCTGACATATCTCAATAGACGTCGTGGTAAAGTGCAATTGCCTAGAGCCAGGCTCATCGCAGAAGTCACAGACATCCTATGCCGGTTTAGGATTTATCTAACATTTCCTATCCACCTGGTTCTCGACCTTCCATGGATTCAGAAGCTTGATCGCTGTATGTTATGTGCAGGGGTAGTATAGATGGTTGCATTCACATTAGGTGACCGAACAATTAAGTGGTCATCATTCTGTCTCTGTTAGTGACAGTGACCGAACCATTCGGTGGTCATCATTCTGTCTCTGTTAGTGACAGTGACTGAACCATTCGGTGGTCATCATTCTGTCTCTGTTAGTGACGGTGACCGAACAATTCAGTGGTCATCATTCTGTCTCTGTTAGTGACAGTGACCGAACCATTCGGTGGTCATCATTCTGTCTCTGTTAGTGACAGTGACTGAACCATTCGGTGGTCATCATTCTGTCTCTGTTAGTGACAGTGACCGAACCATTCGGTGGTCATCATTCTGTCTCTGTTAGTGACAGTGACCGAACCATTCGGTGGTCATCATTCTGTCTCTGTTAGTGACTGTGACCGAACCATTCAGTTGTCATCCTTCTGTCTCTGTAAGTGACGGTGACCGAACCATTCAGTTGTCATCATTCTGTCTCTGTTAGTGACAGTGACCGAACCATTCGGTGGTCATCATTCTGTCTCTGTTAGTGACGGTGACCGAACCAATCGGTGGTCATCATTCTATCTCTGTTAGTGACGGTGACCGAACCATTCGGTGGTCATCATTCTGTCTCTGTAGTGACGGTGACCGAACTATTCAGTTACCATCATTCTGTCTCTGTTAGTGACGGTGACCGAACCATTCAGTTGCCATCATTCTGTCTCTGTTAGTGACAGTGACTAAACCATTCAGTTGTCATCATTCTGTCTCTGTTAGTGACGGTGACCGAACCATTCAGTTGCCATCATTCTGTCTCTGTTAGTGACAGTGACTAAACCATTCAGTTGTCATCATTCTGTCTCTATTAGTGACAGTGACCGAACCATCGTTTGTCATAATTTTTCTGAAACTTCACATCTCACAGATCGTAATCTTTTTCTGTTGTCCATGTTTGACACTGATAATAGAGTGTTTGCTCAAATTGTACTGTATATCAAGTCATTTTGTGACATTTTAATGTTCTGGTATTTCATGTTGAGGTGATCAGCTGATCTGCAGAGTTTCTTTCTGGGATGTGATTTTCTTATTAGGTCTTTCATGCGCAGACTGAGCACAGTCATGTGTTGTTGTAGCAGACTGAGCACAGTCATGTGTTGTTGTAGCAGACTGAGCACAGTCATGTGTTGTTGCAGCAGACTGAGCACAGTCATGTGTTGTTGCAGCAGACTGAGCACAGTCATGTGTTGTTGTAGCAGACTGAGCACAGTCATGTGTTGTTGTAGCAGACTGAGCACAGTCATGTGTTGTTGTAGCAGACTGAGCACAGTCATGTGTTGTTGTAGCAGACTGAGCACAGTCATGTGTTGTTGTAGCAGACTGAGCACAGTCATGTGTTGTTGTAGCAGACTGAGCACAGTCATGTGTTGTTGTAGCAGACTGAGCACAGTCATGTGTTGTTGTAGCAGACTCAGCACAGTCATGTGTTGTTGTAGCAGACTGAGCACAGTCATTTGTTGTTGTAGCAGACTGAGCACAGTCATGTGTTGTTGTAGCAGACTGAGCACAGTCATGTGTTGTTGTAGCAGACTGAGCACAGTCATGTGTTGTTGCAGCAGACTGAGCACAGTCATGTGTTGTTGCAGCAGACTGAGCACAGTCATGTGTTGTTGTAGCAGACTGAGCACAGTCATGTGTTGTTGTGGCAGACTGAGCACAGCCATGTGTTGTTGTAGTTTTCTGCTCTCATAAAGTCAGTAGTATTGATCATGTGTAAGCAGCAGTCCATTTAGTTGGGAAGTCTCTAGAACATCGTTGTCTCTATACCATGCCGCTTTAGATTACTCGTTCCTACCATTACCACGGCATGACTGTTCGCTCTGTCACCTATCAACTTTATTCCCCCCTCTATATCCTCAATCTTAGTTCCCCCAATATATATATTTTTTCAACACTTTTTATGTTGTTCTAACAAATGTTTGCCAACCTCCTTTCCCAATGAATCCACTACTATCAATACTGAACCATCCGTTATAGTTGCATACTTCTCTGTAACGCTTTCTGCCCTGTGTTCTGTTTCCTCACTAGAATCTTCCTTACTTATAATTCATATCCCTATTTCCTTCTATGAACCAACTTAACTGATGACTGTGGTTTGACCTTGTCAACTTGGCTATCCAACTATCCAAAGTACTAACTAACTATTTCAATGAGACCACTAACTAACTATTTCAATGAGACCACTAACTAACTGTTTCAATGAGACCACTAACTAACTGTTTCATGGAGACCACTAACTAACTGTTTCAATGAGACCACTAACTTTTTCAATGAGACCACTAACTGTTTCATGGAGACCACTAACTGTTTCATGGAGACCACTAACTGTTTCATGGAGACCACTAACTGTTTCATGGAGACCACTAACTAACTGTTTCATGGAGACCACTAACTGTTTCACAGAGACCACTAACTGTTTCACAGAGACTACTAACTGTTTCATGGAGACCACTAACTGTTTCATGGAGACCACTAACTAACTGTTTCATGGAGACCACTAACTGTTTCATGGAGACCACTAACTGTTTCACAGAGACCACTAACTGTTTCATGGAGACCACTAACTGTTTCATGGAGACCACTAACTGTTTCACGGAGACCACTAAAAACTGTTTCATGGAGACCACTAAAAACTGTTTCATGGAGACCACTAACTGTTTCATGGAGACCACTAACTGTTTCATGGAGACCACTAACTAACTGTTTCATGGAGACCACTAACTGTTTCATGGAGACCACTAACTGTTTCATGGAGACCACTAACTGTTTCATGGAGACCACAAACTAACTGTTTCATGGAGACCACTAGCTGTTTCATGGAGACCACTAACTAACTGTTTCATGGAGACCACTAACTGTTTCACAGAGACCACTAACTGTTTCATGGAGACCACTAACTGTTTCATGGAGACCACTAACTGTTTCATGGAGACCACTAACTGTTTCATGGAGACCACTAACTGTTTCATGGAGACCACTAACTGTTTCACAGAGACCACTAACTGTTTCATGGAGACCACTAACTGTTTCATGGAGACCACTAACTGTTTCACGGAGACCACTAACTGTTTCACGGAGACCACTAACTGTTTCATGGAGACCACTAACTAGCTGTTTCAATGAGACCACTAACTAACTGTTTCAATGAGACCACTAACTGTTTCATGGAGACCACTAACTAACTGTTTCAATGAGACCACTAACTGTTTCATGGAGACCACTAACTAACTGTTTCATGGAGACCACTAACTAACTGTCTCATGGAGACCACTAACTAACTGTTTCATGGAGACCACTAACTAACTGTTTCAATGAGACCACTAACTGTTTCAATAAGACCACTAACTAACTGTTTCATGGAGACCACTAACTAACTGTTTCAATGAGACCACTAACTAACTGTTTCAATGAGACCACTAACTAACTGTTTCATGGAGACCACTAACTAACTGTTTCAATGAGACCACTAACTAACTGTTTCAATGAGACCACTAACTAACTGTTTCGATGAGACCACTAACTAACTGTCTCATGGAGACCACTAACTAACTGTTTCATGGAGACCACTAACTAACTGTTTCAATGAGACCACTAACTGTTTCAATAAGACCACTAACTAACTGTTTCATGGAGACCACTAACTAACTGTTTCAATGAGACCACTAACTAACTGTTTCAATGAGACCACTAACTAACTGTTTCATGGAGACCACTAACTAACTGTTTCAATGAGACCACTAACTAACTGTTTCAATGAGACCACTAACTGTTTCATGGAGACCACTAACTAACTGTTTCAATGAGACCACTAACTGTTTCATGGAGACCACTAACTAACTGTCTCATGGAGACCACTAACTAACTGTCTCATGGAGACCACTAACTAACTGTTTCATGGAGACCACTAACTGTTTCAATAAGACCACTAACTAACTGTTTCATGGAGACCACTAACTAACTGTTTCAATGAGACCACTAACTAACTGTTTCAATGAGACCACTAACTAACTGTTTCATGGAGACCACTAACTAACTGTTTCAATGAGACCACTAACTAACTGTTTCAATGAGACCACTAACTAACTGTTTCATGGAGACCACTAACTAACTGTTTCAATGAGACCACTAACTAACTGTTTCATGGAGACCACTAACTAACTGTTTCATGGAGACCACTAACTAACTGTTTCGATGAGACCACTAACTAACTGTCTCATGGAGACCACTAACTAACTGTTTCATGGAGACCACTAACTAACTGTTTCAATGAGACCACTAACTAACTGTTTCAATGAGACCACTAACTAACTGTTTCATGGAGACCACTAACTAACTGTTTCAATGAGACCACTAACTAACTGTTTCAATGAGACCACTAACTAACTGTTTCATGGAGACCACTAACTAACTGTTTCAATGAGACCACTAACTAACTGTTTCATAGAGACCACTAACTAACTGTTTCAATTAGACCACTAACTAATTGTTTCATGGAGACCACTAACTAACTGTTTCAATGAGACCACTAACTAATTGTTTCATGGAGACCACTAACTAACTGTTTCAATGAGACCACTAACTAACTGTTTCAATGAGACCACTAACTAACTGTTTCAATGAGACCACTAACTGTTTCAATGAGACCACTAACTAACTGTTTCAATGAGACCACTAACTGTTTCATGGAGACCACTAACTAACTGTTTCAATGAGACCACTAACTGTTTCAATGAGACCACTAACTAACTGTTTAAATGAGACCACTAACTAACTGTTTCAATGAGACCACTAACTAACTGTTTAAATGAGACCACTAACTGTTTCAATGAGACCACTAACTGTTTCACAGAGACCACTAACTAACTGTTTCGTGGAGACCACTAACTGTTTCACAGAGACCACTAACTATTTCATGGACACCACTAACTGTTTCATGGAGACCACTAACTTTCACGGAGACCACTAACTATTTCATGGAGACCACTAACTAACTGTTTCAATGGGACCACTAACTGTTTCATGGACACAACTAACTGTTTCATGGAGACCACTAACTTTCACGGAGACCACTAACTATTTCATGGAGACCACTAACTAACTGTTTCAATGAGACCACTATTTATTTCATGGACACCACTAACTGTTTCATGGAGACCACTAACTTTCACGGAGACCACTAACTATTTCATGGAGACCACTAACTGTTTCATGGAGACCACTAACTAAATGTTTTAATGAGACCACTAACTAACTGTTTCATGGAGACCACTAACTGTTTTATAGAGACCACTAAATGTTTCAATGAGAGCACTAACTAACTGTTTCAATGAGACCACTAACTAACTGTTTCAATGAGACAACTAACTAATCATTTCAATGAGACCACTAACTAACTGTTTCAATGAGACAACTAACTAATCATTTCAATGAGACCACTAACTAACTGTTTCAATGAGACCACTAACTAACTGTTTCAATGAGACCACTAACTGTTTCAATGAGACCACTAACTGTTTCATGGAGACCACTAACTGTTTCATGGAGACCACTAACTAACTGTCTCATGGAGACCACTAACTAACTGTTTCATGGAGACCACTAACTAACTGTTTCAATGAGACCACTAACTGTTTCAATGAGACCACTAACTAACTGTCTCATGGAGACCACTAACTAACTGTTTCATGGAGACCACTAACTAACTGTTTCAATGAGACCACTAACTGTTTCAATGAGACCACTAACTGTTTCATGGAGACCACTAACTAACTGTTTCAATGAGACCACTAACTGTTTCAATGAGGCACTAACTGTTTCATGGAGACCACTAACTAACTGTTTCAATGAGACCACTAACTGTTTCAATGAGACCACTAACTGTTTCATGGAGACCACTAACTAACTGTTTCAATGAGACCACTAACTGTTTCATGGAGACCACTAACTAACTGTTTCATGGAGACCACTAACTAACTGTCTCATGGAGACCACTAACTAACTGTTTCATGGAGACCACTAACTAACTGTTTCGTGGAGACCACTAACTAACTGTTTCATGGAGACCACTAACTGTTTCACAGAGACCACTAACTATTTCACAGAGATCACTAACATTCATAGAGACCACTAACGTTCACAGAGACCACTAACGGTTTCACAGAGACCACTAACTATTTCATGGACACCACTAACTGTTTCATGGAGACCACTAACTTTCACGGAGACCACTAACTATTTCATGGAGACCACTAACTAACTGTTGCAATGGGACCACTAACTGTTTCATGGACACAACTAACTGTTTCATGGAGACCACTAACTTTCACAGAGACCACTAACTAACTGTTTCAATGAGACCACTAACTAACTGTTTCATGGAGACCACTAACTAACTGTTTCAATGAGACCACTAAATAACTGTTTCATGGAGACCACTAACTAACTGTTTCAATGAGACCACTAACTGTTTCAATGAGACCACTAACTGTTTCATGGAGACCACTAACTAACTGTTTCAATGAGACCACTAACTAACTGTTTCAATGAGACCACTAACTGTTTCAATGAGACCACTAACTAACTGTTTCAATGAGACCACTAACTGTTTCATGGAGACCACTAACTAACTGTTTCAATGAGACCACTAACTGTTTCAATGAGGCACTAACTGTTTCATGGAGACCACTAACTAACTGTTTCAATGAGACCACTAACTAACTGTTTCAATGAGACCACTAACTGTTTCATGGAGACCACTAACTAACTGTTTCAATGAGACCACTAACTGTTTCATGGAGACCACTAACTAACTGTTTCATGGAGACCACTAACTAACTGTCTCATGGAGACCACTAACTAACTGTTTCATGGAGACCACTAACTAACTGTTTCGTGGAGACCACTAACTAACTGTTTCATGGAGACCACTAACTGTTTCACAGAGACCACTAACTATTTCACAGAGATCACTAACATTCATAGAGACCACTAACGTTCACAGAGACCACTAACGGTTTCACAGAGACCACTAACTATTTCATGGACACCACTAACTGTTTCATGGAGACCACTAACTTTCACGGAGACCACTAACTAACTGTTTCAATGAGACCACTAACTAACTGTTTCATGGAGACCACTAACTAACTGTTTCAATGAGACCACTAAATAACTGTTTCATGGAGACCACTAACTAACTGTTTCAATTAGACCACTAACTAACTGTTTCAATGAGACCACTAACTAATTGTTTCATGGAGACCACTAACTAACTGTTTCAATGAGACCACTAACTAACTGTTTCAATGAGACCACTAACTGTTTCAATGAGACCACTAACTGTTTCATGGAGACCACTAACTGTTTCATGGAGACCACTAACTAACTGTCTCATAGAGACCACTAACTAACTGTTTCATGGAGACCACTAACTAACTGTTTCAATGAGACCACTAACTGTTTCAATGAGACCACTAACTAACTGTCTCATGGAGACCACTAACTAACTGTTTAATGGAGACCACTAACTAACTGTTTCAATGAGACCACTAACTGTTTCAATGAGACCACTAACTGTTTCATGGAGACCACTAACTAACTGTTTCAATGAGACCACTAACTAACTGTTTAAATGAGACCACTAACTGTTTCAATGAGACCACTAACTAACTGTTTCAATGAGACCACTAACTAACTGTTTAAATGAGACCACTAACTGTTTCAATGAGACCACTAACTGTTTCACAGAGACCACTAACTAACTGTTTCGTGGAGACCACTAACTGTTTCACAGAGACCACTAACTATTTCATGGACACCACTAACTGTTTCATGGAGACCACTAACTTTCACGGAGACCACTAACTATTTCATGGAGACCACTAACTAACTGTTTCAATGGGACCACTAACTGTTTCATGGACACAACTAACTGTTTCATGGAGACCACTAACTTTCACGGAGACCACTAACTATTTCATGGAGACCACTAACTAACTGTTTCAATGAGACCACTAACTATTTCATGGACACCACTAACTGTTTCATGGAGACCACTAACTTTCACGGAGACCACTAACTATTTCATGGAGACCACTAACTGTTTCATGGAGACCACTAACTAAATGTTTTAATGAGACCACTAACTAACTGTTTCATGGAGACCACTAACTGTTTTATAGAGACCACTAAATGTTTCAATGAGAGCACTAACTAACTGTTTCAATGAGACCACTAACTAACTGTTTCAATGAGACAACTAACTAATCATTTCAATGAGACCACTAACTAACTGTTTCAATGAGACCACTAACTAACTGTTTCAATGAGACCACTAACTGTTTCAATGAGACCACTAACTGTTTCATGGAGACCACTAACTGTTTCATGGAGACTACTAACTAACTGTCTCATGCAGACCACTAACTAACTGTTTCATGGAGACCACTAACTAACTGTTTCAATGAGACCACTAACTGTTTCAATGAGACCACTAACTAACTGTCTCATGGAGACCACTAACTAACTGTTTCATGGAGACCACTAACTAACTGTTTCAATGAGACCACTAACTGTTTCAATGAGACCACTAACTGTTTCATGGAGACCACTAACTAACTGTTTCAATGAGACCACTAACTAACTGTTTCAATGAGACCACTAACTGTTTCAATGAGACCACTAACTAACTGTTTCAATGAGACCACTAACTGTTTCATGGAGACCACTAACTAACTTTTTCAATGAGACCACTAACTGTTTCAATGAGACCACTAACTAACTGTTTCAATGAGACCACTAACTGTTTCATGGAGACCACTAACTAACTGTTTCAATGAGACCACTAACTGTTTCAATGAGGCACTAACTGTTTCATGGAGACCACTAACTAACTGTTTCAATGAGACCACTAACTAACTGTTTCAATGAGACCACTAACTAACTGTTTCAATGAGACCACTAACTGTTTCAATGAAACCACTAACTAACTGTTTCAATGAGACCACTAACTGTTTCATGGAGACCACTAACTAACTGTTTCAATGAGACCACTAACTGTTTCAATGAGACCACTAACTAACTGTTTAAATGAGACCACTAACTAACTGTTTCAATGAGACCACTAACTAACTGTTTAAATGAGACCACTAACTGTTTCAATGAGACCACTAACTGTTTCACTGAGACCACTAACTAACTGTTTCGTGGAGACCACTAACTGTTTCACAGAGACCACTAACTATTTCATGGACACCACTAACTGTTTCATGGAGACCACTAACTTTCACGGAGACCACTAACTATTTCATGGAGACCACTAACTAACTGTTTCAATGGGACCACTAACTGTTTCATGGACACAACTAACTGTTTCATGGAGACCACTAACTTTCACGGAGACCACTAACTATTTCATGGAGACCACTAACTAACTGTTTCAATGAGACCACTATTTATTTCATGGACACCACTAACTGTTTCATGGAGACCACTAACTTTCACGGAGACCACTAACTATTTCATGGAGACCACTAACTGTTTCATGGAGACCACTAACTAAATGTTTTAATGAGACCACTAACTAACTGTTTCATGGAGACCACTAACTGTTTTATAGAGACCACTAAATGTTTCAATGAGAGCACTAACTAACTGTTTCAATGAGACCACTAACTAACTGTTTCAATGAGACAACTAACTAATCATTTCAATGAGACCACTAACTAACTGTTTCAATGAGACAACTAACTAATCATTTCAATGAGACCACTAACTAACTGTTTCAATGAGACCACTAACTAACTGTTTCAATGAGACCACTAACTGTTTCAATGAGACCACTAACTGTTTCATGGAGACCACTAACTGTTTCATGGAGACCACTAACTAACTGTCTCATGGAGACCACTAACTAACTGTTTCATGGAGACCACTAACTAACTGTTTCAATGAGACCACTAACTAACTGTCTCATGGAGACCACTAACTAACTGTTTCATGGAGACCACTAACTAACTGTTTCAATGAGACCACTAACTGTTTCAATGAGACCACTAACTGTTTCATGGAGACCACTAACTAACTGTTTCAATGAGACCACTAACTGTTTCAATGAGGCACTAACTGTTTCATGGAGACCACTAACTAACTGTTTCAATGAGACCACTAACTAACTGTTTCAATGAGACCACTAACTGTTTCATGGAGACCACTAACTAACTGTTTCAATGAGACCACTAACTGTTTCATGGAGACCACTAACTAACTGTTTCATGGAGACCACTAACTAACTGTCTCATGGAGACCACTAACTAACTGTTTCATGGAGACCACTAACTAACTGTTTCGTGGAGACCACTAACTAACTGTTTCATGGAGACCACTAACTGTTTCACAGAGACCACTAACTATTTCACAGAGATCACTAACATTCATAGAGACCACTAACGTTCACAGAGACCACTAACGGTTTCACAGAGACCACTAACTATTTCATGGACACCACTAACTGTTTCATGGAGACCACTAACTTTCACGGAGACCACTAACTATTTCATGGAGACCACTAACTAACTGTTGCAATGGGACCACTAACTGTTTCATGGACACAACTAACTGTTTCATGGAGACCACTAACTTTCACGGAGACCACTAACTAACTGTTTCAATGAGACCACTAACTAACTGTTTCATGGAGACCACTAACTAACTGTTTCAATGAGACCACTAAATAACTGTTTCATGGAGACCACTAACTAACTGTTTCAATGAGACCACTAACTGTTTCAATGAGACCACTAACTGTTTCATGGAGACCACTAACTAACTGTTTAGATGAGACCACTAACTAACTGTTTCAATGAGACCACTAACTGTTTCAATGAGACCACTAACTAACTGTTTCAATGAGACCACTAACTGTTTCATGGAGACCACTAACTAACTGTTTCAATGAGACCACTAACTGTTTCAATGAGGCACTAACTGTTTCATGGAGACCACTAACTAACTGTTTCAATGAGACCACTAACTAACTGTTTCAATGAGACCACTAACTGTTTCATGGAGACCACTAACTAACTGTTTCAATGAGACCACTAACTGTTTCATGGAGACCACTAACTAACTGTTTCATGGAGACCACTAACTAACTGTCTCATGGAGACCACTAACTAACTGTTTCATGGAGACCACTAACTAACTGTTTCGTGGAGACCACTAACTAACTGTTTCATGGAGACCACTAACTGTTTCACAGAGACCACTAACTATTTCACAGAGATCACTAACATTCATAGAGACCACTAACGTTCACAGAGACCACTAACGGTTTCACAGAGACCACTAACTATTTCATGGACACCACTAACTGTTTCATGGAGACCACTAACTTTCACGGAGACCACTAACTAACTGTTTCAATGAGACCACTAACTAACTGTTTCATGGAGACCACTAACTAACTGTTTCAATGAGACCACTAAATAACTGTTTCATGGAGACCACTAACTAACTGTTTCAATTAGACCACTAACTAACTGTTTCAATGAGACCACTAACTAATTGTTTCATGGAGACCACTAACTAACTGTTTCAATGAGACCACTAACTAACTGTTTCAATGAGACCACTAACTGTTTCAATGAGACCACTAACTGTTTCATGGAGACCACTAACTGTTTCATGGAGACCACTAACTAACTGTCTCATAGAGACCACTAACTAACTGTTTCATGGAGACCACTAACTAACTGTTTCAATGAGACCACTAACTGTTTCAATGAGACCACTAACTAACTGTCTCATGGAGACCACTAACTAACTGTTTAATGGAGACCACTAACTAACTGTTTCAATGAGACCACTAACTGTTTCAATGAGACCACTAACTGTTTCATGGAGACCACTAACTAACTGTTTCAATGAGACCACTAACTAACTGTTTAAATGAGACCACTAACTGTTTCAATGAGACCACTAACTAACTGTTTCAATGAGACCACTAACTAACTGTTTAAATGAGACCACTAACTGTTTCAATGAGACCACTAACTGTTTCACAGAGACCACTAACTAACTGTTTCGTGGAGACCACTAACTGTTTCACAGAGACCACTAACTATTTCATGGACACCACTAACTGTTTCATGGAGACCACTAACTTTCACGGAGACCACTAACTATTTCATGGAGACCACTAACTAACTGTTTCAATGGGACCACTAACTGTTTCATGGACACAACTAACTGTTTCATGGAGACCACTAACTTTCACGGAGACCACTAACTATTTCATGGAGACCACTAACTAACTGTTTCAATGAGACCACTAACTATTTCATGGACACCACTAACTGTTTCATGGAGACCACTAACTTTCACGGAGACCACTAACTATTTCATGGAGACCACTAACTGTTTCATGGAGACCACTAACTAAATGTTTTAATGAGACCACTAACTAACTGTTTCATGGAGACCACTAACTGTTTTATAGAGACCACTAAATGTTTCAATGAGAGCACTAACTAACTGTTTCAATGAGACCACTAACTAACTGTTTCAATGAGACAACTAACTAATCATTTCAATGAGACCACTAACTAACTGTTTCAATGAGACCACTAACTAACTGTTTCAATGAGACCACTAACTGTTTCAATGAGACCACTAGCTGTTTCATGGAGACCACTAACTGTTTCATGGAGACTACTAACTAACTGTCTCATGCAGACCACTAACTAACTGTTTCATGGAGACCACTAACTAACTGTTTCAATGAGACCACTAACTGTTTCAATGAGACCACTAACTAACTGTCTCATGGAGACCACTAACTAACTGTTTCATGGAGACCACTAACTAACTGTTTCAATGAGACCACTAACTGTTTCAATGAGACCACTAACTGTTTCATGGAGACCACTAACTAACTGTTTCAATGAGACCACTAACTAACTGTTTCAATGAGACCACTAACTGTTTCAATGAGACCACTAACTAACTGTTTCAATGAGACCACTAACTGTTTCATGGAGACCACTAACTAACTTTTTCAATGAGACCACTAACTGTTTCAATGAGACCACTAACTAACTGTTTCAATGAGACCACTAACTGTTTCATGGAGACCACTAACTAACTGTTTCAATGAGACCACTAACTGTTTCAATGAGGCACTAACTGTTTCATGGAGACCACTAACTAACTATTTCAATGAGACCACTAACTAACTGTTTCAATGAGACCACTAATTGTTTCATGGAGACCACTAACTAACTGTTTCAATGAGACCACTAACTGTTTCATGGAGACCACTAACTAACTGTTTCATGGAGACCACTAACTAACTGTCTCATGGAGACCACTAACTAACTGTTTCATGGAGACCACTAACTAACTGTTTCGTGGAGACCACTAACTAACTGTTTCATGGAGACCACTAACTGTTTCACAGAGACCACTAACTATTTCACAGAGATCACTAACATTCATAGAGACCACTAACGTTCACAGAGACCACTAACGGTTTCACAGAGACCACTAACTATTTCATGGACACCACTAACTGTTTCATGGAGACCACTAACTTTCACGGAGACCACTAACTATTTCATGGACACCACTAACTATTTCATGGAGACCACTAACTAACTGTTGCAATGGGACCACTAACTGTTTCATGGACACAACTAACTGTTTCATGGAGACCACTAACTTTCACGGAGACCACTAACTAACTGTTTCAATGAGACCACTAACTAACTGTTTCAATGAGACCACTAACTAACTGTTTCATGGAGACCACTAACTAACTGTTTCAATGAGACCACTAAATAACTGTTTCATGGAGACCACAAACTAACTGTTTCAATTAGACGACTAACTAACTGTTTCAATGAGACCACTAACTAACTGTTTCAATGAGACCACTAACTAATTGTTTCATGGAGACCACTAACTAACTGTTTCAATGAGACCACTAACTAACTGTTTCAATGTGACCACTAACTGTTTCATGGAGACCACTAACTAACTGTTTCAATGAGACCACTAACTGTTTCAATGAGACCACTAACTAACTGTTTAAATGAGACCACTAACTGTTTCAATGAGACCACTAACTAACTGTTTCAATGAGACCACTAACTAACTGTTTAAATGAGACCACTAACTGTTTCAATGAGACCACTAACTGTTTCACAGAGACCACTAACTAACTGTTTCGTGGACACCACTAACTGTTTCATGGAGACCACTAACTTTCACGGAGACCACTAACTATTTCATGGAGACCACTAACTGTTTCAATGGGACCACTAACTGTTTCATGGACACAACTAACTGTTTCATGGAGACCACTAACTTTCACGGAGACCACTAACTATTTCATGGAGACCACTAACTAACTGTTTCAATGAGACCACTAACTATTTCATGGACACCACTAACTGTTTCATGGAGACCACTAACTTTCACGGAGACCACTAACTATTTCATGGAGACCACTAACTGTTTCATGGAGACCACTAACTAAATGTTTTAATGAGACCACTAACTAACTGTTTCATGGAGACCACTAACTGTTTTATAGAGACCACTAAATGTTTCAATGAGACCACTAACTAACTGTTTCAATGAGACCACTAACTAACTGTTTCAATGAGACCACTAACTAACTGTTTCAATGAGACCACTAACTAACTGTTTCAATGAGACCACTAACTGTTTCAATGAGACCACTAACTGTTTCAATGAGACCACTAACTAACTGTTTCAATGAGACCACTAACTGTTTCAATGAGACCACTAACTGTTTCAACGAGACCACTAACTGTTTCATGGAGACCACTAAATGTTTCATGGAGACCACTAACTAACTGTCTCATAGAGACCACTAACTAACTGTTTCATGGAGACCACTAACTAACTGTTCCAAGGAGACCACTAACTGTTTCAATGAGACCACTAACTAACTGTCTCATGGAGACCACTAACTAACTGTTTCAATGAGACCACTAACTGTTTCAATGAGACCACTAACTGTTTCATGGAGACCACTAACTAACTGTTTCAATGAGACCACTAACTAACTGTTTCAATGAGACCACTAACTGTTTCAATGAGACCACTAACTAACTGTTTCATTGAGACCACTAACTGTTTCATGGAGACCACTAACTAACTGTTTCAATGAGACCACTAACTGTTTCAATGAGACCACTAACTAACTGTTTCAATGAGACCACTAACTGTTTCATGGAGACCACTAACTAACTGTTTCAATGAGACCACTAACTGTTTCAATGAGGCACTAACTATTTCATGGAGACCACTAACTAACTGTTTCAATGAGACCACTAACTAACTGTTTCAATGAGACCACTAACTGTTTCATGGAGACCACTAACTAACTGTTTCAATGAGACCACTAACTGTTTCATGGAGACCACTAACTAACTGTTTCATGGAGACCACTAACTAACTGTCTCATGGAGACCACTAACTAACTGTTTCATGGAGACCACTAACTAACTGTTTCGTGGAGACCACTAACTAACTGTTTCATGGAGACCACTAACTGTTTCACAGAGACCACTAACTATTTCACAGAGATCACTAACGTTCACAGAGACCACTAACTGTTTCACAGAGACCACTAACTATTTCATGGACACCACTAACTGTTTCATGGAGACCACTAACTTTCACGGAGACCACTAACTAACTGTTGCAATGGGACCACTAACTGTTTCATGGACACAACTAACTGTTTCATGGAGACCACTAACTTTCACGGAGACCACTAACTATTTCATGGAGACCACTAACTAACTGTTTCAATGAGACCACTAACTATTTCATGGACACCACTAACTGTTTCATGGAGACCACTAACTTTCACGGAGACCACTAACTATTTCATGGAGACCACTAACTGTTTCATGGAGACCACTAACTAAATGTTTCAATGAGACCACTAACTAACTGTTTTATGGAGATCACTAACTAATCATCTCAATGAGACCACTAACTGTATCAATGAGATCACTAACAGTTTCTTGGAGACCACTAACTAACTGTTTCATGGAGACCACTAACTAACTGTTTCAATGAGACCACTAACTAACTGTTTCAATGAGACCACTAACTAACTGTTTCAATGAGACCACTAACTGTTTCAATGAGACCACTAACTAACTGTTTCAATGAGACCACTAACTAACTGTTTTATGGAGACCACTAACTAACTGTTTCAATTAGACCACTAACTGTTTCATGGAGACCACTAACTAACTGTTTCATGGAGAACACTAATTGTGTTATGGAGACCACTAACTAACTGTTTCATGGAACCACTAACTGTTTCAGAGAGACCACTAACTAACTGTTTAATGGAGACCACTAACTTATTCACAGAGACCACTAACTTATTCACAGAGACCACTAACTTATTCACAGAGACCACTAACTAACTGTTTCATGGAGACCACTAACTTATTCACAGAGACCACTAACTAACTGTTTCATGGAGACCACTAACTTATTCACAGAGACCACTAACTAACTGTTTCACAGAGACCACTAACTAAATGTTTCAGGGAGACCACTAACTTATTCACAGAGACCACTAACTAACTGTTTCATGGAGACCACTAACTTATTCACAGAGACCACTAACTTACTGTTTCGCAGAGACCACTAACTAATTTTTTCAATGAGACCACTAACTGTTTCATGGAGACCACTAACTGTTTCATGGACACTTCTAACCATTTCATGGACACCACTAACTGTTTCATGGACACTTCTAACTGTTTAATCAACACCATTAACTGTTTCATGGACACCACTAACTGTTTCATGGACACCACTAACTGTTTCATGGACACTTCTAACCATTTCATGGACACCACTAACTGTTTCATGGACACCACTAACTGTTTCATGGACACCACTAACTGTTTCATGGACACCACTAACTGTTTCATGGACACCACTAACTGTTTCATGGACACCACTAACTGTTTCATGGACACCACTAACTGTTTCATGGACACCACTAACTGTTTCATGGACACCACTAACTGTTTCATGGACACTTCTAACCATTTCATGGACACCACTAACTGTTTCATGGACACCACTAACTGTTTCATGGACACCACTAACTGTTTCATGGACACCACTAACTGTTTCATGGACACCACTAACTGTTTCATGGACACTACTGTTTCATGGACACCACTAACTGTTTCATGGACACTACTGTTTCATGGACACCACTAACTGTTTCATGGACACTACTGTTTCATGGACACCACTAACTGTTTCATGGAGACCACTAACTAATTATTTGATGAAACTTTGTCTCACCTGACAGGTGACTTGGAACACATGCGCACTGTCAAAGAGGACAAGCATCACAAGTTTGTGCAGGAACACAATACATCCAGTTTTTTTGTGTCAGCTAAAACAGGAGAGTCTGTAAGTTCAACATATTTGTGTCAGCTAAAACAGGAGAGTCTGTAAGTTCAACATATTTGTGTCTGTTAAAACAGTGGCGTGTAGTTATTTTCTCATTCACCAAGATCCCTGCTGATCTGCTTCTGTCCTAAATCATTTGTTTCTCCTGTGATCTTTAGGTCTGCAGTCACAGTGTTATTTATTTCTATTGGATACTATTGTTCAGCATTGTGTTTTGTGCGGGGTTTTCTAATTTGACATGTGCTCTGCAAATTGCTGTGATGTATTTCAGTCAACACAAGCTCACCAAATTATTGACTGTCCTCTGGCAATTACAGATTTCAGTCACAGGCTAGGCTAGATTAAAGGTCAGGCTACTCTACGTTTCTCTAGTGTTCACTTTCAACGCTGCTCACATCTCCCAACAGTCCGGCTCACATCTCCCAACGGTCTGGCTCACACCTCCCAACGGTCCAGCTCACATCTCCCAACGGTCCAGCTCACACCTCCCAACGGTCCAGCTCACACCTCCCAACGGTCCAGCTCACACCTCCCAACGGTCCAGCTCACACCTCCCAACGGTCCGGCTCACATCTCCCAACGGTCCGGCTCACATCTCCCAACGGTCCAGCTCACATCTCCCAACGGTCCGGCTCACATAGAAGTTTGTAGATGCTAACATAAAGTGATGCATATTGAATGTGGTCTAGGAGTGCGACGTACAACCAAATTAAACTCCTAAAATGTATTTTTTATAATGTATTGAACAAGGTTCTTCAGACTATCAAAGTAAGGTTTGTCAGACTATCAAAGTAAGGTTTGTCAGACTATCAAAGTAAGGTTTGTCAGACTATCAAAGTAAGGTTTGTCAGACTATCAAAGTAAGGTTTGTCAGACTATCAAAGTAAGGTTTGTCAGACTATCAAAGTAAGGTTTGTCAGACTATCAAAGTAAGGTTTGTCAGACTATCAAAGTAAGGTTTGTCAGACTATCAAAGTAAGGTTTGTCAGACTATCAAAGTAAGGTTTGTCAGACTATCAAAGTAAGGTTTGTCAGACTATCAAAGTAAGGTTTGTCAGACTATCAAAGTAAGGTTTGTCAGACTATCAAAGTAAGGTTTGTCAGACTATCAAAGTAAGGTTTGTCAGACTATCAAAGTAAGGTTTGTCAGACTATCAAAGTAAGGTTTGTCAGACTATCAAAGTAAGGTTTGTCAGACTATCAAAGTAAGGTTTGTCAGACTATCAAAGTAAGGTTTGTCAGACTATCAAAGTAAGGTTTGTCAGACTATCAAAGTAAGGTTTGTCAGACTATCAAAGTAAGGTTTGTCAGACTATCAAAGTAAGGTTTGTCAGACTATCAAAGTAATGTTCTTCAGACTATGAAAGTAGATATTGTTTGCTGCAATCAGAAAGTGAATGGAACTTTTCTACAAATTGACAGACACTACATGTGTGGCAGCGTAAGGCATTTAGAGTTGCGAGTACTTATCCTTTCAAAGATATCCTTGTCACTTGGACCAAAATAAGAAATGTGGCAGAGTCTAGGTTTAGCTGAGTAGTTTACTTATCTAAAGAGTTACATCATGTATCCACACCATGACACGACTTCACACAGGAAAATGCAGTAAACACTCCTGAATGGAAACAAAACATTATCGTTTAATAATTGTTAAAAACAAAACAATAATAACAAAAAGCACAGTACATCTAAACTAAATAATCATAATATATATATATTGAACTACGATCCGAGGTTTTTCAGCACTATCTTTTGATGTTTTCCCCAAACTACATAACCCAGTCTCTTGTCGTTGCACTCCCCTTATCTGCACACTTAACACCCAATCACAAACTCGTCCTCACGATCGGATAACATACTCAAGTCGTTCTGTGCATTCACATATAATCAGATCACTTTCCATCAGGTGATCTGTACATTCACATACAATCGGTTCATGTCTGATCAGGCGATCTGTACATTCGTGTAACCGTTCAGAAGATACAACGTTCACAAGGTGTCCTGCACGTACAACACACATTCAGACCTCTTACTGTTCGCAGGGTGTCCAACATAAACACCTATCGAGCGACTGGCCAACACTCGAGGCATATGAAGGTACCGTCACCCTGCAAACTCACTCAGTCATAGACTCCTGACAGCCTCTCACGTACAAAAAAATATCACACTCAATAATGAACAGCCATACAGTCATTGAAGTTAATATCGTTCCTTCATCATGTTTTCAACTCTTGAGCGGGTTTGCACAATATTTTATGTCACTACATATACAAAGTGACAGACATGATGTATTTGAAACAGTCTGGAACTTAGCAATACAAGACTACATCAGGCTGTATTGATTTGGTGATTGATCCAGAGGCTTATGGGCTCCTGTCCTTTAGCCCAATGCCATATAGTGGTGACTGCAAGTGTTTGTAAGCTGTTGTTTAGTTCTGTGAAAAGGGTTTCATTTGTCTGGCCTAGGATGAAGAAGTTCTTTCCTAACACTGGCAAGCGCAGGATATTCCAAAAGATGATGTTTAACAGTTTCATAGGGATGTGTGCACAGCCGGCACTGTGGAGTATGTTCTGGTTGGATTCTGTTCAAGTGGCTGTTAAGTTGTATGTGTTGAGTGCGAATTCGGAACATGGTGCTTTGGTCTCTCCTTTTCAGGAGGTTGATGTTGTCTTTGGGATTTGGGATGGCCATATGTTTGTAGATTTCTCTCCCAGTATTTCCCATTGTCCATCTATTTAGCCAGGCCTCTTTGTTCACAGTCTTCAGTGGTTGTTTGACTGTCTGTAGGGTTGTTGGTGTGTATTGTTCTTCTTGACTTGCTCCCTTCTTAGCCAGTCTGTCTGCCCTGTCACTGCCAGGTGTATTTGAGTGACCAGGGATCCATTGTAAAACTAATCTGACTTCATTTGATGTGAGAAGTTGGTTAGCATCTACAGATATTTTGGTAAGTTCAGGCCTACAGTGACCGCCGTCTTCCAGAGCTTGAATGGTAGATAATGAGTCTGTAAAGATTACGATGCTTTGAGCTTTTGATGGGAAAGCATCAGATGCAGTCCTAAAGTGGCACAGAACTACTTCCAGTGCTGTTATTTCTGCCTCATAATGTGAACATATATCCCCACAGGCATCAAACAGCTCCTCAGATGTTCTGTCTGGATACTCTATGTAGACTCCATATCCTGCTTTAATGGTGGCCTTAAAAGCAGATCCATCAGTATAGACATGTATCCATTCATCTTGGTAGGTGTCAATTGTTCTCTGTGATACTCTCATAAGACTGACTGGATCAGCACTTCTTGTTGTATTATCTGTTAGTTTTGTTTGAATTTCTGGTATTTTTAAACATGTATGTGGTGGTAAATTTCTTGTTGCTCTCTGTGTTTCTTGTCTTTTTTCTGGGACGTGATATCTGTCTTTAATCTCACTGATGTGGTGGAGGACTGACTTTTGTTTTATTCTCTGCTTTTGCTGCCATTTTCCTACAGGACTTCTATTGGGGTGATCTTTGCCCATCCTTTTACTCCTCTCATAAACTTTCATTTTTCTTGGCTACTTTGTGGCTCTTGGTAAAGATAGTGTAAACAGTCTTTTCACAGTTTATCTTCAGTTTCCACATTTGACAATACTCAGGCAGTCTTCTCAGGTCTCCATTTAGTCTTTGTGCTGCACTTTCTACATCTTCATGACTGTCGTATTGCCAGATCATCAGCATCTGTGACTTTTTCAGTTTTGATATGCTTGGCCAGTTTATTTATGTCAATGAGAAAGAGAGTGCAGCTCAAAGCAGAGCCCTGTGGTCCGCCTTTCTCTAAGACTTCTTTACAGGAGACTGCATTGTTCATCTTTGGATTGTTCGGTCAATGAGGAAATATTTTATCCAGTTGTACAGCTTTCTGCTAATCTCCACGTCAGTCATCTTCATCAAGAGACCTTTTATCCATACTCGATCATAGGCCTGTTGTAAGTCGAAAAAGATGGCTACTGTATGTTTCTTATTTTGGAACCCATCATGAATTTTCTGTGTTAACCTGAAAAGCTAGTCTTCTGTACAACTACCTTTTCTGAATCCTGTCTGTTCATGGCAAATGATTTCTGAACTCTCAAGGAACGAGGCGTGCATTTATCATTCTTTCTGCTACTTCTCCAAGGAATGATGTTAATGAGATGGGACGGTAGCTTTTTGGTTCATCTGGAGGTTTGTTGCCTTTCAGGGTGGGGATAACATGCGCACTCTTTTAGTCTTTGGGCAGTTGTCCATTTCTCTAAGTCATGTTGATTAACTTGAGGATTGTTTCTGTCCCCAATGAGCCCAGGTGAGTTATCATTTCATCTTGGATCATGTCTGGCCCAGGAGACTTTCTAGGTTTTAAATTCTTCAGACCTTGTTGAAATTCTTGCATACTGAAGTCATCTTCAAATATGGAGGCACTAGCAGTTGGGGCTTTCTCTTGACGTTTCAAGTGTCCTAAGACGTTCTTTGTCCAACTCAGAAAGGTTTCCTGCTCTGTTCACTGAGGCAAAGTACCGATTGAAGTGAACTGCTGTTTTCTGGTCTTCAGTTATTATTCCTCTACCATCTATCACTGGCTTTGGATTTGTTCTCCTCCTGTTTCCAGACAAATTGTCCATCAATGTCCAGACTCTCTTCCCATTGTGCTTTAGGTCAAGCTCCGCACATTTTGATGACCATGTTTCATGTTTCTTGCATTCTTAACTATGATTTTGACCTTTGCACATAATTTCTTGTAGAGAATCTTTTTCTTGTGATGGTGCTCTCTCTCTCTCTCTCTCTCTCTCTCTCTCTCTCTCTCTCTCTCTCTCTCTCCCTCTCGTGGTCTGTTCTTGCTTCATTTCTTTCAAATATGCCAGCTTGCATTTCTTTAGTGTAGAATGGTTTGTACGACTTCCTACTGCCCCTTTGGGATGCTTTGTGATGCTGCATTCAGAATAGCTCTTGTCACCCCATTATTGAGTCTTTCTACAGTCAGCTTGACCAAACTTCCAGCAAGTTCTCTGTTTGTATCATGCCCTACTGGAAATGGTTATGGTGGTGAGGATTGGCCTATGATAACTTCCAATGTCATCAAGAACTTGCAGGTTGCAGGAGTCTATCAGATCAGAGGAGCAGATCGTCAAGTCAGGTCGACTGAGAGAGAGGTGGGCCCTGTGCAGCAGCGTTGGGGTAGAGTCTGTATTCTGTAATACAGACAAGTCAGTTGGGGTAGAGTCTGCATTCTGTAATACAGACACGTTGGTTGGGGTAGAGTCTGCATTCTGCAATACAGGCAAGTTGGTTGAGGTAGAGTCTGCATTCTGCAATACAGACAAGTTGGTTGGGGTAGAGTCTGCATTCTGCAATACAGACAAGTTGGTTTGATCGCAGAGCTTCTCGATGAATGTTCCTGTACTGTTAATGGTCAGTGTAACCCCAACGAGGCAAGCGTCCATTGAAGTCACCTGCAAGGAGTGTTTTGTGATATTAGGCTTGATGCAGATCTGGCAGGTTGCAGGTCATCTGTGGGGGGCTGTAAATGTTGTATATAGTGTACTTTGATCCAGTGTGTAGGATACTGATTTTCTGTATGTCTGTGGGATTGGCTGTTATATGTGTGACATATCCCTGAATGTTATTTCAGATATAGGTAACTATGCTATGGCAGTCGGTGGACTCACAGGCATAGCTAGCGTATCCTATCAAGCTCAGATCGGTGCACTCACAGGCATAGCTAGTGTATCCTGTCAGGCTCGGGTCGGTGCACTCACAGGCATAGCTAGTGTATCCTGTCAGGCTCGGGTTGGTGCACTCACAGGCATAGCTAGTGTATCCTGTCAGGCTCAGGTCGGTGCACTCACAGGCATAGATAGTTTATCCTGTCAGGCTCGGGTCGGTGCACTCACAGGCATAGCTAGTTTATCCTGTCAGGCTCAGGTCGGTGCACTCATAGGCATAGCTAGTGTATCCTGTCAGGCTCGGGTTGGTGCACTCACAGGCATAGCTAGTGCATCCTGTCAGGCTCAGGTCGGTGCACTCACAGGCATAGCTAGTGTATCCTATCAAGCTCAGATCGGTGCACTCACAGGCATAGCTAGTGTATCCTGTCAGGCTCGGGTTGGTGCACTCACAGGCATAGCTAGTGTATCCTGTCAGGCTCAGGTCGGTGCACTCACAGGCATAGCTAGTGTATCCTATCAAGCTCAGATCAGTGCACTCACAGGCATAGCTAGTTTATCCTGTCAGACTCGGGTCGGTGCACTCACAGGCATAGATAGTTTATCCTGTCAGGCTCGGGTCGGTGCACTCACAGGCATAGCTAGTTTATCCTGTCAGGCTCAGGTCGGTGCACTCACAGGCATAGCTAGTGTATCCTGTCAGGCTCGGGTCGGTGCACTCACAGGCATAGCTAGTGTATCCTGTCAGGCTCAGGTCGGTGCACTCACAGGCATAGCTAGTGTATCTTGTCAGGCTCAGGTCGGTACACTCACAGGCATAGGTGGTGTATCCTGTCAAGCTCAGGTCGGTGCACTCACAGGCATAGCTGGTGTATCCTGTCAAGCTCAGGTCGGTGCACTCACAGGCATAGCTAGTGTATCCTGTCAAGCTCAGGTCGGTGCACTCACAGGCATAGCTGGTGCATCCTGTCAAGCTCAGGTCGGTGCACTCACAGGCATAGCTAGTGTATCCTGTCAAGCTCGGGTCAATGTCCTTGTGTAGAGTTTCTTGCAGGAGAGCCACATGAAAGCTATCTTGTTTTTGCACGTGCTTCCTCTGAGGTTTTCTCGTGTTAGTATGTTTATGTTTGTTTCCAGTAGTCCATTTTTCACCCATTGCAGCCTAGTCACCCACTGCCAGGCGCAGACCTTGATGATCGAGGCGTTGTCCGAGCTCGTTTGTAAAACTTTAAAATTTTGTGCTTCCAATATTTTGGCATTGTTGGGCTGGTGAGTCTGTGGATTTTCTTCCCACCCCAGGCAGAAGACAGAAATGTACTGTCTTGACATTAAGTGATTGAGGGGGTGCATTAGCAACGCTCCAAGTTACCAAAGCTACGGTAGGGTTCACTGTACCCATTTCCTGACACCAATTGTCTACTGGTTAGGCTGAGTTCTCCTGTGCTATAGACCTGTAACCGAAAGTTCCAGACAATTGGATCGTCACGTCCTGGGCCACTGTGCCTTTACGATTGGTCTCGATTGTCATGATGTGGCGAATGCTGGTTCTCTTTTCCCATGTCTGTTCAGCACGGTGCTGGTTCCTTCCTAACCACAGAGATTGCATGCGTATTGTCCAATAGGAAACCCATTTGTACAGATGGGTTACTAGCAAGGGTTTAAAAATAAAATCCTCATTATATAGTACCTCATCTACTAAGTTATACTGTAGCATAGTGTTAGTTCTTATAGGTCATAGGAGAGGCCATTAGAGTTGACTCATGCGACCATGTTTCTGTTAAACGTATTAGATCTGGTTTTTCTTCCTCTACATATACTTCCAATTCCTCTCTTTTATTCGTTATGCTTCTCACATTTGCAAAGTTTGTGTTGTTGTTGTTGTTTCTCCAGTTCCTGATTTCGATAGGTTACTGTCATGCTACTACTACTGTCACTTGTTTCTGATCCTAGTTCCATACGGTGTCCATTTTGCTTACTAATATTAATACCTCCTCTCCGTCCCCTAGGGTGTTTAGATTTTCTTGTTATTTGTCCCCTTCTTGCTCTGTTCAGAATGACACCCTGCCATCTCAGAATACTGAGGTGTGCACGTCTACTTTTGACCTCCCGTGATTACGGGGGTAAGCTATTTCAGCCCTAGCGTAAGTAGGTCAGTACACATGTAATTCTGAGTAAGCCTAGTGCTATAGACAAACTGACCGGTTGTTCCCATTGTACAGCGTCCAACAAGTGTTCATAACCTTTCTACTTCAAATAAAACTGGCACCTCTATCAAACAGGACGAAGGGTCCTGATGGACCAACACCAGTGAAAATCAGACCCACAGCCGCCATCTTGCTTTAAAAATCATTGTGGACTACCTCCAGTCGTCTTGCCACTGGATTAAGTAAGCAGGGGATGAGCGAGTGACGATCTATTCATGTGAAAGTTACAGCATCATACAAAAATCTGCAAGAAAATATTCGGTTTCTGAAATATATGCTCCCTGCTGGACAGTGCCAAGGTCAACAGGCACTAAAAACTAGAGAGCTAGCAGGTTACTGGTTGGATGTGGCTGCCCATAGCAAGACAAAATTACCCAATCAAAGGTCAGCTTACAGAGGCTGACCATGCCAGCACAGCCAGTCTAGTGTTGAATTCACCATCGGAGAGCTTGATGTGCTCCTTAAGGGTGTCAGGCTAATGTCGCTTCGGTTCTCATTGGGGCAATGTGCTACGTTGATCGGTGCATATGTCCCAACAATGACCAACACTCTGAAGACAAAGCAATCATTCTACAAGAATCTCCACACCCTCAATCTGTCCCTCCCCCAGTCTGACAAGCTCATAATTCTTGGAGATTCCAATGCTAAAGTCAGCTCCAACTATCATTCCTGGGGGAGAGTACATGGCACAGAAAGTTCAATAGTAATGGCCAACTATTGCTGAGCATGTGTGCCTTTCATTAGCTTTCCATCACTAACACCATGTTTTATCTGCCCACCCCAAAAAAGGATACACCCTCGCTCTAATCAGTAACATCTCATTGATTACGTTATCACTTGGCGGAATGATAGGAGGGACATGCGTGTGACTAAGGTCATGTGTGGCGATGAGTGCTGGACAGACGGGACATACGTGTGACTAAGGTCATATGTGGCGATGAGTGCTGGACAGACGGGACATACGTGTGACTAAGGTCATATGTGGCGATGAGTGCTGGACAGACGGGACATACGTGTGACTAAGGTCATATGTGGCGATGAGTGCTGGACAGACGGGACATACGTGTGACTAAGGTCATATGTGGCAATGAGTGCTGGACAGATGGGACATACGTGGGATTAAGGTCATGTGTGGCGATGAGTGCTGGACAGACGGGACATACGTGTGACTAAGGTCATGTGTGGCGATGAGTGCTGGACAGACTAGAGGTTCTACAAGTATAACATTCATGTGGAGCCTACTCGTTGTCACTGTGAATAGGTTCAATATCTCCAAGCTACAAAATGCAGCACATGCACAGGTCTTTGCCATGGACCTGAATGGTCGTCTGGCGAGACATCAGCACTCATACCAAAACCCCACTCCAACCCAAACCCCACACCCCCAACTGAGCACTATGGAAGATAGAAGGGCCTTTCTGGTGGATGAAATCTGCAACCAAGTGTTTGGGACATACGACTCGTAAGAGATAGAAGGGCCTTTCTGGTGGATGAAATCTGCAACCAAGTGTTTGGGACATACGACTCGTAAGAGATAGAAGGGCCTTTCTGGTGGATGAAATCTGCAACCAAGTGTTTGGGACATACGACTCGTAAGAGATAGAAGGGCCTTTCTGGTGGATGAAATCTGCAACCACGTATTTGGGACATACGACTCGTAAGAGAAATAACTATAACGCAGCTATCAAGATCCTGCTGGATGAAAGATTAGACTGTTCCACAACGCCGTCTCCTCGTTGTCCAGAATTACTGCATTCCACAACATATGTACAGTTATGCAGCACAGACTCAGGATGCCTGATTTCATGACAAGGCAGGCTCAGGTCCATGCAGGAGCCAGTTTGGCTCATCTACTGCACAAAGGAGAATTGTCTACATGTGAGTGATGTCTCTGTGTCAGTCTCCTATTTATGTGTAAGGTGTCAGTCAGTCTCCTGCTTGCGTGTGACGCCTCTGTCAGTCTCCTGCTTGTGTGTGATGCCTCTGTCAGTCTCCTGCTTGCGTGTGACGCCTCTGTCAGTCTCCTGCTTGCATGTTTGATATCTGTACTAGTCTGGTGCTCGTAGTGTTCTCATATTTGACTTCCCTACCAACCCCCAGATATCGTCCTGCTTTCAGAAGATAGCAGCAGATATTATGCAAGTCAGGATGTCCAGACCAGAAGTGGAGCAGCAGCGACGAGTTCTCAAGGCTGAGGTTATTAACAACAGTCCTTCTACTGTCAAGGCTACAACACACCATCATCGACAACATCAGAGCTCTCTTTGTAACATTATGTGATCAAAATGGGCCACAAAGTTGTTTTCTTGCCTCTACCATCGACAAAATCAGAGCGCTCTTTGTAACATTGTATAATCAAAAGGGGCCACAAAGTTGTTTTCTTGCCTCAACCATCGACAAAATCAGAGCTCTCTTTTGCAACATATACAAAGTTGTTCTCTTGTCTCAATCATGCCAGAGATGGTTGACTCCTGACAAGTGAGAGAGAAGGTCAAGTGAGGATCTCTTCCAGCTTTGACAAAGATAAGTTGTTATGTCAGCAGGGATAAGATGTCATTTCAGCAGAAATTAGATATCAATATATATGATAACTCATGTCAAAATAGATTATATGTTCTGTGAATTAGATGTCATGTCATCAGAGATTAGATGTCAGCAGAGATTAGATGTCAAATCATATTGTATCTGTTCCTTGGTGAGCATGCTCAAATAGAGCCATGAACTTTTCAGGTGGCCAGGAATGGCTTGGCTTGGCTTCGTTCGTTCTCAATCTCCCGCTATCAAACCCTGAAAGGGCTTAAGTAGCAGAATGTAGTCCAGGGAACGGAATGCGTTCTGTTATAGTTTACAGCTTGACTACGATATTTGCACCTTTCGGTCCAACACATCCAACTTCAGCAAGCATTTTTTTAGTACTGGATTAGCATTCCCTCTTTGATCCCTTCTCCCTAGCCAGTCTGCCCTGCTGCAGCCTGTTATCCAGGATCACCGCATGGAGGTGTAGGACGGACCTTGGTATCTATGGGTCGCTGACTGCTGCAGCTCATGCGCTGCTCAGCATCTTGATCCCAGGTGGCCAGGAATGATCAGGGGTCAGGTGAGAATGTGAAACTTGATTCTGGTAGAAAAGTGTCAAGAAGTCATCAGTGTGTTTATAGCTTATTTGTTAACTCAGGAAAACAGAAAACTACAAGATGCTAGAAGACATACAAAGGTTAGATCAGTGGATTCATAAATGGCTCCTGAACTTAATAAGAAGAAAATAACTTACACAGTTTTTACACTTTCAAATAAGGCAAACAGAATCACACTGAAATTAAATGGACATGAACTACCAGAAGAAAATGACCTTTGCTTATCAAGGCAGAACGCTGGACAGCAGGTTAACATGGACAAGTCAAATTGACAAATGTTTTAAAAAAGCTAAACAGTGAATGACACCAATAAAAAAAAATTGTGTGGGGCCCTGAGCATCACATACTGGAAGGGCTGTACACAGAAAATGGTAGACCAGCCTTAGAATATGGCAGACCATCCTGGGCAACAGCATCAATATCCAACTTTGAAAAAAGCCAAAATTTAAAACCAGGCAAAAAGAATGATTTCAGGAGCTATTAAATAAGCACCATTACAAGAAATGAGGAAAATAACAATGCTACAACAAACAAACACAATGAAGGCTGAGCCCCCATAATGGCAAGCAGCACATTCCACCATGAAAGAGAACATTATTTCAGAGCTGATAGACAACATACCAGATGTGATGACACCTAAACAGAACTAGAGAGAAGACATATAGCTTTAAGATATATACAAGGGACATACCCAGCCACAGAATGGACCAGCATACACAGGGATGAATTACCTACAAGATTTATGAACAATGGTGTTTACACAAAATGGGAGGACGTGTTTACACAAAATGGGAGCAGGAGGTGTTTACACAAAATGGGAGCAGGAGGTGTTTACACAAAATTAAAAATAAATAAAGGACAGGAAATCCATATCTCAGTGGCTGCTGGAAAATTCTCAAATGTCTTGAGGGCTGAGGCACTAAGAACAGCTGCAATATCCATCGTGGAAAACAAGAACCATGGAAGAGACAAGATAGTTTTCCTCACAGATTCCTTATCAGTCGGAATAGCCATCAGAAAGAATGAAAGGAAAGGATGCCTGGGGCACTCATCATTACTAGCTACAATTTCAAGTGATAATTCAGTGGATCACTTGACACTGTACGCTACATGGAAATGAGGCAGATAGACTGGCAAAAGAGGAAGGAGTCAAAACCCAAACTGAAAATAGAGCTACGTGTGAAGAAGTAAAGAGAATTGTTTTAACTAACATTAAAGACAAGTGGCACAGGATATAACAGAAGCATTCTTTGCCAAGAAGAGATCAAGTGACAATATTTAGACTGCGAACGGGTTACTGCAGATTGACAAATCATCGGTTCGACAAATTAAAAACTGGACAAACAGACATGCGTCGTCCATGTGAGGAGAACACAAATGGTGGAATATGTTCTGTACGTCTGCCAGCTCCACGAAAGTTGCTGAGTGACAACATGGCACTCCCCAACCAAATTGTGACAAAAATTGAATGTCAATGAGACAAGCCTGATAAGGACCGCCAGGTTTATGAGTGAGATAGATGCCAGGTTTATGAGTGAGATAGATGCCAGGTTTATGAGTGAGATAGATGCCAGGTTTATGAGTGAGATAGATGCCAGGTTTATGAGTGAGATAGATGCCAGGTTTATGTGTGAGATAGATGCCAGGTTTATGAGTGAGATAGATGCCAGGTTTATGTGTGAGATAGATGCCAGGTTTATGAGTGAGATAGATGCCAGGTTTATGTGTGAGATAGATGCCAGGTTTATGAGTGAGATAGATGCCAGGTTTATGAGTGAGATAGATGCCAGGTTTATGAGTGAGATAGATGCCAGGTTTATGAGTGAGATAGATGCCAGGTTTATGAGTGAGATAGATGCCAGGTTTATGAGTGAGATAGATGCCAGGTTTATGAGTGAGATAGATGCCAGGTTTATGAGTGAGATAGATGCCAGGTTTATGAGTGAGATAGATGCCAGGTTTATGAGTGAGATAGATGCCAGGTTTATGAGTGAGATAGATGCCAGGTTTATGAGTGAGATAGATGCCAGGTTTATGAGTGAGATAGATGCCAGGTTTATGAGTGAGATAGATGCCAGGTTTATGAGTGAGATAGATGCCAGGTTTATGAGTGAGATAGATGCCAGGTTTATGAGTGAGATAGATGCCAGGTTTATGAGTGAGATAGATGCCAGGTTTATGTGTGAGATAGATGCCAGGTTTATGAGTGAGATAGATGCCAGGTTTATGAGTGAGATAGATGCCAGGTTTATGTGTGAGATAGATGCCAGGTTTATGAGTGAGATAGATGCCAGGTTTATGAGTGAGATAGATGCCAGGTTTATGAGTGAGATAGATGCCAGGTTTATGAGTGAGATAGATGCCAGGTTTATGAGTGAGATAGATGCCAGGTTTATGAGTGAGATAGATGCCAGGTTTATGAGTGAGATAGATGCCAGGTTTATGAGTGAGATAGATGCCAGGTTTATGAGTGAGATAGATGCCAGGTTTATGAGTGAGATAGATGCCAGGTTTATGAGTGAGATAGATGCCAGGTCTATGAGTGAGATAGATGCCAGGTCTATGAGTGAGATAGATGCCAGGTTTATGAGTGAGATAGATGCCAGGTTTATGAGTGAGATAGATGCCAGGTTTATGAGTGAGATAGATGCCAGGTTTATGAGTGAGATAGATGCCAGGTTTATGTGTGAGATAGATGCCAGGTTTATGTGTGAGATAGATGCCAGGTTTATGTGTGAGATAGATGCCAGGTTTATGAGTGAGATAGATGCCAGGTTTATGTGTGAGATAGATGCCAGGTTTATGAGTGAGATAGATGCCAGGTCTATGAGTGAGATAGATGCCAGGTCTATGAGTGAGATAGATGCCAGGTTTATGAGTGAGATAGATGCCAGGTTTATGAGTGAGATAGATGCCAGGTTTATGAGTGAGATAGATGCCAGGTTTATGAGTGAGATAGATGCCAGGTTTATGTGTGAGATAGATGCCAGGTTTATGTGTGAGATAGATGCCAGGTTTATGTGTGAGATAGATGCCAGGTTTATGAGTGAGATAGATGCCAGGTTTATGTGTGAGATAGATGCCAGGTTTATGAGTGAGATAGATGCCAGGTTTATGTGTGAGATAGATGCCAGGTTTATGAGTGAGATAGATGCCAGGTTTATGAGTGAGATAGATGCCAGGTTTATGAGTGAGATAGATGCCAGGTTTATGAGTGAGATAGATGCCAGGTTTATGAGTGAGATAGATGCCAGGTTTATGAGTGAGATAGATGCCAGGTTTATGAGTGAGATAGATGCCAGGTTTATGAGTGAGATAGATGCCAGGTTTATGAGTGAGATAGATGCCAGGTTTATGAGTGAGATAGATGCCAGGTTTATGAGTGAGATAGATGCCAGGTTTATGAGTGAGATAGATGCCAGGTTTATGAGTGAGATAGATGCCAGGTTTATGAGTGAGATAGATGCCAGGTTTATGTGTGAGATAGATGCCAGGTTTATGAGTGAGATAGATGCCAGGTTTATGAGTGAGATAGATG
Organism: Ariolimax columbianus; assembly: GCA_036924085.1. Classification (NCBI taxonomy): domain Eukaryota; kingdom Metazoa; phylum Mollusca; class Gastropoda; order Stylommatophora; family Arionidae; genus Ariolimax; species Ariolimax columbianus. Next base: position 158,850 of record JAVGWX010000001.1, on the reverse strand, counting down.
CCAGGTTTATGTGTGAGATAGATGCCAGGTTTATGTGTGACATAGATGCCAGGTTTATGAGTGAGATAGATGCCAGGTTTATGAGTGAGATAGATGCCAGGTTTATGTGTGAGATAGATGCCAGGTTTATGAGTGAGATAGATGCCAGGTTTATGTGTGAGATAGATGCCAGGTTTATGAGTGAGATAGATGCCAGGTTTATGTGTGAGATAGATGCCAGGTTTATGTGTGAGATAGATGCCAGGTTTATGAGTGAGATAGATGCCAGGTTTATGAGTGAGATAGATGCCAGGTTTATGAGTGAGATAGATGCCAGGTTTATGAGTGAGATAGATGCCAGGTTTATGAGTGAGATAGATGCCAGGTTTATGAGTGAGATAGATGCCAGGTTTATGAGTGAGATAGATGCCAGGTTTATGAGTGAGATAGATGCCAGGTTTATGAGTGAGATAGATGCCAGGTTTATGTGTGAGATAGATGCCAGGTTTATGTGTGAGATAGATGCCAGGTTTATGTGTGAGATAGATGCCAGGTTTTGAGAGCCAATGGCAAAGAAAAATAATTATGTGTGTAGTGTTGATATTAATATCAGGAAGGGTGGTAAATTTGTCCACCTTTGACTACAAGGATGTGCATTCAAATCATCAGTACCACATAGGTCAGACAAAAGCCTAGTCAGTACGGGGCATAGTGAATGAAGCCTTTATTTTCTAAATTCTCATCGGCAATTTGGTAGGGGTCATCAATAGTAGGTGTCATCAATAGTAGGTGTCATCAATAGTAGGCATAGTGAATGAAGCCTTTATTTTTCAGCTCTAAATTCTCATCGGCAATTTGGTAGGTGTCATCAATGGTAGGTGTCATCGATAGAATGTGTCATAAATAGTAAGTGTCATATGGGCCACAAATTGCAGAGTTGTTTAATACGCAGAGGGGCCCACAATACATTGATTGGTTATATGTAGGCCTCTCTCCCTAAGGGTAAACAGAGGGGCCCACAATAAAAGTGATTTTTTTGTATGTGAGCCTACTCTCCCTGAGGATAAACAGAGGGGCCCACAATAAAAGTGATTGGTTTTATGTGGGCCTCTCTCCCTAAGGGTAAGAAAACACCATGTTTGATTCTTGACTCCATACCAGTCCATAGTTCTGTCCCTTATTTTCTCGCATCAATGGCATCAGTTCTGGCTATTCCCCACCAAGTCCACGTTGAAGGAAAGTTACATTTTAGCCTTGTTCTTATTTTGAATTATGTTGGCATTCTGTACTGTATACAAGCCAGTCCGTCTAATACTCATGTGATCTTTTGTTTGCAATGGTATACTCCCTTCATCTTATAGTCTTTAGATAAGTGTCATTATTTCTTGTAGCAATCTTATACTCTTGAGATAAGTGTCAAGGTTGGTCATACAGTGGATCCCATCCCACTGCAATATTGAAGGCCATGAAGCTGCAGGCAAACTAGCAAAGTGTGGAGGAGCATCCCCACAAACAGACCTGAGTATCACATATAATTAGGCAAAGACCATAATTCAAGTCAACTTCAGGGTAAAATGGGCTGATCAACACCCCGACTTCTGAAAAGAAGACAGTCACTTTAACTTAACTAGAGAAGAGCAAGTCATCATCTTCAGACTGAGAACTGGGCATAACAGACTCGAGGGTCATCTTTACAACAAAATGAGGATTGGGACAGATGTCCATGTGGGGGGCATACCATGACCGTGGAACACATCATGCAAAGCTGCACGCCCACGCAGGAACAGAGAGAACAATACTGGCCTTGCGAGACAGACATTAGACAAAAGCTGTATGGAGATGAAACAGCCGTACATACAACGGTGTCCTCTGTAAGAGAAACTGGGACCTTGATCTGAGGATGTAAGAGAAACCGGGACCTTGATATGAGGATGTAAGAGAAACCGGGACCTTCATATGAGGATGTACAAAGATGAAGAAATAATATTATAGCCAAGAGATAAGTGTAATCAATTCTTGTAATAATCTTGCAGTTTAGAGATAGGTGTCATAAATAACTCATTTCCTGTAGCAATTATCAGTATGTGTGTGGTGACAACATCAGAATGTGTGTAGTGACATCATCAGTATGTGTGTGGTGACAACATCAGAATGTGTGTAGTGACATCAGAATGTGTGTATTGACATCATCAGTATGTGTGTGGTGACAACATCAGAATGTGTGTAGTGACATCAGAATGTGTGTATTGACATCATCAGTATGTGTGTAATGACATCATCAGAATGTGTGTAGTGGCTAATGAACTGACCACATTCAATTCACTTTACTTTGTTTGTGCTTTTTGTTCACTTTATTTTGAGAGCTCATTAGTGATTGCTAAAACTGGTGGAAGAAGATAGCAAGTGGAATAATTATGCCAGAAGAGATTCATTGCATGCTTGTGGTACCTGATATTTTAAATGACGACTGTCGCCTATAAAACCATTGCCATCAGCCACTGTCATGGCTCAGATACAGGCTTCATTTAACGTGATATGCTGCAGTTAAAACATATGCTTCACATTAGAGCAAACAGTTGAATGAAAGAATAGATACATGAACTCTCATGGCGTCTGTCTGTCTATCAAAGAAACACCTCTATACATCAAGTATTACCACAATGTGTCTACTGCAATATAGCTTTAAGATGTTGATGAAAGTGTCTGTGGTCACTGGGAAATGGTTAATGAGCAATTGGGAAGCTGTCAGGGAATCTCTGAGAAATTCTTGTCAGTGGAAGATAAACTGTCAGCCTGGATAATTTCGTAGAGAAACTGTCAGCCTGGATAGTTTGTCAGTGAAAGAGAAACTGTGATAGTTTGTCAGTGAAAGAGAAACTGTGATAGTTTGTCAGTGAAAGAGAAACTGTGATAGTTTGTCAGTGAAAGAGAAACTGTGATAGTTTGTCAGTGAAAGAGAAACTGTGATAGTTTGTCAGTGAAAGAGAAATTGTCAGTCTGGACAGTTTGTCAGTGAAAGAGAAACTGTCAGCCTGGAAACTTGTGGAGAAGCCCGGGTTCTTCTTTGCTGTCCTGGTCACTTACACCAAAATGGTTTATTTCTGTGGCAGAGTTCTCTTCACCACAATGATTCGTTAAAGCACTCTGTTTCCAACACCGATTTTATTTAGTTGGAAACTCAAGTGAGTTCTTGGTTACACGCAGAAACTCGAGCCCATACCGTGTTGTGTATCTATTCTATCTTAATGTTATATCCTGAAACTTGTTGATGGATTTTCACCGATCCAAGTCTGGTATAATCTACTCCCAGGAATTTGATCTCTTGGTCTAAATGAACTTGGACAATTATGTTCTTATCACGACTGCTGTGAAGAAGAAGGGATATGGCGCTGCTCCAAACTACTCAACGAGCGATGGAGCGTAGAACAATGTCTCTTTCACTATGAGACCACATCCTCAACACCGCCATCAGGAGTCAAACCTGCTTCAATCATGTGGTAGATATCGCGTCGCTAAGAAAGTACAGGTGGGCAGGCCATGTGGTACGCATGCCTGACAATAGATGGACACGGAAAGTGACGTCATGGTGGCCCTGCACCTTTAATACATTTGGCTACCTGGCATGTGACACATAATGTGCCTGAATTAACACCTGGCGTCCTTTCTGTTTCTAAGAATCGACGTCACTGCACTCCGGGCATACCCATAGGTGCTCAGTCTCTCTTATCAAATGGCGTAAGGAATGTATGCTGATGGTCTCTGTAGCTCGCTGGTTGTACACTCTCCTGAGCCGTCCGCTCATGCGTCCCACTCCGCTCGAACCTTTAACGTTGAAACTTTTCAGCCTGTGGATTGCTGCTTCATCTATTGCGGTGTCCTCATCCAGCAGGCAGTCATTGATTGATTTCAAAATGTCACTTCTATCCATCACTAATGGGCCCATGATGAGAGCTTGTGAAGCCATGTAGTCAGCTCTTTCATTGCCCTGAACCCCGGCATGAGCAGGACAGTAGATCCAGGTCAGCGTCTGGAGATTTGAGGCCTCAACAGCAGCTATCCACTCGTACCTAAGCCATCCCTACTGTACTTTCTAAAGTACGGCTTGCGCGTCTGTCACGATGACTGCCTTTGTTATAGAAGTTTCAGATATCCATTTCAGTGCTGAGGTCACTGCTTCCGTCTCCATTCTCATACTGGAGGTTGTTGACATGTATGCCCTAATGCGCTCAGCAATGACCTCTCCTCTCACTCAAGCCGAGAAACCCCAGCCTGATGTCCCACTGCGCACGACTGATCCGTCGGTGTATATGACAGCGTCACTCTCCTGGGTGTTCTCAGTTATCAGCTGATTTACCTCGTGCTCTGCTCTCTCGTTGTTCCGTTCTCTGCATTCCTTGCCTAAGGTTATGATGACTCTCTGGTACTCTATCATTCTATCACCAGTGTGGACCCATTCTTCCCCTGACTATCGTCTCAGCTGGAGTAACGTGTCCGATTGTTGTCTCAGCCTGTGCCATTCATAACGCCCCTCTCTTGATTCTTGTCTGAGATACTACTGTACAGAGGGTGCCGAGTGTCTGTGGTGACACGCATGTAGGCTTTGACTTGTGCCAGTTTATGTTTAGATGTCACCGATAACAATCCCAACATGTACCGCATCATCACAATCGGGGTATCTCTAGTGCAGGCCAGAACCTGTCGCATACCTTCATTCTGGATGCGGTCCAACCTTTCACACTGTGTTCTTGATAGTGTGAGGAGGCCTAGTGCAGCCCAGAACCAGTTGCATACCTTCCTACATTCTGGATGCGGTCCAACCTTACACACTGTGGTCTTGATAGTGTGAGGATGCCTAGTCCGTAATCGATGACAGACAACACGACCTGACGAAATGGGATGAAGAGGAGGCGTTGTTCCAAGTCGGCAGCAGCCATAGTCTTGAGTGCTCCCAACCCCCTCTTGCATCTTTGTACGATGTGTTCAACATGGCAGTTATAGGAAAGATTGCAATTAAAAGTCACTCCGAGGTATTTCAACCTGTCGCACTTGTCAATGGTGCAACCATCAAAAGTGATGCCCGGGAGTTCAGCCTTTGCAATGGAATTATTTAAAGAGCACCACATCATGCAGGATTTGTTCGGATTGATCTTGGAGCTTGAGTCGCCGCACCACTGTGAGATTCCTTACTAGGTTTTGTGGATGTCTTTGGCCAACTTTTGCCTGTCTGAGCCAGTCCTGTACGTTAAGATGTCATCGGCAGATGTCAACGTCGCCCTGTCCCTGTGGGTTGAATATTGGCCACTTTTACTGTGTAAATGTTGAACAGCACCGGTGAGAGCGGAGACCCTTGAGGCAGTCCTGGACATATTGGCCTCGGTTCTGATGTCCACGATCCCACGCGTAGCGCAACTATTCTTTCCATCAGGGCAGCTGATATCCAACTAACCAGCCACGGGTTTAAACCACACTGCTGCAAACAGGTAATTAAGGTTCCAAAAATCGACACGGTTGTGTGCGTCTTCCAGGTCGAGTGCCACCGCGACCCCGTCCGATACGGTCGAGATGCTATTTTAGTTGGACGTCCGTCATTCGCGACAGTGAGGTTTGTGTGGACTAATGCCTGGCTCAAGGCGACCTCTTGCTCATTTTCAGTGACATTTCACCACTCCTTTGACCTAGCGTTAAAGTCACCTGCAATGAGGAACTTTTTGTTCTGTGACTGGCAAGTCTGACAGAAACTACCACTTTACGTACTCGAAGATGGATCTACTTGAGCGTATACGTTGTAGATTCTCCATTCTTGGTGGTTGATTGTTACTTCAATCCCTTGTATCTCGACATCCTCTATTTTACAGTTGCTAGTATCTATCCATGTATGAGGAAGTTCTTGCTTACCGGGCCCACGTGGATTACTGTAGCACCTGTATCCTGGACACTTGATGGTAACATTCTCATTCAAGCAGGTCTCAGGATCATGAATATGTCGAAACTGTACACCAATTTTTGGAGAATCACTTCACGTTGGGAATCGCTGTGGCAATTCCAGTAGCCTATCCGTACATTTTTTAACCCAAGTCTATCTGACTTGTACATTTTCTCTTTCCGGCTCTTTTCTTTCTTTCTCTCCTCTTCTCTCTCCTCTTCTATCTCCTTATGCATCCACCTTCCTTAGCGCCATTTGCTGGAGACATCGAGGTCAGAGCACGATCTCCGTAGCTCCCGCGATGACTCTTATGTGTGGTTTATCATCAGAGTTTTCCTTCTCGTAGAAGAGTTGCCTGCGGGGCTAACGCGTCTCCTCTACTCGGTTTGTGGTCGGTTGTTTCCGCCATTTTTATCGTGGTGTCACATTACCGTACGGGTCGACGTATGCACACCTGTGCTATTCCACGAAATAATGGGTGGAGCACAGCTACCAGTCCATCCGTCCGGGTATCACTTGTTTAATACACACTCTAGCGTTCTTGTTATCTTAGCATTTAACTGATCAGCGCCACCCTGAGCACTCACAGCGACACACGTTGACCTAGCAAACCGTTGGTCAGCGAAGACCCTAGGTCAAATTGACCTTCGCGGTTGAACGATTTTGGCCTCGGTCACTGCGAGCCAACTCGTTGTCGATAATAGGGATTTATAGATACAAGACTACATGCACCAGTACAGTAGACGGTAAACTAGGTATATAAATGCACATAAACTTCCACAGAACACGGTCCTGAATGTAAGTCAACAACTGAAAAATTAAGTCCGATTTGAAACTTGGTAATTGATAGCCTAAACAAACACCAACAGCGGAGTGAATCGTGAACACAGCCTGTCCCTAAATTGTATCCCCGCTGTCTGGCGCCCTTGTCTCACGCTATCCAGTGTTTGAGTATATTAAAACGTACAGGATTAAACTTTGGAAGATTATGGTGTACAAGGACAGCTTCTTGATAATGTCAGAGCACTGTATCGTTCGAGTACAAACGTCATCAGAACGACTGATGGTATCACAGATGGTTTTCAAATCACTACCGGCGTGAGACAAGGGTGTGTGCTTTCTCCTTGTTTGCCGACACAATCGCATCAGAGACTGGTCAAATTGAGACATCTGAAGCAGAACATAACTCAATTCACGAATTACTCTTTGCAGATGATCAGTGCTTGCTGTACAACGATGAAAACAAACTCCAAAACCACATGAACTACATTTGCTAGAGATAAAACACGAATTAGCGAGAATAAAAAAGAAACTATGATGATCAGTAGAACTCCTGGGCCACTCAAGATAAGTCTAAATGATATTTCTCTTCAACAGGTCCATGAGTTCAAGTATTTGGGCAGTATTTTTTGTTGGCAGACGGTAGGATCGACAGGGAAATCGAGACAAGGTGCCAGAAAGCACCTGCGGTGACTTATCAGCTGTCCCCACTGTTTAGACACCCGAGCATTAGTTTGGCAAGAAAGTAACAGCTGATAAACAGTATATTTATGCCGACTCTGCGCTACCAGTGCCAAACATGGTCTCTATCCATGACGCGTGAGAGTAGAATTTCGACTTGTGAAATGAAGTGTTTAATGAAAGTCATCGGTGTTACCAGAAGAGACAGAATGCGGAACGACGACATTCGAAGTATGGTCGGCACTACGGCTTGTGTCGAATACATTTCCAGGCAGAAAATAAGTTGGTTTGGTCATCTCATGAGAATGCACCCTCATCATCTTCCACTGATGGCTTACAATGCTGGTAGATCTGGCTACAGGGCAAGGGGGCGGCCGTGAGGTAGGTGGATAGATGACATTTGAGTGACCGTGACAAGGGCTCACATTAATCGACGCAACGTACTTGGCGCAGGATAGACGAATAAAGCTCGCCACGACGCTTAACGGCACAAGTGGAAAGAAAACTAACTAAACTGAATCAGGTTAGAAGGGTTCAGAACGCCTGCTTACGTTTCGTCTTCATACCATAGTAGGTCCCGTCACCCTTCTCAGTGTATATGCACCTACCCTGTGCTTCACACCCGGAGTCAAAGATGAGTTCTATGATGATTTATCAGCGACTACTAAAAGTACACATAGTCTAAAACAGTTGTTCTACCGGGTGATTTCAATGCTAGAGTGGGCGCTGATCACGACTCGTGGCCTTCATGTCTTGGCAAGTTTGGAGTTGGACAAATTAATGAAAATGGCCAGCGGCTCCTAGAGCTCTGTGCCTACCATGAACTTTGTGTGACCAACTCTTATTTTCAGACCAAACCCCAACATAAAGTATCGTGGATGCACCCACGATCAAAGCACTGGCATCAGCTGGATCTAATTCTTGTCAGATCTCTCCTTAAGTATGTGCTCCTGACGCGCACTTACCATAGTGCAGACTGTGACACTGGTCATTCTTTGGTTCGCTATAATATAGAATTGCAGCGGAAGAAGTTCCATCCCCAGAAGCAAAGGCAAGCCACGCATCGACGCAACTAGAATGTCGGACCCTGCGCTGATCAAAAGATTTCACAATGCTTTTCAGGAAACTCTGAATATCCAACATCATGACACCGCTGTTACAGAGACTTGGCAGCATCTTCGAAATGCCATACACAACCCTGCACTTGCTACATTTGGAAAAAGAACTGTTAAATCAGATGACTGGTTTGAAGCGAAAGTGGAGGATATGACACCAGTCATTGAGACCAAGCGCGTTGCTCTGATACAAGCAGATTCTAAATGCAGGTACTCTGTACAACTTCAAGTCCGCCAGAAGCCAAGTGTACCAAACAGCTCGTCAGTGTGCAAATGAGTATTGACTACAGCTTAGTGAAAACATCCAGACTGCAGCACAAACAATGAACATCAGACAAATGCACGATGGTATAAAGAAAGCTATTGGCTCTGTGAGTAGGAAAACAGCACCAGGAAGAAAATAACAGATAAAGGAAAGCAGTTAGAGCGACGGATGGAGCACTATTCTGAGCTTTCCTCGTGGGTCAATATAGTCATTCCCACAACCATTGACGCTGTATCCCAGTATGAACGAGCTTGGCACCAAACCATCTATAGAAGATCTGAATAAAGCTATTGACAGCTTGGCTTTGAGCAAAGCACCTGGCAGCGACCTGATTTGATCATACGCTGTCAAGATACACTGCTGTATATGATGTTATTTCAGTGCTAGAAAGAGGTCACATTACCTCAAGATATGAGAGATACACAGATTGTAAAATTATACCAAAAACAAAGGTGATAGAAGTGACTATAATAACTATCGAGGTGTCTCTCTGTTTAGTGTTGTTGGTAAAGTCTTCGCCAGAGTTATCTTACTAAGGCTACGGAAATTGGCTGAGCATGTGTATCCGGAGTCACAGTGTGGCTTCAGGTCTGGAAGATCAACTATCAACATGATTTTCTCTCTTCGATAACTTTAGGAATAGTCATGTGAGCCGAACCAGCTCTTTTGTGTCGCTTTCATTGACCTGACAGAGGCATTTGATTTGGTTAGTAGAGATGGACTCTTCCAAATCCTTTCTAAAATAGGCTGCTCAAACAAACTGCTAGGACTAATAATATCGTTCCATGAGAGCCTGACAGGAACAGTCCAATCTGATAGTAGCATATCACAACCATTTGTAATTCTAGGTGGTGTTAAGCAGGGCTGTGTTCTGGCCCCGACACTGTTCGGAATCTTCTTTGCTCTGTTATTGAAACATGCATTTGGTAACGCAAGGGAAGGAATCTGCCTTAACACTAGGTCGGATGGTCGGCTGTTTAACCTTGCAAGGCTCAAAGTCAAAGTGAAGATCAGGGCGGTCACCATAAGGAACCTGCTTTTCGCTGATGATGCTACAATTGTCACCCACAGTCAGCAGGAACTTCAGAGACTGATAGATCGCTTCTCCCACGCTTGCAAAGATGTTGGGCTCACAATAAGTCTCAACAAAAATAAATGTTCTGGGACAGGAAGTAGATGCCACGCCAAGTCTTAGCATCGATAATTATGAACTGGCAGCTGTGCATCAATTCCCATACCTGGAATCCCTTATCAATGATAAGCTCTCTCTAGACCCAGAAATAGATGGTAGTATTGGTAAAGCTGCTGCTACATTTGTTCGCCTCACAACGCGTGTTTGGAAAAACCATAAACAGACCATTAAAACCACGGTCGTGGTATACAATGCATATGTTGAAAGCATATTTCTATTTGGCAGCTACAATCCAACTTTATGCTGACAGAAACGACACAAAACGCTTCTCTGATGCTATAAAGACTGTTTATGACCCTCAACCGTCGTATGGAACTCCAATTCTGAATGCAAATGGCTCAGATCTGCTGACAGACACACCGAGAATACTGGAACGCTGGGTAGAGCACTTCCACACGGTCCTCAACCAACCGTCCTCCGTCTGCGACGAGGCAATAGAACGCCTGACTCGGACATCGCTGAACAATGAACTGGACGTACCTCCAAAAATCGAGGAGGTCAGAGCTGCAATCAACCAGCTATCAAAGGAGAAGGCTGCAGGTGCGGACCTAATACCGGCTGAAATCTACAAAGTAGGTTGTTGTGTCCTAACACAGAGGCTGAGTTGTACAACACAATATCGACCACTGAGACTGTCCCACAACACAATATGGACCACTGACACTGTCCCACAACACAATATGGACCACTGAGACTGTCCCACAACACAATATGGACCACTGAGACTGTCCCACAACACAATATGGACCACTGAGACTGGCCAACAACACAATATGGACCATTGAGACTGGCCCACAACACAATATGGACCATTGAGACTGGCCCACAACACAATATGGACCATTGAGACTGGCCCACAACACAATATGGACCATTGAGACTGGCCCACAACACAATATGGACCATTGAGACTGGCCCACAACACAATATGGACCATTGAGACTGGCCCACAACACAATATGGACCATTGAGACTGGCCCACAACACACTATGGACCATTAAGACTGGCCCACAACACAATATGGACCTTTGAGACTGGCCCACAACACAATATGGACCATTGAGACTAGCCCACAACACAATATGAACCACTGAGACTGTACCACAAGAGCTGAAGGACGCTACCATCACAACACAATATGGACCATTGAGACTGGCCCACAACACAATATGGACCACTGAGATTGGCCCACAAGAACTGACGGATGCTACAATCGTCCACTTTTTCAAGCGAAAGGGAAACCGTCAATCCTGCGGTAACCACAGAGGAATCTCCCTCCAATCGACTGTTGGCAAGATACTGGCACGAGTCTCCTCAATCGATTGATCACTCACCTAGAACATGGTCTTCTTTCAGAGATCCAGTGTGGCTTCAGATCGGGTCGTGGGACTGTGGCTTCAGGTCGGGTCGCGGTACTGTGGCTTCAGGTCGGGTCGTGGTACTGTGGCTTCAGGTCGGGTCGCGGTACTGTGGCTTCAGATCGGGTCGTGGGACTGTGGATATGATTTTGACGGCTCGGCAACTTCAGGAGAAATGCCAATAGCAGAAACGTGGGCTGTACATGACTTTTGTGGACCTGACCAAGGCTTTCGATACCGTCAACAGAGATGGACTTTGGAAGGTCATGGCGAAATTCGGCTGTCCAGGAAGATCACCAAGATCGTCAAACAATTCCACGAAGGTATGAATTCTCATGTGCTGAGTGATGGGGAAACAAATGTCGTCAAGCAGGGCTGTGTACTAGCCCCCAAAAATGGCGTCCAGCCGGCTGTGTACTAGCCCCAACAAATGGCGTTAAGCAGGGCTGTGTACTAGCCCCAACAAATGGCGTTAAGCAGGGCTGTGTACTAGCCCCAACACTCTTCAGTACAATGTTTGCTGCCATGCTCAGCGTCAGCTATCAGGATTGTAACCTGTTCAAATCACATGGAATAGGTGGGGAGGTTGCGGAATGGATTGGAAGTTGGTTAACGGGAAGAAGGCAGAGACTCGGTATAAATAAGGAGTACTCTGAGTGGTGTGATGTAAAAAGTGGAGTGCCACAGGGCTCGGTTTTGGGACCGATATTCGTCTTGATACTGATTTGGACATTGATATAGTATTCATGATTGAAAAATTTGCTCATGACACAAAACTATGTAGAAGTGTCTCTCTATAGCAGACGTGGATATATTGAGGTCGGACTTAAATAAAATTCGAGAATGGTCTGTGAGCTGGCAAATGGAGTTTAATGTGGATAAATGTACACGTCATCCACATGGGTAGATCCAAAACGGAACATAATTACAGAATGAGAGAGAACAATATTATAAAGATAGATAAGAAAAGGGACCTAGGGGTTATAATAGATCATACGGGTAAGGTGAGTGAGCAAGGGAAATGCAATGTTAGGTATGATAAAAAGAAATATTAAACATAGGAGCAAGGAAGTGATAGTCCAACTGTATAAAGCATTAGTTAGACCTAGATTGGAGTACTGTGTACAGGTGTTTAGTCATTATCACAGATGGTATATAAACATGCTGGAAAGAATATAGAAAAGAGCGACAAAACTGATAGTGGGATTCCAGAAATACAGTTATGAGGAAAGACTCAGAAAAACCGACCTACAATGTCTAGAAAAGAGAAGAATTCGAGGAGACTTAATACAGGTTTATACGATAATCACATGAAAGGTAAAATTAGACTCTTAACAAGTTTTTAAAAATGCAACCACCAGCGTGAACAAGAGAGCATAGATACAAATTAGCTAAAGAAAGGTCCAGATTGGATATTAGAAAATATTTTTGCAGTCAGAGTGGTGAATGCTTGGTATACATTATTACCTCATGAGGTGGTGGAGGCAGGGACAGTTAATGTATTTAAGAATAGATTGGATGTGCATAGTTTTTAGAGCAGGGTAATTCTTCTTCTTCTTCTTCTTCGTACGCAGTCAGACAGTAACCATTATTTTTTCGAAAAAAGCGGCGGTCATCCTGAGGCTGTCGACACTGCCATAGAGCTTGCCTTGTGGTTCCACTGGTGATGGCCACATCTGCTCTCTCTGATCCTCGTATGTCGGGCAGTCCTGCAGCAGATGTTCCAGCGGTCATTTTCCCGGTACCACACGGGCATTCGTCGGTTCCACCTATCTTCAATTTGTTGAATAGGTGGTACCTCAGTCTATTGTGGCCAGTGCGAAGTCTGAAGACAACGACCTGCTCTCTTCTGTTCAACTGGTAATATGCATCGTTTTTGGTGTAACGAGTATGTTCGGTTTCCCATTTGGTCATGTATCTGGCTTTAATAAGCCGTTTTGATTCTTCGTACGTCATACTAGTATCTGTTTGTGGTAGTCTTGCGCCTTCTTTTGCCAGTCTGTCTGCCTCCTCGTTGCCTTGGATGTTGCAGTGTGATGGGACCCACTGTACCACTACCCTTTTTGGTGCGGACTGCTGGCATAGTTGACAGAGTGCTGTTCTTAAGTCATTAAGCTCAGTGTTTTTCTGGCTTTTTAGCGCTGTGACTACGGCGAGAGCATCTGTAAGCAGGACTGTATGGCTTTCATTTTCTTTATGTGTCACCATTTCTTCCACTGCCGCCCTCAGTGCCTCTGCCTCCGCTCTGAAATTGCTTGTGTACTTACCAGTAGCGAATGACAGTGTTATTTTTCTGCCATTTGGTAGGTTCAGGAATGCTCCTGCCCCTCCGTTCTGTGTAGTGTTTGTTACAGAACCGTCAGTGTATGCATGGGTCCAGTCCATGCTTGGGTAGTTTTTCGATATAAAGCTTAGGGTAGTATCTCTCCTTTCTTTTTCAGTCTGGCAGTTTTTGTTTCCAATACCTGGTATATTTTCTACCACCTCTGGAAATATATCCTGCCTCCAGGTAGGTTTTCGTACAGTAGTGATGGGCTTTGGAGTTGTTAGGGCGTTTATGGGATCTTCGTGCATCTTTGCTTTGGCTATTTCTGCAAAGTTTCTCCGCTTTAGTTTCCCATTTCCGAAATTGTTTAGTCTCTGGTGCATTGGATGGTCAGTCAGTCTTCGGAGTGTCTCTGACTGCAGCTGGGCTCTGCAGTCTCTTCTATCGGTCATGGATTGCAGTTTTGTAATCTTTTCAAGTTCTACAATTGGCGTTGACTTCATGCCTCCTGTTATAACTCCCATGGCTTGGTTTTGAAGTTTGCTAACTTTATCGAAGTTCGCCTTTGCTGCTGTTGTCCATGCCGCAATGCCATACTCGAGAACTGGTCTCACTCTTCCAGTGTACAGTTTCTTTAGTATGCTTTCGTCTGCTCCCCAGCTTGTGCCAGCAAGTTTCCTCATGATTGCCATTCTTTCTCTGGCTCTCATTCGGTTTCTCTCCATCTGACTTTTCCATGTCATGCGCCGATCAAATGTGACTCCCAGATAGTTTGGGTTGTCGTTTGGCTGCAGGAATTTGCCATTTAGACTTAATTTGGTGTTTTGTGGTTTTCTCCTCGTTTATTTTGACCAGCCATGAGTTCGCCCACTCTTCCAGCGATGTTAGGGCCTGCTGCATCCGATTTCTTGCTATGGTGAGATTCTTTTCAGAGGTCCACATAGCCAGATCGTCTGCAAACATTGAGCTATGGACTCTTCTTTGTATATTCTCTGTAATGTCGTTTATATACACCAGGAAGAGTGTGGGTGACAGTACTCCCCCTTGGGGTACTCCCTGCTCGAGTGTCACCTTTTTACTCATCTGCCCTTGACTCTGGCCGTTCTTTGTTTGAGGTAGTGGTTGATCCACTTGTACATTCTCCCACAAACTTCACTTCTCCTTAGCTTGACTCTAAGTCCGTCTTTCCAGACTTTGTCAAATGCCTTCTCCAGATCCACCCAAACCGCTACTGTGTGTTTCTGTGCCTGGTAGGCATCTTCTATTTCCTGGTCCTCAGTGGATCTGTGCTGTCTAAAGCCGGCTTGCTGTGGTATTAGTATTCGTTTTTCTTCCAGATGCCACATCAGTCTGGTGTTTATCATACGTTCCATCAGTTTGCCAACACAGCTCAGTAGGCTGATGGGCCTGTATCCATTCGGATCTGTTTTGTCCTTTCCATTCTTTGGTACTGGTACAAGTACTGCGTCTTTCCATGCCTGGGGTACAATTCCCCTTTTCCAGCTTTGGTTCAGGACCGATAGCAGTTTCCTCTTCGCTGTTTGGCCCAGCCTCATCAGCATTTCGTTTTTTATCCCGTCTTTTCCGAGAGATTTCCTTTTCTTTAATGTTCTCATGGCCTCTTCCATTTCACTCATTGTTAATTTGGCCATCATATGCTCTTCAGGAGCCGTACTGATGTTGTCGTGCCCCTTTTGCTCTTCACTAATGTCTGTATGCCTATTTGCAGGGACCTCGATGTGGTTTGCTTTGGCATAGTGTTCTGCAAAAGCGTTTGCGGCTTTTTTCCCTGTGAGCAGGTTTTCGCCCTGCTTGATGGTAATTTGTTTGTTTGAAGGGGTTTCGTCGTTCATGGCTCTGACTAGCTTCCATAGCTTGTTCCCTTCTTTGTCTAGGTTGAGACTTTCAATTTTGTTTTTCCAGCTCTCTCTTGCTGTTTGGTTGAGAGTGTATTTGTATTTCGCCGTGGCGGCTTTGAGGGCGATATTTGCCTCCATAGATTGTTCTCGCTCTGCCATGTTCCTAGCATTTGTGATTGCATCTTCCGCTTTCTGCAACTCATCATTCCAATAGGGCTTATAGTTTTTCCTAGCCCCTCTTGGGATGGTTTCAGTGGCGGCTTGCATTATTGCCTTGTTTAGGCTTTCCACCATGGGCTTCATTTTGTTGTTTCGTGTGTTGATGGTTTCACACAGCCCGTCTGTCAGGATTGCAAACCTGTCCCAGTCGGCTCGTTTGTAATTCCAACGTGGGAGCGGTTTTGTTTCCTGTGGGCCTACTTCCATGTCAATGTCTAGCCTGATTGTTGGCGTTTAGCACCTGGCGGTCTATTTTATGGTGTATGTCCTGTGTGGAGAAGGCCAAATCAAGAGTCGAGGTGGTATGCCATGTTCTAGAATAGAAACTAGGGCTATCCTCCGGCCTATTGAATAGGGAGAGATTTGTGTCTATCTCCCAATCTTCCACTTCGTCACCTCTGCTGTCTGTGTCCGAGTATCCCCATCTCTCCGAGTGGCTGTTGAAGTCTCCAACTACTATGCAGTTGGAGTCTTTGACGTCCATACTCGAGAGCGATAGGGATTTATTTGGTGGTCCGTACAGATTGAAAAAGCAGAGCTTCGTCTCTGGAGCCATTATGTCAACTCCTACAATTTCTGCTTGTCCGGTGTAATTGACAGATACCGCGCTACTCGGTATGCAGTTTCGGGTCAGTATCAGGACCCCTCCTTTGTGACCTTCTCTATCGAGACGGAAGGTCTGGTATCCTCTGATTGAGAATTTTTTGTTTTTGTTGAGGTGCGTTTCCTGGATACATGCCACGTCAATCTTACCTTCATGCAGGTGATGTGTTAGGGAAAGATTTTTGTTAACGACACCCTCCCCATTCCACTGTAGTATTTTGAGGGTCTTGAGTTTTTGGTCAATAGGAGTTGCCCCATAGCCATGTGCCTTGACTCCACGACACATGGGTGGGTGACCACCAGTAGTCAAGGGTGGGCCCCTTTGAGGCGTGAGGCCCGGCACTATCGCTGCCTGGCGGGACTCCGCAGGATGAGCGCCATACGTTTTTCTGATCGGTTGTACTGTCATCATACTGCGATTTACGTTGCACTGTTTTGTTAGGCTTGTGGCCCCGTGCATCCGATTTCAACAGGCGTTTCTGTAGGGATGCCCTCCTTAGCCTTTGGCTGTCCCCAGCCTATCTGCAAGGCAGCAGTTGTTTATGATCAGAGTTGTCTCTCTAATAGAAGTTGTCTTACCAGACTAACGAGTCTTCACTTCTCATGTCTATAGGGTGCGGTGATGATATATGAGATGATATATGATATGGACTGGTTTACCCGGAAGAGAGGCAGTCCAGTGTGTCTGTACCCCAGGATCGTCACGTCCTGCCAGAAACGTAGCATTTGCATGTGAGTGGCGTATCTCTTTGCTCCCTTTATTTTCTTGGCTTTTATGCAGGGATGGTACGCCTAGCATTCCCCGCCACCTGGGATGTTGACACAGTGGGGCAGGTGTGCAATGTCCGCTAGTCTGCATCTCTTCGGTGTCCATTGGTATGGCTGATAGCGTACAGAGGTAGATATCGAAGCAGAGGTGCATTTAACCAGGGGACAAGCCTGGTAATGTTGTTCGCCTGGTTTGCGGACATATCTCGTGGTCAAGGAGTGAGTCTCGACAGTTCACAGTGAGGTGGCTGCTCTATTGTTTTCGACACCCCGACCAAGAACTAAGTCTTATGCTGGTGGTTTCGCACCCCATCGCCGTATAGGGTGAATATCGAGCAGCTATCCGCCCGCTTTGATCAGCGGATGGAAGAGACCTCTTTCTGTGGCTCGACCTGGTAGGGTTGAGGCGCGATCCCCAGGTCCCGACCATATCGAAGCCTCCCATTGCAGTGGTGCTGAGAATTTGGGCGGGATTCCGGCTAACAGGCGTCCGGCCGTAATCCCTCACATGGTAGCCTCGCGCCATTGGCTTATCAGCCTGGTACGTGAACCAAATGTCTGCGGCTCCTATCGAGTTGAGCAAGATTTCCGTAGCAACGCCCTGTCATTAGTAGGGTAAAACTGACCTGTCTTCCAATGGTCTATTTCCAGCACCCGTTCATTATTTGGCCAGGACCAATTAATCGAGGGCTTTTGTTTGTCAGTGACCAGGTATCTGGAACCTGCGGTTTCTGCGGTGTTAAGACATGGTTTCCGTAGCGATCTTTCATTAGAAGGTTAGAGAGCTGACCTGTCTTCCGTGGGTCTAATACCAGCACACGTTCACTATTAGACCCAACGAAAGTGCTCTCGATTTGTCAGTCGTTCTACAGTGTTTGCGTGTTGAGTCAAATTAAGCCGCAGGCTCCACTCCTGGTAGTGCTCTTCCGTCAATTCCTTTATCAAACACTGAATTCAGACCAATCGAGCCACAGAAGGCATACCCCAGATTTCTGAGGGTCTAAATCCAGCACCCGTTCCATATTAGACCCAAGGGAGGTGGTCTCGGCATGTCAGTCATTTCAGTGTTGGCCGTGTTGAGTCAAATTAAGCCGCAGGCTCCACTCCTGGTGGTGCCCTTCCGTCAATTCCTTTAAGTTTCCAAACCCAAACACTTTGGTTTCCCGGAAGCTGTCCGTAGAGTCATCGAAGCAACTCCTGCGGATCGTTAGTCGGCATTGTTTATGGTCAGAACTACGACGGTATCTGATCGTCTTCGCGCCTCTCACTTTCGTTCTTGATTAATGAAAACATTCTTGACAAATGCTTTCGCAGTAGCTCGTCTTGCGGCGATCCAAGAATTTCACCTCTAACGCCGCAATACGAATGCCCCCATTTGTCCCTGTTAATCATTACCTCCAGTTCCGAAAACCAACAAAATAGAACCGAGGTCCTATTCCATTATTCCATGCACCATTATTCAGGCAGCCGAGGCCTGCTTTGAACACTAATTTTTCCAAAGTAAACGCGCCGGCCACCCAGGACGCTCAGCGAAGAGCACCTGTGGGAGAGAGCCGGCAGACGGTAGGGCAGGAGACAACGGGCAGTGAATCGGCGCGAGCCGGACCGCCCGCATGCGCCTGAGATCCAACTACGAGCTTTTTAACTGCAACAACTTTAATATACGCTATTGGAGCTGGAATTACCGCGGCTGCTGGCACCAGACTTGCCCTCCAATAGATCCTCGTTAAAGGGTTTAAAGTGTACTTATTCCAATTACGGGGCCTCGAAAGAGTCCCGTATTGTTATTTTTCATCACTACCTCCCCGTGCCGGGAGTGGGTAAGTTGCGCACCTGCTGCCTTCCTTGGATGTGGTAGCCGTTTCTCATGATCCCTCTCCGGAATCGAATCCTGATTCCCCATTACCCGTTACAAACATGGTAGGCATGTCACGTACCATCAACATTTGATAGGGCAGACATTTGAAAGATGCGTCGCCGGCACATGAGGCCATGCGATCAGCACAAGTTATCCAGAGTCCCCAGTGGGGACGCCGCAACCCCGCGAGGGGAAACGACGATTGGTTTTGAACTAATAAAAGCGCTCTTTCCGCGAGGGTCGGAGCTTGGTAAGCACGTATTAGCTCTAGAATTGCCACAATTATCCAAGTAGGATCGTGTCATCTAAGGAACCTCGACTGATTTAATGAGCCATTCGCGGTTTCACCGTGAGACAGTGTGAACTTAGACATGCATGGCTTAATCTTTGAGACAAGCATATGACTACTGGCAGAATCAACCAGATATATGTCGGAGACGTACGTACCGCACACACCGGTCGGCGGAGGACGGGTGTGTAAAAAGCCTCACTGGGACGGCCGCAGGGACCGACTGACGGAACGGATGGACGGTTGTTCCACCCGTGCCTCACTCCGTCGACCTAAGACCGCCTGACAGGGGCCTCTACACGCACCAGACGACCGACTGACCGGGCTCGCTCGAGGAGGGATGGCAACGCTCTGTGCAGAACGGATCCCAACGACCACGGCGATAAATTTCACTGGGACTAGAGACAATTTGGCCTGCCGGCCTGCCCTTCTCCCGAGGGTTGGTCCCCGGGAGAACACAGGGCCTTCAGGCACGATTCCTGCTTTCCATTTGCCGGTCACAAGCTCTTTGCGAGAGTCTGACCACCAGCGAGACGAACTGTCGAGCTCTGCTATAAGCCTTAGATAAATCACCACCGACTGACGTTTCTTGATACAGACCAGAGCAGCGCACCTCGGCGGAGGAGACGCCAAAAAAAACCCGCATCAAAATAGCTCTACGGGGAAAGGCGAGCAAGCGTTTTCCGCAAGCCCGCGCTATCGCTCCGCCTGGCGGGACTGAGATCGCTTTACGAACACTGGTTGAAATTAAATCGCGGCGGCGAGACAACTACCCCAGATGCAGGGTAATTCAGATGTGACTGGTTGTCTACAGACTCTGATGAGTCTTCTAAACCAGTTTAAAAATGTTAAGTTTAAGGGTTAGCCAAAACGGAGTGGAAATAATATATAGGACTGACGGAAAACTCTTCTATCTCAGGCGACTGCAAGCACACAGCAAGGAGACAGCCATCTCGAATGTGCTTTTTGCTCATAATTGTGCCCTCGCTGCCAGCACCGAAAGAGATATGCAGACATATGTGGACAAGTTCTCAGCAGCCTGCGACATGTTCGGTTTTACAATTAATTTTTACAAAAAACCGAAGCATGTTTCAGCCTGCCCAGAGTGACGCATATCGCGACCCAGACATGAGAGTCAAGACCGAGCACCTCGAATCAGTAAACAGCTTCGCGTACCTTGGTAGCACTCTATCCAGGGAAACTACTATTGACTGCGAGGTCAGTAACAGAATCTCTAAGGCCAGTGCTGCCTTTGGGAGGCTGCGCAACAGTGTTTGGAATCAGAGGGGTCTTAGGCTTGAAACTCAAAGTCTACCGAGCTGTAGTGCTCCTCACTCTTCTGTGTGTCAGTGAGACAGTAGGCATGCTAGGAAAATAGAGAAGTGAACACAGAGAAGTGAAAAGACAACGCCGCAAGGAGAAAGACAACAAAGTTAAGTATACATTTTGTTGTTATTATTTGTTTTCATCCTATAGTCAGTCATGACTGAAAGGGGCTACTATAGTCAGTCATGACTGAAAGGGGCTACTGCTACTGCTCAAACACTAGAGAAAATTAGACTCGCAGCCTTTTAGGCGCTATTTATGCTGCTTTAAACAAACCACCTAACCATGGCCGGTGTTATGCCATGTCACACAGTTAGTCACCTCCTAGGACATGCTCTCTATGATTCAGTGGTATTTTTTAAATTTTTTTTTTGCGTTCGCCTTATTTCTCTAATCCCCAAGGCGGTGTGCGTTGCACTGCGTTTTTATTTTGCGCCTGTCGGCCCAGTGCATCCGACTTCAGCATGCATTTTACGTAAGGGTCTGCTTCCTCCTGCATTTTCTAAGGGTTTGCTTCCCCGGGGTAATGGCCGGTGCTGTGATGAGGATCGAACCCAGCACCTTCTGGTTGTGAGCCGTGTCACTTAACCACTAGGCCACGCCGTCCCCTGATTCAGTGGTATGATTCTTGTCTTTGTCAAACACAAAGACCACTAGGACATAAACGTTAATATAATTACCGATTATCAGCAATTGACATGTGTACGTCTTGTCTTGTCGGTCTCGTTGGCTCCTAAATGATGTAGTACGTGCGATCTCTTCTCTCAGTTACTAAGCAAATGAATGCTCGTTTCTTCAAATCTGTCCCCTCTCTGTCTGCGTTATTTGTTTGCGCGTTTAAACTGCCACCAGAAACTCTATCAGTGTAAGGAAAATGCCACTAGAAACTCTATCAGTGTAAGGAAAATGCCACTAGAAACTCTATCAGCGTAATGATACTGCCAATTATAAGAAAACTGTAAGCCACCAGGAAACTCTTGTCAGTGGATAGAAACTGTTAGCCACCAAGAAACTCTAGTCATTGGAAGGAAACTGTCAGCCACTAGGAAATTTGTCAGTGGGAGGAAACTGTCAACCAGCAAGAAATTTGTGTCAGTGGAAAGAAACTGTCAGTCACCAGGAAACTCTTGTCAGTGGAAGGAAGCTGTCAGTCACTGGGAAACTCTTGTCAGTGGAAGGAAGCTGTCAGTCACTGGGAAACTCTTGTCAGTGGAAGGAAGCTGTCAGTCACTGGGAAACTCTTGTCAGTGGAAGGAAACTGTCAGTCACCAGGAAACTCTTGTCAGTGGAAGGAAGCTGTCAGTCACCAGGAAACTCTTGTCAGTGGAAGGAAGCTGTCAGTCACTGGGAAACTCTTGTCAGTGGAAGGAAACTGTCAGTCACCAGGAAACTCTTGTCAGTGGAAGAAAACTGTCAGCCATCAAAAAATGTGTGGCGCCGCTAACTCTCCCTCACATTTCCAACCCAATCTGACGATGGCGTTGTGTTGATTCTAGCTTTCTCCACCCTCGCCAGTACCTTCCCAGCCACTTTTATTTTGCTCCAGAGAATTAGTGCCTAGCCCCAATCTCATCTGCTCGTTCTTTTACACCTTAGCATTTGCGGACACAATTTGTAACGACATATTGAACGCACTGAAGGCTGACAGAACTGTTCAAAACCAGTGCGCTTTGGGTTCAAGCTGAAATTATGTAGTAAAACACGGATAAAATGTTATTTCCAAAAATAATATGTTTTAAATGGGCAATCATTTCAATAGACCCTTCATTAGGAGCACTGGTTTGTGTATACCGTAAATAAAGAATACACGATGGATTTTCAATTTGTTTCAGAGCAGGATTCTGTGAAAAGATCACTCTCAACCGTGAATTTGTTTTATTTCTTTGTGTGGATGACGGATTGATTATAAACATTGGCTCACTATGAGTTATGATGAGTTCTGTAATTTAGTTGGCCTAAGAACCTGCTGTTTTATGGGTATTTTCCCAGTGAGTCCTACAGCCTATCTAAAGTAGGCCAAGGGTTCAGCCAACTAAATTACAGAACTAAATTACATTACCTTACCTTACCTTACATTGCATTGCATCATCTCATCACATCACATCACATCACATAACATAACATACATACATACATACATACATATATATATATATATATATAGTAGGATAGACTACATAACTGGATTTTATAGTTTCTTGGATCCCATCTATCTCATATTAAAAAGATTATGTTTTTATCATGTTGTAACAAATACTCTTTTGGTAATGAATCAGAGTATTTCCAACCCTGAAACTATTCACGTTTTGGGTTTTGGTAAATGAATATTTAACCGATTCCTCCAAGACTATGGAAGTTTGTTCCATGCAAGGAAAAAAGAAAATGGAAGATATTTTTGTCAGGGATTCTATTGGGTAAGAGATGTGCAGAATGTTTGATTCCAAAGAAACAGTAACATTAAGGAAACTGAAGTCTCGTCTGAAAACACACAATGACATTGATGTATCGAGATCTTGATTGTGGAGAACTGTAGGGTGCATAGGCTTTACCTTTAGAAAGTTTGATAGCGGGAGAAATGTCATCTGTGATAAGCCGCTTCTAGTATCCATGAGAAGCCGCATCTAGTATCCATGAGTAGCCGGTATTTACGTGAAGTATACGATATGCGGAAACCATGTTATGATATTGTGTAAGTTGAAGAAACGTGGATATATTTTCACCACACAAATGAAGAGGAACGGCAGTCAGCATATGGATAGATTCAAAGATTATTACCAAGTGCCAAAATAACTGTTCTTCCGTCCTTGGATATAACCTCCTGTCTGATAATAGATAATGCATCATACCACAAGCAGTTACACAGGAAGACACACTCCCGACATCATCCAGAAGAAAAAATGCAATAAAGATGTGGCTCACAAAAGAACACAAACCATGGTTAATGAAACGTTTCTAAAACCTGAATTGCTTTCCTTTGCCCAGCAAACATGAAAGGAAAAGATATTTCACATTGACAAGTTGATGGTCATGTGTGTTTGAGGCTGCCACCATTAAAATTTACAGTAAATTATTTTCTGCAGGTGTAACAGATCTTAGCAGTGTAGATTTTATTATGGATAGTATTTTAGACAAGAAAGGGTGTGAGCATTGAGAGTCAGTAGCCATTTATTGTTTATTATAGAATTAAAACTAACCAAGCTAGTCAGTACAGATGTACTCAAATCTGGACATTGGAATGCTTGGAATGCATAACATTGGTTTCCAAGCCCCGCAGATGTTAAAAACTACGTAACATTGCATAACGCCTTGGAGCCTGTTACATCATGATTGGTAGTGACGAATGCTATTAACTGGTTTTCATGAAATCTCGAAGGGAAAACCTTGGCGCGAGATGTGGAAAAATCGGGAGATGTAGCTAGCGAGTAGAGCCAGGTCATGAGCAGTTGGTGGGAGAGTTTTGGAGAGCAAAGGTAGGAGAGACACGACGTCACCAATAAAATTATATGAAAGTCGTGAGACCTTCACCAAATGCTTGAACAAGCAAGACAGTCGGACCCTTAGTGAACAGTTAACATTAGAGAATCTTACCAACGCTCCAAATTCTCTCCAACACGGCAAGAGACGGGCCCTGATGGCCTGACTTCTAAATTCTACTTCACGTTTTTCCACGTGTTGAGTCCACTCCTACTCGGCGTCTTACAAGAGGCGTCAGAGAAAAGGGAATTACCAGACAGTTTCAATCAATCCTACATAACATTAATACCTAAACCTGATACAGACAAAACGTAACTAAATAATTAAATTATAGGCCTATCCCCTTACTAAATACAGACTACAAAATACTAACAAAAGCGTTAACATTCAAACTAAAACCCTTTATGAAACACCTAGTCCATGAAGACCAGCCATGTAGTGCACAGAATTGAAGTATCAGTAAACATGCAAATTTTTTAAGGGATAGTGTATCCAATGCACACATGAAAAAGACACACAGTCAGCAATACTATCGATAGACCAAGAGAAAGCCTTTGACAGAATCTCACACGAATACCTGCACAAAAACACTAAAAGAAAACAACATCGGAGAATATTTTACAAATTGGGTCAAAGTAATATATAGCAAACCAGAGCGTAGACTCATAATAAATCACACACTTACAGATACAATACAAATAACTAGATCGGTAAGACAGGGCTGCCCCTTATCCCCGTTACTATATACGAACAACAAGTCATTTGAAATTAATTTGATGTTGTTATTAATAAACATTTTTATTACATAAAGAAAATGTTCTGTTGTTTTTGTTGATGTCTGTGTTTTGTCGTATCCACCATTACAAAAACTCCTTTGACTGGGGTATGAAACAAGTCAACCAATCTTGTTTGAATGAAACATATTGCGTCACACCTATATTTGACAATGATACATCAAACTGAGTCAGGCTACGCACACCTAAAACAACCAACAATACACACACAATTTTTAAAATATGTAATCAATAATTTGCTACCTCTATTAATTATAAAATCGATAACTTCGCGGAGCGAAGTTGATGATTACGTATCTGGGGAAGACGCAGGCCGGAATCAAGGTCATGCGGATCCACAGGTGGATCACTAGCGCCTCTTTGAGCGTTTGGATCATATGACTTTTATATAAGCGACTAGCGCCGTTTTGCGGACCGTAAAGAACCTTATATACTACTTAGACTTAGGGTTCTGGTATCCTGTTTCACATGGGCATTCATCGGTGTGTGAGATCTTCAGTCGGTAAAGATGTTCTAGTAGTCTGCAGTGTCCAGTTCTCAGACGAAATAAGGTAGTTTGTTGATTTCTTTTGAGTTGGTGAATTGGTTCTGGTGTACTGCTTATGTTTCTGTCTTCTCTCCATTGGTGTATATACTCATTTCTGATGATTTTATTGATTTATCTGTATGGTACTCAATGATTAAATTGTGCCTTTTTGCTGTCATCTTTTGCCAGAGCATCAGCTCTCTCGTTTTCCGTGATTCCGCAATGGGAGGGTAGCCACTGGAGCGCTATTGTTGAGGATCTCTGGAGTTTTCCCCGTTCTGCTCTGATCTCTGATACCAGTGGTTTGTTTGTTTTTTGTATTGTTTCTAATAGTTCTCTGTAGTCCGTAATACAGCTATTTTATTTTTGTTGGAGGTCCCGTTTTTGCTAACATATCACTACGGTTAAACAAAAATGACCATTATAATTTCAATAGGGTCAATTACTGGATGGCATATGTGTCTTGTATGTAAACATCGAATGCCCGTACGAACAAATGCCAGTATGACAAATTGGTTTCCAGTGTTGAGTCGTGTACGACAGGGATGTGTTCTCTCTCCACTTTTATTCATAATTTATATTTAAAAAGTCACACAGTTGGCTAACCCCCATAAAGAGTTCCTCAATGAACTGTTGTTTGCTGATGATCAGGTCATCTTTTGCCAAAATGGAGAATACCTACAACATCACCTAACTTATCTCCATTTCGCTAGTAACGAATATGACATGAAGATCAACACAGTGTAATGATGATATCGCATGCACACAGGCAAATTAGTTTCCACATCAGTGACAAAAGTATAAAGCAAGTAAGGGAATTCAAATATCTAAGTAGTATGACGGCAGAGTGGACATAGAGATTGCACATAGACTTCACTAGGCCAACAGTGTCTATTGTTAAAGTGTACCGATTGTGAAACGCCATTGAGTGTTTCTTTCAACTAAGAGTAGCCTGAAAATGACACTATTTATTCCTACATTGTGTTACCAACATCAATCTTGTTTCTTAGCACAGAAGAGTAAGATCCAGAGCTGTTAGAAGGGGGCAGCCTGGAAAACAATTCGTGACCGAATCTGTAACACCAACACTGAGGCAGATGGTAGCTACAAACCCAGCCCCTGATCCACGTAGGACGACCTCGACGGATAGAGAGTGTCTCAAACACTAAGAGGGTGTCTCAAACTATCTCAGGAAGTTTCACCTAATGACAGCACAAGCATTCCACATGGAGATAGCAAGAAAATCTACGCATCCCACCTCTGTTTACGCCTCATGGAAAGGCAGTAGGACATCCCGTCTCTCTGTTTACGCCTCATGGAAAGGCAGTAGGACATCCTGCCTCTCTGTTTACACCTCATGGAAAGGCAGTAGGACATCCTGCCTCTGTTTACGCCTCATGGAAAGGCAGTAGGACATCCCGCCTCTCTGTTTACGCCTCATGGAAAGGCAGTGGGACATTCCGCCTCTCTATTTACGCCTCATGGAAAGGCAGTAGGACATCCCACCTCTCTGTTTACGCCTCATGGAAAGGCACAGTAGGACATCCCACCTCTCTGTTTACGCCTTATGGAAAGGCAGTAGGACATCCAGCCTCTCTGTTTACGACTTACGAAAAGGCTGTAGGACATCCCACCTCTCTGTTTACGCCTTACGAAAAGGCTGCAGGACATCCAGCCTCTCTGTTTACGCCTCATGGAAAGGCAGTAGGACATTCCACCTCTCTGTTTACGCCTTACGGAAAGGCAATAGGACATCCCACCTCTCTGTATACGCCTTACGGAAAGGCATTAGGACATCCCACCTCTCTGTTTACGCCTCATGGAAAGGCAGTAGGACATCCCACCTCTCTGTTTACGCCTCATGGAAAGGCAGTAGGACATCCCACCTCTCTGTTTACGCCTCATGGAAAGGCAGTAGGACATCCCACCTCTCTGTTTACGCCTTACGGAAAGGCTGTAGGACATCCAGCCTCTCTGTTTACGCCTTACGGAAAGGCAGTAGGACAAAAGCAAAAGTTCCATGTCCCTTTGTTTGGGATCTAGTATCTTTGAGCAGTCTTCTTATGTGTAGAATGCTGTTTTAGAAGATTAGCAATATCCCTATTCTCATTTATTATTTATCCTGTGTTACTTTTGAGAGGGCCTACTTTCCTTTTTGTTCTCCGTTTATTTCTAACAAAAGAGAAGAAGCTCTTGCTCTTAATCTTTTGGGTATATTTTTTTGTTTCAAAGTCAGCTTTCCTGCTCTAGACACTTTATGAGCTATGGTTTGCTTCTCCAAATGTTTCTTACTACAGAATTAGTTATTTATTTATTTGTTTGCTGTTTACGTTCCTGCATGGAACAAATTCCTCTTTTAGATTCTTTAGAATTGTTTTGAAACTCTCCATCATTTTTATTCAATTGATGTGGCTCGCTCTTCTCTTAAAGTAGTTGTGTGTTCTTGTACGTATGAGGATCATTGTTCTAACAGTTTTAGATTCCTTCATGCAGGTATCGACAAGACCATCGGTTTTGATCAGATGGCCAGCCCTTTTCCTGTCTGCTATATTCTGTTGCAGATGGATGTCAGTGTGTCACCATCCGCCTATGTTAGCTCGGCTGGGATATTATCCTCTGCAGCACCTTTCCCCTTCTTCGAAGTTTTCTCCAAGGCAGCATACCTCTTCTCTAGTTATCGGTTGGTTTTTGTCCATCCCAGGAGGTAAGGGGGCACTCCTGATTGTATAGTTCTGAGCAGTACTCTGTCCAACGT
The DNA here is from genome assembly GCA_036924085.1 of Ariolimax columbianus. Lineage (NCBI taxonomy): Eukaryota > Metazoa > Mollusca > Gastropoda > Stylommatophora > Arionidae > Ariolimax > Ariolimax columbianus. The sequence continues at coordinate 130,819 of JAVGWX010000001.1, read as the reverse complement.
ATCAGTACATCTTGGTCTTCTGTAAATCATTTTTCATTCGTATACTGTATCGTCGTGTATAGGTCTTATGTGGCAGAATTAGTGTCAGGTGTGTGTGGAATGAAATATGTGACAGTGTTAGTGACAGGTGTGTGTGGAATGAAATATGTGACAGTGTTAGTGACAGGTGTGTGTGGAATGAAATATGTGACAGTGTTAGTGTCAGGTGTGTGCCTAATGAAATATGTGACAGTGTTAGTGTCAGGTGTGTGTGGAATGAAATATGTGACAGTGTTAGTGACAGGTGTGTGTGGAATGAAATATGTGACAGTGTTAGTGTCAGGTGTGTGCCTAATGAAATATGTGACAGTGTTAGTGTCAGGTGTGTGTGGAATGAAATATGTGACAGTGTTAGTGTCAGGTGTGTGTGGAATGAAATATGTGACAGTGTTAGTGTCAGGTGTGTGTGGAATGAAATATGTGACAGTGTTAGTGTCAGGTGTGTGCCTAATGAAATATGTGACAGTGTTAGTGACAGGTGTGTGTGGAATGAAATATGTGACAGTGTTAGTGTTAGGTGTGTGTGGAATGAAATATGTGACAGTGTTAGTGTCAGGTGTGTGCCTAATGAAATATGTGACAGTGTTAGTGTCAGGTGTGTGTGGAATGAAATATGTGACAGTGTTAGTGTCAGGTGTGTGCCTAATGAAATATGTGACAGTGTTAGTGACAGGTGTGTGTGGAATGAAATATGTGACAGTGTTAGTGTTAGGTGTGTGTGGAATGAAATATGTGACAGTGTTAGTGTCAGGTGTGTGCCTAATGAAATATGTGACAGTGTTAGTGTCAGGTGTGTGTGGAATGAAATATGTGACAGTGTTAGTGTCAGGTGTGTGCCTAATGAAATATGTGACAGTGTTAGTGTTAGGTGTGTGCCTAATGAAATATGTGACAGTGTTAGTGTCAGGTGTGTGCCTAATGAAATATGTGACAGTGTTAGTGTTAGGTGTGTGCCTAATGAAATATGTGACAGTGTTAGTGTTAGGTGTGTGCCTAATGAAATATGTGACAGTGTTAGTGTTAGGTGTGTGCCTAATGAAATATGTGACAGTGTTAGTGTCAGGTGTGTGCCTAATGAAATATGTGACAGTGTTAGTGTCAGGTGTGTGCCTAATGAAATATGTGACAGTGTTAGTGTCAGGTGTGTGCCTAATGAAATATGTGACAGTGTTAGTGTCAGGTGTGTGCCTAATGAAATATGTGACAGTGTTAGTGTCAGGTGTGTGCCTAATGAAATATGTGACAGTGTTAGTGTTAGGTGTGTGCCTAATGAAATATGTGACAGTGTTAGTGTCAGGTGTGTGCCTAATGAAATATGTGACAGTGTTAGTGTTAGGTGTGTGCCTAATGAAATATGTGACAGTGTTAGTGTTAGGTGTGTGCCTAATGAAATATGTGACAGTGTTAGTGTCAGGTGTGTGCCTAATGAAATATGTGACAGTGTTAGTGTCAGGTGTGTGCCTAATGAAATATGTGACAGTGTTAGTGTCAGGTGTGTGCCTAATGAAATATGTGACAGTGTTAGTGTCAGGTGTGTGCCTAATGAAATATGTGACAGTGTTAGTGTCAGGTGTGTGCCTAATGAAATATGTGACAGTGTTAGTGTCAGGTGTGTGCCTAATGAAATATGTGACAGTGTTAGTGTCAGGTGTGTGCCTAATGAAATATGTGACAGTGTTAGTGTCAGGTGTGTGCCTAATGAAATATGTGACAGTGTTAGTGTCAGGTGTGTGCCTAATGAAATATGTGACAGTGTTAGTGTCAGGTGTGTGCCTAATGAAATATGTGACAGTGTTAGTGTCAGGTGTGTGCCTAATGAAATATGTGACAGTGTTAGTGTCAGGTGTGTGCCTAATGAAATATGTGACAGTGTTAGTGTTAGGTGTGTGCCTAATGAAATATGTGACAGTGTTAGTGTCAGGTGTGTGCCTAATGAAATATGTGACAGTGTTAGTGTCAGGTGTGTGCCTAATGAAATATGTGACAGTGTTAGTGTTAGGTGTGTGCCTAATGAAATATGTGACAGTGTTAGTGTCAGGTGTGTGCCTAATGAAATATGTGACAGTGTTAGTGTTAGGTGTGTGCCTAATGAAATATGTGACAGTGTTAGTGTTAGGTGTGTGCCTAATGAAATATGTGACAGTGTTAGTGTCAGGTGTGTGCCTAATGAAATATGTGACAGTGTTAGTGTCAGGTGTGTGCCTAATGAAATATGTGACAGTGTTAGTGTCAGGTGTGTGCCTAATGAAATATGTGACAGTGTTAGTGTCAGGTGTGTGCCTAATGAAATATGTGACAGTGTTAGTGTCAGGTGTGTGCCTAATGAAATATGTGACAGTGTTAGTGTCAGGTGTGTGCCTAATGAAATATGTGACAGTGTTAGTGTCAGGTGTGTGCCTAATGAAATATGTGACAGTGTTAGTGTTAGGTGTGTGCCTAATGAAATATGTGACAGTGTTAGTGTCAGGTGTGTGCCTAATGAAATATGTGACAGTGTTAGTGTTAGGTGTGTGCCTAATGAAATATGTGACAGTGTTAGTGTCAGGTGTGTGCCTAATGAAATATGTGACAGTGTTAGTGTCAGGTGTGTGCCTAATGAAATATGTGACAGTGTTAGTGTTAGGTGTGTGCCTAATGAAATATGTGACAGTGTTAGTGTTAGGTGTGTGCCTAATGAAATATGTGACAGTGTTAGTGTCAGGTGTGTGCCTAATGAAATATGTGACAGTGTTAGTGTCAGGTGTGTGCCTAATGAAATATGTGACAGTGTTAGTGTCAGGTGTGTGCCTAATGAAATATGTGACAGTGTTAGTGTCAGGTGTGTGCCTAATGAAATATGTGACAGTGTTAGTGTCAGGTGTGTGCCTAATGAAATATGTGACAGTGTTAGTGTCAGGTGTGTGCCTAATGAAATATGTGACAGTGTTAGTGTCAGGTGTGTGCCTAATGAAATATGTGACAGTGTTAGTGTCAGGTGTGTGCCTAATGAAATATGTGACAGTGTTAGTGTCAGGTGTGTGCCTAATGAAATATGTGACAGTGTTAGTGTCAGGTGTGTGCCTAATGAAATATGTGACAGTGTTAGTGTCAGGTGTGTGCCTAATGAAATATGTGACAGTGTTAGTGTCAGGTGTGTGCCTAATGAAATATGTGACAGTGTTAGTGTCAGGTGTGTGCCTAATGAAATATGTGACAGTGTTAGTGTCAGGTGTGTGCCTAATGAAATATGTGACAGTGTTAGTGTCAGGTGTGTGCGAAAATGTCATTTTTGCAGCAATAGAAATATAACTTCCAATCTGGCCTAGGATGGCTAAGGCAATGAAAACATGTCCTAGCGCAGGTGTGACAGGGTTCAGGCAGAGTTCAGAGAATCTGCCAAATCTAGCAAAGCCGGTGGAGATTGTTCATTGTCCAATAATCAGGACAGGGCAAACTTTGAAATAATTGTAGGTGTTGCCACAGTCTAGGGCCATAATGCTAAAGATACAACACCTGTAAGTTTTGGAAGCAGCAGGTCAATTCAAAGCGATTGTGGGAGTTAGCGTATCGCAAATGTTGAAGTTGTTAGTTAGCAGATACATATTTGATAGTGTCTTTGACTCTTCCCTGTCGCCAGTGTCATAAGCGACGCTAGTAAATTAATAGGGGATTTGAGCTACGTATGATTTGGTGACAAGCTGTCCCAGTCAGAATGACAGTCCATGCAGGCCGAGCAGCGACGCGAGCTACAAACTGGTCAACGGGGTGGGTACAGAAGTACCTCGTGACCAGCGTCTATATTGAAACGGGATGAAAATCGGGATAGGAAACGGATAAAGACTCGACCAAGAGAGAATTTAGACAGAGCGAGCTGAAAGGTTTCCTACACTGAGTTTCTTGGACATCGTATGATAGTTGCCTAATGTAAATGGTGGTGAACCATCGACTGACCGAGAAAACTGATCACTTTGAATGAGAAAGCACGGGACAATGTATGATGATCTGCTGAAAATGGCAGAAAACATATCACTTCGAGCGACTCGCTGGTAAATGCAGTTGTGGATTCCACATGTCTCGCACTTGGACCTGCTGGAAAAGACAACACACTTGATACTCCCATCCTTCGTCTTGTTTTCTAGCTATTTGACCTGCCCAGCTGTGTTTTGAATGGTTGACGTGCTGTATGACATCCTTGATATGTGACATTCTCTGAATGCCGCTGTTGTCTGAGAGGTATGCTCACGAGGCGAACAAGTGCATTATAGGACCACACTGATCACATCCATCTTACAAGTGAAACACCTAATTTATGTAAGCCCTGAATTCCAAGGGTTGTCTATTTCTGAACTCTTATTTGTGAACATAATCTGGAGTGAAAAAAATGTACACAATACGTGAACATATTCTGGAGTGAAAGAAGTGTACACAATACGTGAACATATTCTGCAGTGAAAGAAGTATACACATTCATCATAATGTAGCATGTCCTTTGTAGAACGTCGCTCCCATCACAGTCTGTCTGAAAGAAACTCGTTTCCCTGCCAAAACTCCAGCCTCTGCCAGTCATTCCTGGATATCTTGGTGCCATCGTCTTCTTGGTCTACACCTTCCTCTTTTGCCTGGCACCATACCTTCCATCACTGTTCTCTCAAGACCGTTGTGTCTCTTGATGTGACCAAAGTATTTGCATTTTCTGGCCAAAATGGAATTGATAAACCAGTTATCCTCTATGCTCAACTCTTGCTAAATGTCTACATTTGTGTTTTTCTCCGTCCAGGGTATTCTGAGGATCTTTCTGTAACATTTTGACTCGAAGGATTCGATTCTTTGTCTAGAAGTTTTGGTAATCGTCCATGATTCACAGCCATTAGCTGCCACAGGAAAAACACAGGCTCTCAAGACTTTCACTTTTATCATTTTGTTGGTGCTCTGCCATAATTGTCAATTCTGGAGCCCAGATATTCAAAGTGTGTGACCTGATCTATTTCCTCACCACCCCCCCCCCCACACACCCCCCCCCCCCCCCCCTCTGTAAATTTATGCTGACATTGTGTTTTGTCGGTGGTCATTATCTTTGTTTTATTTATGTTTATGAACAGGTTTTAATCTTTGTTGCGTCCATTTACGACTGAAAGTAGCTGCTCTAGCCTTTCTGCACTTCTTGATAGCATCACTGTGTCATCTGCGTATCGTAACTCTGGAATCTGGTACCCCCCAATCGTACATGGGTCGAAACTTTCAATTTTCTCGTCTTTTCGAACATTTCTCATTGTACATTTCGCATATATGTTGTATAGAGAAGGTGAGAGGATACATCCCTGTCGGACTCCCTTTTGTACTGCAAACCAATCTGATGTTTGCCCAGATACTCGGACAGCGGCTTGTTGATCTTGGTTTAATGTTTCAATGAGATGGACTATATGCAAGGGAAACAACATTTCCTTCACGATTCTCCACAGATTATATGTTTTACCTTGTCAAAGGCGTTGGTGTAATCAATGAAACATGTGTACAGGTCTACATTAAACTCTTTACATCTTTCGTAGATAAAACCTGCCTGGACTACGTGAATTTCAGATTCAAACCTTTTCCCTATCCTTCTTAATAGGATTCGCAAGAGTATCTTGCTAGAGTGGCTTATCAGTGCGATAGTTCGGTAGTTTGTGCACAGCTTCAGATTGCCTTTATTGGGGAGGGGAATATAAATTGATTTCTTCCATGCTTTTGGCCACTCTGCACTGTGCCATATCTGTTTACACAGCTTGTGATAGACTCGAGCACATGCCTCTCCTCCTGCTTGTATTAGCTCTGCTTGGATATCATCACGTCCTGGGGACTTTCCCTTTTTCAGGCTATTAATTGCAGAGCGTACTTCTTCCAATGTTGGTTCAGGTTCTTTCTCATCCTTTGGTAGGATTGTAATTGAGCGCTTTGTGCTATCTCCATACATGGTTCTGCAGTACTCTCTCCATCTATTCAGTATGTCTTTGGTTTCTGTTAATGTTAATCCTCTTTGTCATTTATGACATGTGGAACCGGACGGAACTCCCTTGGCAGTGTTCTTATTGCCTTAAATGCATCTCTCTCTCTGCCTTGTTGCTGTAGGTTTTCTATATCCTTACACGTTTCTACTATGTATCTTCCTTTATCTTTTCTTATTTCTCTTCTAACTTTTCTTGCGCAGTTTTTATATGCTGTTTTGTCCCCTTACTTCCCATTTGTTTTAATTGTTGCCTTTCTTCAATGAGTTTCTGTGTTTCCTCTGTTATATAGCCCTGTTTCTTGTGCGACATCTTGGGAATCATTTCTTTCGCTGTCGAGATCAAAATATTCCTTGCGTACGATGTCAACTCCTCAGATGTCATTTCTTCCTGTACCGCAAGCAACGCCTCAAATTTGTTTTCTACTTTGATGTTGTATTCAGTGGGTATTGCTGATACATCAAAGCTTATTGGCTGGCAACCTTTGTTGATCCTACGTAGTCTTGTTTTGAAAACTGCTAACAGTAATTCATGGCCCGTATCGCAGTCTGCTCCTGGCAGCGTTTTTGTTGCTAGCACATTTGATCTCCATCTTTGTTGCACTAGGATGTAATCTATTTGGTTTCTGCTGTTGCCATCAGGGGAGGTCCATGTGTATAGTCTACGTGGATGTTGTTTGAAGAAGGTGTTGGCAATGGAGAGGTTGTTTTCGGTGCAGAATTCAACCAATTTTTCTTCTTGCTCATTCGTGTCCCAAACCAAAAGGTCCTTGAACACTCCTCTCCTCTTTGGCTCTTTCTTCTCCGACTTTCGCATTGAAATCGCCAATGATGATCAAGATATCTCTTTTTTCAACTTTTTCCATCGCTTCTTGCGAGGGGTTATAAAAATCATCCATTTCGCAATCACCAGCTGCTGATGTTGGTGCATACACTTGAATTATTGTTAAGTTTCTTGTCTTTTTCTTTAGTCTGATTACAATTATTTGGTCGTTGACTGGATTGTAACCGAGTAGTGAAGGTGCCGTCTTCTTTGACAGAATAAAGCCGACCCCACTTTTTCCACCCTTGTCCGTCCCAGAGTATATGAATGTTTCTCCTGAGGAGCTGGTACAGTGCCCTTGACCGGCCCATCTATGCTCAGAGACTCCAAGAATCTCTACCTTGGTTCTCTCCATTTCTCTTCCAATCATGAACAACTTGCCCTGGTATAGGCTCCTGTCGTTCCAGGTGCCTATTCTTAGTTTTATTTTTAGTCCTATTTCAGAGTTGTCCACTGTAATGCAGTCGGGCTTAAGGCTGTCATCTTGATTACTTGTACTGACTCTGAAATCGGCTTCTTCCCCAGTTTGCGTTGATGATCTGCCTGGCCTGAGGGCCTCACCATCAGATCTCTGAGTTTTGTTTCTCTCGACTGTCATAAGTTTCTTGACATTTTACATCCAGTAGTTATCCATTTCTTTCTGAACGTTGTTCTGGCCGCTTACCAACTATGGTCTCTGGTGTGCCATTAGCCCGATACCAGGCGTTTCCAGCTCCCGATTTTAGAGTCGTTGTCGCACAGGTCGATCTTCCGCCTCGTCCACCAGCAGCTGCGTGTACTAGTCAGGGGTGGACTTCCCTTCTTGTCATTTCACTCACACAGTTTAGCCGGCCAGCCAAAACCGTTGCCCGGGGGGTGGCGCTGCCGTACACAGGCAGACTCTAGAAGCCATACATCAGCTAGCCATAAGTGGGGGAACCAAATAGGATCCTGGCCATCAAGGATGTGGCTGCCTCTCACCGTGAGGTACTATCCCTTACACACTTCTGTCCTAACCCCCGTGTACACATTGAAAGAAGTGTATATATTACGTGAACATATTCTGGAGTGAAAGAAGTGTATCCATTACGTGAACATAATCTGCAGTGAAAAAAATGTACTTATTATGTGAACATATTCTGGAGTGAAAGAAGTGTATCCATTACGTGAACATAATCTGCAGTGAAAAAAGTGTACCCATTATGTGAACATATTCTGGAGTGAAAGAAGTGTATCCATTACGTGAACATAATCTGCAGTGAAAGAAGTGTACACATTACGTGAACATATTCCTAGCACTACAATTTCTGTAGAGTGCTTATTTTCTGCTTTAAATCGAATCCATCGCTTTTGTTGATATTCAGAGTCAAGATCGTTTGAGTGGCTTGAGTAGAATGTCTATTGAAAAATGTTACAAGGCTGAAAGAATCAGTTTATGATTCAGTAATTGACAGTTTATTTTTGATAAACGAAGATAGGCTTTTATGTACCGTATATGTTTTTAGCCTCAATTGTAGTTGTCTGCAACTTGGCAAATCCCCCACTCTCGTGTTCCTACGTGCAGTAGCTTGTCATGCTCAGATTTGAATGTAGTCATTTGCAGTCCCATCCGAATAAACTTGTTTGGCGCTGTCGCCATATTCGCTTGGGATAGGCAACTTAAATATGATTTTTTAGTGCAGAAAATACTTGTCTTGTGATCACTAACACTAACATACATTCTGTTTACAACTCGTTGCCTTGAAGTTTCCCAGTTAATCTCACTGTGTATCACGTATCCATCGGTGTATATGACGTCATGACTATGAGTGATTTAATTTATCAGTTCCGTCATCCCGTTGCATGATTCTCTGCATTCCCTGCCCAAGGTCAAGATGAATGGAAGTCTTCTTCCTCGATTATCACCTCTCTGTCTGTGCCATTCACAACATCCGTTTCCTTATTATTGATACCTTTATGTTTTGAGGTGCGTGACAAAGTTAAAGGTGCCCCAAAAGCCATGATTCAAGCAGTGAAAGTCATAGATGCCAAGGGAGAGAATGAGATCCCTGGAAATAACATTCGAGAGAACTCAAACAGAAAACTTTATAACCATGCTCCAAGAATTAAAGCTAAGAGTAACTGTCTTTGTTCAGAATCAAGAACATTAGTGAATTACAAGTTTATAATAAAATGTTATTTTAGTGCATTTCACGATGTTTGCCGCGGTTTAAATTTAAATACCTCAGCTTCCATTTGAAATGGTGAGCATTTTGTTCTTGCCCACAAACATACGGTACACAAAAACAAGCCCTCCTAATGAAACCAGTCTTTTGAAATGATTACCACTTCATAACAGTATTTTTGGAAATAACAATCTTTCTAGCTTCAACCAAAAGCGCACTGATTTTGAACGGTTTTAATGAGCCTTCCTGTTTGTTCAATATCTCAAATATGAACTAAACAAATGCTAACAGCAAAACAGAACAACAAAACTTCAAAATGAAACAGCAGCAACAATGAAATAGAACAAAACCCCAAAACAGAACAGCAGAAACCACAAAATAGAACAACAAAACCTCAAAATATAATAACAAAACCCCAAAATAGAACAACAAAACCTCAAAACAGTACAACAAAAACCCAAAACAGAACAACAAAACCCCCAAATTGAACAACAAAACCCTAGAACAGAAAGGATTAAACTTTGGAAGATTATGGTGTACTAGGCCAGCTTCTCGATAATGTCAGAGCACTGTATCGTTCGAGTGCAAACGTTATCAGAACGACTGATGGTGTCACAGATGCTTTTCAAATCACTACCGGCGTGAGGCAAGGGTGTGTGCTTTCTCCTCTGTTGTTTAACATCTACATGGACACAATCGCATCAGAGACTGGTCAAATTGAGACATCTGAAGCAGAACAGAACTCAATTCACGAATTACTCTTTGCAGATGGTCAGTGCTTGCTGTACGACGATGAAAACAAACTACAAAACCACATGAACGCGCTTGCGACTACCATTGCTAAAGACAAAATGTGAATTAGCGAGAAAAAACAGAAACTATGATGATCAGTAGAACTCCTGGGCCACTCAAGATAAGTCTAAATGATATTGCTCTTCAACAGGTCCATGAGTTCAAGTATTTGGGCAGTATTTTTTCGGCAGACGGTAGGATCGACAGGGAAATCGAGACAATGTGTCAGAAAGCATCTGCTGTGACTTATCAGCTGTCCCCACTGTTTAGACACCCGAGTATTAGTTTGGCAAGAAAGTAACAGCTGATAAACAATATATTTATGCCGATTTTGTGCTACCAGTTCCAAACATGGCCTCTGTCAAGGGCGTGCGAGAGCAGAATTTTGACTTGTGAAATGAAGTGTTTGAGGAAAGTCATCGGTGTTACCAGAAGAGACAGAATGCGGAATGACGACATTCGAAGTATGGTCAGCACTACGTCTTGTGTCGAATACATTTCCAGGCAGAAAATAAGTTGGTTTGGTCATCTCATGAGAATGCACCCTCATCCTCTTCCACTGATGGCTTACAATGCTGGTAGATCTGGCTACAGGGCAAGGGGGCGGCCGCGAGGTAGGTGGATAGATGACATTAGAGTGATTGTGCAACGACAAGGGCTCACATTGACCGACGCAACGCACTTGGTGAACTATAGAACAACAAAACCCTTAAATAGAACAACAAAACCCTTAAATAGAACAACAAAACCACAAAATAGAACAACAAAACCCCAAAATAGAACAACAAAACCGCAAAATAGAACAACAAAACCAAAAAATTTAACAAAACCATAAAATAGAACAACAAAATCCTAAAATAGAACTACAAAACCCCAAAATAGAACAAAACCCCAAATTGAACAACAAAAGGGTGCTGGAAATAGACCATCTGAAGACAGGTCAGTTTTACCTACAAATGACAGGGCGTTGCTACGGAAAACCAGCTCATATCGAGAGGAGCCGCAGACACTTTGGTTCACGTACCAGGCTGATAAGCCAATGGCGCGAGGCTACCATGTGGGGGATTACGGCCGAAAACCCTTGTAAGCCGCAATCCCGCCCAAAATCTCAGCACCACTGCAATGGGAGGCTCCTACATGCTCGGGGACCTGGGGCTGGCGCCCCAGCCAGATCCGGTAGAGCCGCAGCAAGAGGCCCTTGCCGTCCGCCGATCAAAGCGGGCGGACAACTGCTTGATACTCACCTTATACGGCGATGGGGTGCGAAACCACCAACTAAAGACTTAGTACCTGGTCGGGGTGTCGAAAACAGTAGAGCAGCCACCTCACTGTGAACTGTCGAGACTCAACCAATGACCATGAGAGCTGTCCGCACACCAGGCGAACAACATCTCTGTGACATTACCAGGCTTGTCCTCTGGCTAAATGCACGTCGGCTACGATATCTTCCTCTGTACGTTATCAGCCATATAACTATCATGCTGGACGCAGAAGAGATGCAGACCAGCGGACATTGCACACCTGCCCCACTGTGTCAACACCCCAGGTGGCGGGGAATGCTAGGCGTACCATCCCTGCATAGAAGCCAAGAAAATAAAGGGAAAAAGAGATACCCCACTCACATGCAAAGGCTACGTTTCTGGCAGGACGTGACGATCCTGGGATACAGACACACTGGACTGCCTCTCTTCCGGGTAAACCAGTCCATCTCATATATCATCTCACATATCATCATTGCACCCTATAGACACGAGTAGTGAAGACTCGATAGTCTGGTAAGACAACTTCCATAAGAGAGACAACTCTGATCATAAACAACTGCTGCCTTGCAGATAGGCTGGGGACAGCCAAAGGCTAAGGAGGGCATCCCTACAGAAATGCCTGTTGAAATCGGATGCACGGGGCCGCAAGCCTAACAAAACAGTGCAACGTAAATCGCAGCATGATGGCAGTACAACCTATTAGAAAAACGCATGGCGCTCATCCTGCGGAGTCCCGCCAGGCAGCGATAGTGCCGGGCCTCACGCCTCGAAGGGGCCCACCCTTGACTACTGGTGGTCACCCACCCATGTGTCGTGGAGTCAAGGCACATGGCTATGGGGCAACTTCTATTGGCCAAAACCTCAAGACCCTCAAAATACTACAGTGGAATGCGGAGGGAGTCATTAACAAAAAACTTTCCCTAACACACCACCTGCATGAAGGTAAGATTGACGTGGCATGTATCCAGGAAACGCACCTCAACAATAACCATAAATTCTCAATCAGAGGATACCAGACCTTCCGTCTAGATAGAGAAGGCCACAAAGGAGAGGTCCTGATACTGACCAGAAACTGCATACCGAGTAGCGCGGTATCTGTCAATCACACCGGACAAGCAGAAATTGTAGGAGTGGACATAATGGCCCAAGAGACGAAGCTCCGCATTTTCAATCTGTATGGACCACCAAATAGAGACCTATCGCTCTCGAGTATGGAGGTCAGAGACTCCAACTGCATAGTAGTTGGAGATTTCAACAGCCACTCGGAGAGATGGGGATACTCTGACACAGACAGCAGAGGTGACGAAGTGGAAGATTGGGAGATAGATGCAAATCTCTCCCTAATCAATAGGCCGGAGGATAGCCCTAGCTTCTATTCAAGAACATGGCATACCACCTCGACTCCAGATCTGGCCTTCTCCACACAGGACATACACCATAAAATAGACCGCCAGGTGCTAAACCAACTGGCAGGTAGCGACCACAGGCCGATCAGGCTAACCATTGACATGGAAGTAGGCCCACAGGAAACAAAACCGCTCCCACGTTGGAATTACAAACGAGCCGACTGGGACAGATTTGCAATCCTGACAGATGGGCTGTGTGAAACCATCAACACACGAAACAACAAAATGAAGCCCATGGTAGAGAGCCTAAGCAAGGCAATAATGCAAGCCGCCACTGAAACCATCCCAAGAGGAGCTAGGAAAAACTATAAGCCCTACTGGAATGATGAGTTGCAGAAAGTGGAAGATGCAGTAACAAATGCTAGGAACATGGCAGAGCGAGAAAAATCCATGGAGGCAAACATCGCCCTCAAAGCCGCGGCGGCGAAGTACAAACACACTCTCAAGCAAACAGCAAGAGAAAGCTGGAAAAATAAAACGGAAAGTCTAAACCTGGACAAAGACGGGAACAAGCTATGGAAGCTAGTCAGAGCCATGAACGACGAAACCCCGTCAAATAAACAAATTACTATCAAGCAGGGCGAGAACTTGATCACAGGTAAGAAAGCCGCAAACGCCTTTGTCGATCACTATGCCAGAGCAAACCACATCGAGGTCCCTGCAGATAAGCATACAGACATTAGCGAAGAGCTAAAGGGACACGAAAACATGAATACGGCTCCTGAAGAGCACATGATGGCCAAACTAACAATGCGCGAAATGGAAGAGGCTATGAGAACACTAAAGAAAAGGAAATCTCCCGGAAAAGACGGGATAACAAACGAAATGCTGATGGGGCTGGGCCAAACAGCGAAGAAGAAACTGCTATCGGTCCTGAACCAAAGCTGGAAAAGGGGAATTGTACCACAGGCATGGAAAGATGCAATACTGGTACCAGTACCAAAAACAGGAAAGGACAAAACAGATCCAAATGGATACAGGCCCATAAGCCTACTGAGCTGTGTCGGCAAGCTGATGGAACGAATGATAAACACCAGACTGATGTGGCATCTGGAAGAAAAACGAATACTAATTCCACAGCAAGCCGGCTTTAGACAGCACAGATCCACTGAGGACCAGGTCATCCTCATAGCCCAGGAGATAGAAGATGCCTACCAGGCACAGAAACACACAGTAGCTGTTTGGGTGGATCTGGAAAAGGCATTTGACAAAGTCTGGAAAGATGGACTTAGAGTCAAGCTAAGAAGAAGTGATGTCTGTGGGAAGATGTACAAGTGGATCAACCACTACCTCAAACAAAGAACGGCCAGAGTCCAAGTACAAGGGCAGATGAGCAAAAAGGTGACACTCGAGCAGGGAGTACCCCAAGGGGGAGTATTGTCACCCACACTCTTCCTGGTATATATAAACGATATTACAGAGAATATACCAAGAAGAGTCCATAGCTCAATGTTTGCAGATGATCTGGCTATGTGGACCTCTGAAAAGAATCTCACCATAGCAAGAAATCGGATGCAGACGGCCCTAACATCGCTGGAAGAGTGGGCGAACTCATGGCTGGTCAAAATAAACGAGGAGAAAACCACATGCACAATATTCTCGCTTTCATTAAAACCCCAAAGTACCAAATTAAGTCTAAATGGCAAAATCCTGAAGCCAAACGACAACCCAGCCTATCTGGGAGTCACATTTGATCGGCGCATGACATGGAAAAGTCAGATTGAGAGAAACCGAATGAAAGCCAGAGAAAGAATGGCAATCATGAGGAAACTTGCTGGCACAAGCTGGGGAGCAGACGAAGGCATACTAAAGAAACTGTATACTGGAAGAGTGAGACCAGTTCTCGAGTATGGCATTGCGGCATGGACAACAGCAGCGAAGGCGAACTTCGATAAAGTTAACAAACTTCAAAACCAAGCCATGAGAATTATAAAAGGTGGCATGAAGTCAATGCCAATTGTAGAACTTGAAAAGATTACAAAACTGCAATCCATGACCGATAGAAGAGACTGCAGAGCCCAGCTGCAGTCAGAGAAACTCCGAAGACTGACGGACCATCCAATGCACCAGAGACTAAACAATTTGGGAAATGGGAAACTAAAGCGGAGAAACTTTGCAGAAATAGCCAAAGCAAAGATGCACGAAGATCCCATAAACGCACTAACAACACCAAAACCCATCACTACTGTACGAAAACCTACCTGGAGGCAGGATATATTTCCAGAGGTGGTAGAAAATATACCAGGTATTGCAAACAAAAACTGCCAGACTGAAAAAGAAAGGAGAGATACTACCCTAAGCTTCATAACGAAAAGCTACCCAAGCATGGACTGGACCCATGCATACACCGACGGTTCTGTAACAAACACTACACAGAACGGAGGGGCAGGAGCATTCCTGAACCTACCAAATGGCAGAAAAATAACACTGCCATTCGCTACTGGTAAATACACAAGCAATTTCAGAGCGGAGGCAGAGGCACTGAGGGCGGCAGTGGAAGAAATGGTGACACACAGTGAAAATGAGAGCCATATAGTCCTGCTGACAGATGCTCTCGCCGTAGTCACAGCGCTAAAAAGCCAGAAAAACACTGAGCTTAATGACTTAAGAGCAGCACTCTGCAAACTGTGCCAGCAGTCCGCACCAAAAAGGGTAGTGGTACAGTGGGTTCCGTCACACTGCAACATCCAAGGCAACGAGGAGGCAGACAGACTGGCAAAAGAAGGTGCAAGACTACCACAAACAGATACCAGTATGACGTACGAAGAGTCAAAACGGCTTATCAAAGCCAGATACATGACCAAATGGGAAACCGAACATACTGGTTACACCAAAAACGATGCCTATTACCAGTTGAACCGAAGAGAGCAGGTCGTTGTCTTCAGACTTCGCACTGGCCACAACAGACTGAGGTAGCACCTATTCAACAAATTGAAGATAGGGTGTACCGACGAATGCCCGTGCGGTACTGGTAAAATGACCGCTGAACATCTGCTGCAGAACTGCCCGACATACGAGGATCAGAGAGAGCAGATGTGGCCATTACCAGTGGAACTGCAAGACAAGCTCTATGGCAGTGGCGAGAGCCTCAGGATGACCGCCGCTTTTTTCGAAAAAATAATGGTTACTGTCTGACTGCGTACGCAGAAGAAGAAGAAGAACAAAAACAAACAAAATCAACAGCAAAACTGCATTCTAGATAATTGTCACAAATATCTCACTTGTAGTAGTTTTATAATCTAAAGATAAGTATCACAAATAACTCATTTGTAGCAATTCTAGTCCAGATAAGTGTCACAAATAATTCCCTTGTAGCAAATTCCCTCTCCATCACCTTTCCCAAAGTAGAATTCTTCATCAAAGAGGGATTCACATGCAATTTCCGTAACCTCATCTATTCATCATCTGTCGCCAGTGTGGTATGACATACATTGGGGAAACTGGAACTGGTATGGAACTGCGGGAGCGATTCGCCAACACTTCAACGATATCCGCAACACACCCCACCCCACACACATAGAGCTGGACCCCCCCCCTCCTCACATAGAGCTGACCCCCCCCCCCCTCCGCCACATAGAGCTCACCCCCCCTCCTCACATAGAGCTCACCCCCCCCCCCCCCCCCCCCAATAGAGCTCACCCCCCTCTTCTCACATAGAGCTGACCCTCCCCCCTCACATGGAGCTCCCCCCCCCTCTCTCACATAGAGCTCCCACCCCACCCCACATAGAGCTGACCACTATCCTTCCCTCTCCCGCACACACAGCCCTGAGCCCTGCTCTCATAAGTCTAACCATACAATGTTCATATACTTTGTTCATACGCTACACTTTCTAATATGAAAATTCACTCTGTAGTCAGTAGCTGTTCGCTGGACACTGATAACAAATGGCTCAAATGGATGAAATATAAAAGCCACAAGGCGGCGGTTGATTGGAGCCAATTGTCTTTCTGCTGCTCCGGTGCTGATTTTAAAACGAAGCATGCCTGAGCTTCGCGTGAAAAATCTGATGAAAGAAAGTTTGCATCATATAAAACACTCATCACTCACTGACTAGACATAAACACAATAAAACACTCATCACTCACTGACTAGACATAAACACAATAAAACACTCATCACTCACTGACTAGACATAAACACAATAAAACACTCATCACTCACTGAAAGGATGTCATTAACATTCATAATAAATTAACATGTATTAACATAATGTCATAGAGAGTGATCTCTGGTATCTGTTCTTTGTTCTATGTTGGTAGTGGGATAGATCTGTTCTTTGTTCTATGTTGGTAGTGGGAGGGATCTGTTCTATGTTGATAGTGGGAGGGATCTGTTCTATGTTGGTAGTGGGAGGGATCTGTTCTTTGTTCTGTGTTGGCAGTGGAAGTGATCTGTTCTCTGTTCTATGTTGGTAGTGGAAGTGATCTGTTCTATGTTGGTAGTGGGAGGGATCTGTTCTTTGTTCTATGTTGGTAGTGGAAGTGATCTGTTCTATGTTGGTAGTGGGAGGGATCTGTTCTTTGTTCTATGTTGGTAGTGGAAGTGATCTGTTCTATGTTGGTAGTGGGAGGGATCTGTTCTTTGTTCTGTGTTCGTAGTGGGAGGGATCTGTTCTTTGTTGGTAGTGGGAGGGATCTGTTCTATGTTGGTAGTGGGAGGGATCTGGTCTTTGTTGGTAGTGGGAGGGATCTGTTCTTTGTTCTGTGTTGGTAGTGGGAGGGATCTGTTCTTTGTTGGTAGTGGGAGGGATCTGTTCTATGTTGGTAGTGGGAGGGATCTGTTCTTTGTTCTGATGTTGGTAGTGGGGGGAGGATCTCTTCTTTGTTCTGATGTTGGTAGTGGGTGAGATCTGTTCTTTGTTGGTAGTGGGAGGAATGTTCTTTGTTCTGTGTTGGTAGTGGGATGGAGCTATTCTTTGTTCTGATGTTGGTCCAGACTGCTATATCATCAATATGACAACTCTTGAAGTTTGGATTCCATCGTCTGGAAAGTTGTCTCTTTAAAAATTAATGACTAATTTAAAAATTCTTTTATGTGACAAATGTTTGAAATAAGAATTAGTTTATAAGTCATGTCTGTCTAAAGGACTAGATGTGGCTACTTTATAACCGGTGTGATGATTTAGCTGGCTGGGTGAGTTCAGATGGGGTAAGTTCAGTTCAGGTATGGTGAGGTGGGTTCAGTTGGGGTGAGTTCAGGTGGGGTGGGTTCAGGTGATTTGGATACACAAGAACAGGTACAACTTGTACTACCTAGAGGGATAACTTTGTTCCACCCACTCATATCATCTTTTTTTCTAAAGAATTACATAAATTCATTACCCGGGTAGTGTAAACTAAAATTAAAATAATTAACTGCAATGGATTGCTAAAAGGTTGTAAAGTTTCCCAGAAATCAACATTTATCAGGTCAGGTCAGGTCCTTCCATAACCGGTGAGGTCGTTGGGGCACACATGAAGACATTCTCACACCACCCTTCTCTGTCAGTGGTCGCTCCCTGTGCCTCTTCTGGTCGGAGATTAGTCCAATCTTTTATGTTGTCCTCCCACCTCTTTTTGGGACAGCCTCTCCTTGTCTGCCTTGCACCTTTCCGTGCAGGATCGTATTTGCAAGACCATTTGATCACGATATGTGACCGTACCAAGCAAGTTTCCTTCTTCTGACAGTTGCCAAGAGGTCTTCAAAAGGCCCTATTGCTGTTGTAATTATTTCTCATATTTCCTCATTTGTAACCGATCTTTGTATGTAATGTTTAGAAGTCTTCGGAAACATCTCATCTCCAAGGCATGTATCCTTCGTTGAAGGTCAGCTGTAACTGTCCATGTCTCACAAGAATATACGAATATTGACAGGACCAGTGTACGCAATAATCTGATTTTCTTGCATAGTGCTAACCATTTATCTTGCCAGATTTTGTTAAGCCGTGCAAGCACAGCTATTGTCTGTGCTATTCTGGCCAACACCTCACATTTTGATCCTTCATCACTGACAATTGACCCAAGATATTTAAAACGGTCGACCACTTCGAGTTCCTGACCATTTGCTTTTATCCTGCTGATGAAGCCCTCGGCATTGTTGGTCATTAATTTTGTCTTATCAGCGCTTCTCTCCATACCATAGTCAAGAGCTGTTTCATCTAGCCTTCTGACCCATTCATGGAGTTCTGCTTCTGAACCCGCCAACACATCAATGTCATCTGCAAAACGAAGGTTGGTAATCGTTCGTCCCCCTATCTTGACAGGACCAACGTGACCTCCA
This sequence comes from Ariolimax columbianus, assembly GCA_036924085.1. Classification (NCBI taxonomy): domain Eukaryota; kingdom Metazoa; phylum Mollusca; class Gastropoda; order Stylommatophora; family Arionidae; genus Ariolimax; species Ariolimax columbianus. The sequence goes on along the minus strand of JAVGWX010000001.1, from coordinate 112,133 downwards.
AGTGCCTCACTCATAATTCCCTCAAGGAATATATTGAAAAGAGTTGGAGAGAGTGTACACCCCTGTCTCACACCAACTGATGTGCGAAACAAGTCCCCTCGCATCCAATTACAAGAACTGCGCTGGACGCCTTGTCATACAAGACATTTATACTCGTTTGTAATAAATAATATGCATGAAAAAACCCACAGAAAATGTGCTATGAAGATCTGATATGTGGTCATATTGTGACAGATTTAGTCTTGCCAGACAAATCGTGTCTCTAGAATAGACAGTTCTTAGTTTTGCCATATTTACGCTGCAAGCCTAATTATATATTTTCTTTAAAATGGCTAACATAATTAGAAGCGAACTTTCCACAGGAGCTGACCACTCACGTCAGCAAATAACGCGGCAGTGTGCGAAATAATATAGGTACACCCCATATCGAAAGACAGGAAATGACGCCATTTTTAAATTAGGACAGGCAGGAAAAATAGTCTGGGTGTTACAAAAACCGAGGCAAACCGGGAGCCAGAACAGTCAGAGAGAGAGAAAACGTTGCTTGAAAGCATTGACTGAGTTGCATTCTCAGTTACAGAAGAAAGGTATTACCGATTTTTTGTGTGTGTCAAAAGTAATTAGAATTTCATCAGTCATCATAGATTTTACAGAAGCAGCATAGATTAGTGACAGCTACCTGCTATAGAACAGGTCTTCTACCAGATTTAGATCGGCTAAGAAAAATTTCACCAGATTATTTTCAACCAGCGGCAGACACATGACCGACCTGCACCATTTTAGCACGTGGCCGACCTGCACCATTTTAACATGTGGCCGACCTGCACCATTTTACCATGTGGCTGACCTGCACCATTTTAACACATGGCCAACCTGCACCAGTCGTCGTTAAGCAACATAGCCAAGGACGTTTGCCTGGATTTAAACCACGAATTTACCATCGGTGTCAATACACCATAATTCGAATCAACGTTACATCAGGACAAGTGCGGAAAGTAAACTGATGACAATAGTTATAGGTTTAGCGGTAGTTAGAGTTTTAAGTCAGATAACCATTAGATAGGAGCGTGTAGGAAGTTGTGTATGATAGAAGAGCGGAAGAGAAGTTGTAACGTGTAGAAATAAAGAATGTTTTTATTGTTTTGAAATAGTGTACATGTAGGGAGGGTGCTAAACGTGTAGGGAGAGTGCTGTATGTGTAAGGAGAGTCCTGTACATGTAGGGAGGGTCCTGTACATGTAGGGAGGGTGCTGTACGTGCAGGGAGGGTGCTGTACATGTAGGGAGGATACTGTACATGCAGGGAGGGTGCTGTACGTGCAGGGAGGGTGCTTTACGTGCAGGGAGGGTGCTGTACGTGTAGGGAGGGTGCTGTATGTGTAGGGAGGGTGCTGTAATGCAGGGAGGGTGCTGTACATGTAGGGAGGGTGCTGTCAGCCACCCATACCTGATGCCAGAGTTATCTGTTCTCCAACTAATTACCTTGATTCAATCAGCAACCACTTACCTGCCCGTGTTCCCACCAAGCCACCAGACTTACCCGATGTCTGTGCCCCGCCCTCCTTGCTAGATGCCATGATTTCTTGTGGTGAGGTTTACTGGATGTTCATGTCCCAGTCTCCTGTCGCGCCGCCCCCCCCCCCCCCGCCCCCCCACTTTGTTGCCATGAATTATTGTAGCCATACTCACCTGATGTCTGTGTGCCTGCCTGCCTCCTCCCCCCCCCCCCTTTGTTGCCATGAATTATTGTAGCCAGACTCACCTAATGTCTGTGGTCATCTTCTCTTCCCCCCCCCCACCACCCCTCCATTGCCAGATTAATTGTAGCCATACTCACCTGATGTCTGTGTGCCTGCCCCCCCCCCCCCCCCCCCCCCCACTTTGTTGCAATGAATTATTGTAGCCAGACTTACCTGATAGGATGGTCACTGCCAGTTTTAGGTCTCTCTAGCTGGGACACCCACTTGTCATCATAGCTGAACAATGCCAGGTCCAGGTAAGGTGAGCAGCTGTAGGACTGGGCACTGACTGGTAGCTGAGTCAACATACGAGAAATTGCTTCCCTCTGGCCACCATTTTTAGCAACAATAAGTGTCCCTTTGAAAATCTGTTGGATGCGTCTGGCATGAATTGAAGATGATGGTGATGATGGGAACTGTGGCTGGAGGTGTAGCCAAGAGTTGCGGAAATGGTCATGAAAATTTTCCATCAGTTCCAGGAGTTCCGCAGAAGTGTGCTCATATACTCCCAGTATCTGTCAACGACATCAAATGTTATACCGCTGCTGACAAAAAAACATAATTTAAATGTAAAATCCTCACATCTAGAATTGATTTTCATCTTCTAGTTTCTCTCACAGCTTCTCAATTTACCTCATGAATTTAATGGTTGAGATTTGTGTTCATGTTCAGTCCTGTACTACAAGAGAAAAAATGCTTTCAATAGAAGCAGCTGAAACCTGCCACAACAAAGAGTGATGGAATGATTGAATGTATCAATAGGTGTAATGTAAGACAAAGATCTGAACCTACCTGACAAATGAGATTTGTATGAGAGATCGGGCATTTGAGATCAGAGGCAGTTGATATACAAGTAGCTGACAGAACAGAGATGAGAGTAGTTGAGAGATTGGTCACAGGTGTAGTGTGGGTCGGCCACATGTTGCCAAGGAAAGGATAGAACGGTGTAGCTGTGGCCTTGTCGACTATGAAGAATACATACCCACCTCTTAGAATTATTCAACATAAGAGAAGCTGATCAACAGATATTACCAAGAAAATTATGGAACAGTGCCACAAGCTAAGGAACCTACATGGAATTGACATCTTGTGAAGACCATGACATCTAGATGTCCCATAAAATAACAGCTAAATTTGAAAAAAGAGGAGTCTTAATGCTACAAACTGACCAACCAGTACATTTCACTACATAAAACTGACTAACAGCAAAGAGGACCGGTTTAGGAAATAGCCAATACCAGGGATACTCCCTTCATCTAAAAAAGATGTTATAAATAATCTGAGATATAAGTATAAAACAGAACTTATCAGACTAACAACAGCTGACTCAACTCCCAGAGAAATAGAATAAACTCAGTAAACAGTCCAAACTAGATCCTGTCAACATCCAGCTGAAATAGTATTAGATCATCTGTTGTTCTGATCAGCCTTTCAAAAGATGAGACAGCCCCTCATGTCCAGCACTCCAAGAGACAGCCCTTCATGTCCAGCACTTCAAGAGACGGCCCCTCATGTCCAGCACTCCAAGAGACAGCCCCTCATGTCCAGCACTCCAAGAGACAGCCCCTCATGTCCAGCACTTCAAGAGACAGCCCCTCATGTCCAGCCCTTCAAGAGACATCCCCTCATGTCCAGCACTTCAAGAGACAGCCCCTCATGCCTAGCACTCCGTGAGACAGCCCCTCATGTCCAGCACTCCAAAAGACAGCCCCTCATATCCAGCACTCCAAGAGACAGCCCCTCATGTCCAGCACTCCAAAAGACAGCCCCTCATATCCAGCACTCCAAGAGACAGCCCCTATTGTCCAGTACTGCAAGAGACAGCCCCTCATGTCCAGCACTGCAAGAGACAACCCCTCATGTCCAGCACTCCAAGAGACAGTCCCTCATGTCAAGCACTCCAAGAGATGAGACAGCTTTTCATGTCCAACACTCCAAGAGACAGCCCCTCATGTCCAGCACTGCAAGAGACAACCCCTCATGTCCAGCACTCCAAGAGACAGTCCCTCATGTCAAGCACTCCAAGAGATGAGACAGCTTTTCATGTCCAACACTCCAAGAGACAGCCCCTCATGTCCAGCACTCCAAGAGACAGCCCCTCATGTCCAGCACTCCAAGAGACAGCCCCTCATGTCCAACACTCCAAGAGACAGCCCCTCATGCCCAGCTCTCCATGAGACAGCCCCTCATGCCCAGCACTCCATGAGACAGCCCCTCATGTCCAGCACTCCAAAAGACAGCTCCTCATATCCAGCACTCCAAGAGACAGCCCCTCATGTCCAGCACTGCAAGAGACAGCCCCTCATGTCCAGCACTGCAAGAGACAGCCCCTCATGTCCAGCACTCCAAGAGACAGCCTCTCATGTCCAGCACTCCAAGAGACAGCCCCTCATGTCCAACACTCCAAGAGACAGCCCCTCATGCCCAGCTCTCCATGAGACAGCCCCTCATGCCCAGCACTCCATGAGACAGCCCCTCATGTCCAGCACTCCAAAAGACAGCTCCTCATATCCAGCACTCCAAGAGACAGCCCCTCATGTCCAGCACTGCAAGAGACAGCCCCTCATATCCAGCACTGCAAGAGACAGCCCTTCATGTCCAGCACTTCAAGAGACAGCCCCTCATGTCCAGCACTCCAAGAGACAGCCCCTCATGTCCAGCACTCCAAGAGACAGCCCCTTATGTCCAGGAGCTAAAGAGATCAAACAGATCCCAACCATCGAAAACACTGTGTTGTAGAATTGAATAATTTATCAGAACTGCATCAAAATCACCAATAGTTTTCTGCTCTGTGATGAAATCCAGCCAAGTCAACAAAACATTTATCAATAAAATAAAAAACTCCCAGTGGAGCAGATGTCTTCAACAAAATATATGTCAAGCCATCAAATGTTGACCTGTCTATCTGTGTTGAAGTTTTTGATGTCGTAAGTTTTTACAAGATGAAGTAGTGAGCCTAAACCCTCCTTTGTGGCCTCTTACAACATGTCTGGCATGTTACAGTGTTACTATTCTTCACTTCCCTTTCAGGTCCCAGTAGCCATATTCTTAACAATTGCACCAACTGTTCTGTGAGATATGTCTAGCGGACTACTTCAGTCACAGGCTTGCTCACTAAGATTGGTTATGTATAGCTGTTCTTCCAAATTGAAAACGTGTGTGTTCTTTTAGATTCATCACTAATCTCTATTGATCTATATTGATTTCTCTTGTCACTATTGATCTATCTTGATCTCTCTTGTCTCTATTGATCTATATTGATTTCTCTTGTCACTATTGATCTATCTTGATCTCTCTTGTCTCTATTGATTTCTCTTGTCACTTTTAATCTCTCTTGTCACAATTGATCTCTCTTGTCACAATTGATCTCTCTTGTCACAATTGATCTCTCTTGTCCCTATTGATCTCTCTTGTCACAATTGATCTCTCTTGTCCCTATTGATCTCTCTTGTCACAATTGATCTCTCTTGTCACAATTGATCTCTCTTGTCCCTATTGATCTCTCTTGTCACAATTGATCTCTCTTGTCCCTATTGATCTCTCTTGTCACAATTGATCTCTCTTGTCACAATTGATCTCTCTTGTCCCTATTGATCTCTCTTGTCACAATTGATCTCTCTTGTCACAATTGATCTCTCTTGTCCCTATTGATCTCTCTTGTCACAATGAATCTCTCTTGTCCCTATTGATCTCTCTTGTCACAATTGATCTCTCTTGTCACAATTGATCTCTCTTGTCCCTATTGATCTCTCTTGTCACAATTGATCTCTCTTGTCCCTATTGATCTCTCTTGTCACAATTGATCTCTCTTGTCCCTATTGATCTCTCTTGTCACAATTGATCTCTCTTGTCCCTATTGATCTCTCTTGTCACAATTGATCTCTCTTGTCCCTATTGATCTCTCTTGTCACAATTGATCTCTCTTGTCCCTATTGATCTCTCTTGTCCCTACTGATCTATCTTGATCTCTCTTGGCACTATTGACCTATCTTGATATCTCTTGTCGTTATTGATCTCTCTTATCACTATTGATCTATATTGATCTCTCTTGTGACTATTGATCATTATTGATCTCTCTTGTCACTATTGTCCTCTTTTGATATATCTTGTCACTATTGATCTCTATTGTCACAATTTATCTCTCTTGTCACTATTGATCTATCTTGATCTCTCATGATCTTATGTTACAAATACACAAAGAACAAAAGACAAAGTTGGCCCTCTCATAGACAGTAAAGGGAAAATAATAAGAGAATAGGCAGGCAGCAAATCTACTCAATCAGTACTTTGGCACAGTCTACACAAAAGAGGACTGCTCCAAGATCCCAGAGCCTATAGATATTTTTAAAGAGACATGGATACAGCAGGATTAAGATCAATCTGTATTACAGAGGAAATGGTTTTTAAAAATTGGAGACGTTGAAAATGGATAAATGTCCAGGACAAGATGGTATTCATCCAAAATTGCTGTTTGAAATTAGAGACCAACTAGCAAAACCATTGGCTATATTATGTTCTCAATCACTTGCAAAAGGGATTGCGCTAGGGGATTGGAAAGACGCAGGAGTGATCCCATTCAAAAAGGGCAAAAAATCAGATCCAACAAATTATAGACCGGTGAGTTTAACGAGCAGTCTGTAAATTGTTAGAGTCAATAATCAAAGAAAACATTGTAATGCATTTCATCATCATGTAGCATGATGCATCAGAGGAATGGATAAATTAGACTATAACAAGTTTTTTTAAAATACAGCCACCCACAATAACACGAGGGCATAGCTACAAGCTGACTAAAGAGAGGTCCAGATTAGATATTAGGAAATATTTTTTTAGTCAGAGAGTGGTGTCTGCTTGGAATGCATTGCCAGGGGAGGTAGTCGAGGCAGGGACAGTTAATGCATTTAAGAATAAACTGGATGCGCATAGCTTTTAGAGCAAGGTGATGTAAATGTAACTGGTTGTATACAGACTCTGCAGGGTCTTCTAAACCAGTAGAAATACGTTAAGTTAAGTTAAGTTATGTCCTTTATAGAACGTCGCTCCCATCACAGTCTGTCTGAAAGAAACTCGTTCTCTTGCCAAAACTCCAGCCTCTGCCACAGTCATACCCAGGCATTCCTGGATATCTTGGTGCCATCGTCTTCTTGGTCTACCCCTTCCTCTTTTGCCTGGCACCATACCTTCCATTACCGATCTCTCAAGACCGTTGTGTCTCTTGATGTGACCAAAGTATTTGCATTTTCTAGCCAAAATGGAATTGATAAACCAGTTATCCTCTATGCTCAACTCTTGCCAAATGTCTACATTTGTGTTTTTCTCCATCCAGGGTATTCTGAGGATCTTTCTGCAACATTTTGACTCGAAGAATTTGATTCTTTGTCTAGAAATGTTGGTTATCGTTCATGATTCACAGCCATAAGCTGCCACAGGAAAAACACAGGCTCTCAAGACTTTCACTTTTATCATTTTGTTGGTGCTCTGCCATAATTTCTTCAGGCTGTTCAGTCTCTGCACTGCCATGGCTAGTCTTCTTCTGATTTCTTTCGAGCAGTCGCTATTTTTGTCAATTCTGGAGCCCAGATATTCAAATTGTGTGACCTGATCTATTTCTTCACCACCCACTGTAAATTTATGCTGACATTGTGTTTTGTCCGTGGTTATTATCTTTGTTTTATTTATGTTTATGAACAGGTTTTGATCTTTACTATGTCCATTAACGGCTGAAAGTAGCTGCTCTAGCCCTTCTGCACTTCTTTCAATGTTCTCGTCTTCTCATTATACATTCCGCATATATGTTGTACAGATAAGGTGAGAGGATACATCCCTGTCGGACTCCCTTTTGTACTGCAAACCAATCTGATGTTTGCCCAGATACTCGGACAGTGGCTTGTTGATCTTGGTATAATGTTTCAATGAGATGGACTATATGCAAGGGAAACCCCATTTCCTTCATGATTGTTCACAGATTTTGATATTTTACCATGTTGAAGGCCTTGGTGTAATCAATGAAACATGTGTACAGGTCTACATTAAACTCTCTACATTTTTTGTAGATATTCCTTAATTTGAATATATGGTGCTTCTGTCTTTCCTAAAACCTGCCTGGAGTAAGTGAATTTCAGATTCAAACTCTTTCTCTATCCTTCTTAATAGGATTCGAAAGAGTATCTTGCTAGCGTGGCTGATCAGCGCGATAGTTCGGTAGTTCGTGCACAGCTTCAGGTTGCCTTTATTGGGGAGAGGAATATAAATTGATTTCTTCCATGCTTCTGGCCACTCTGCACTGTGCCATATCTGTTTACACAGCTTGTGATAGACTCAAGCACATGCCTCTCCTCCTGCTTGTATTAGCTCTGCTTGGATATCATCGCATCCTGGGGATTTTCCCTTTTTCAGGCTTTTAATTGCAGAGCGTACTTCTTCCAATGTTGGTTCAGGTTCTTTCTCATCCTTTGGTAGGATTGTAACTGAGCGCTTTGTTCTATCTCCATACATAGTTCTGCAGTACTCTCTCCATCTGTTCAGTATGTCTTTGGTTTCTGTTAATGTGTTATCCCCATTGTCATTTATGACATGTGGAATCAGACAGAACTACCTTGTCAGTGTTCTTATTGCCTTAAATGCATCTCTCTGGTGCATTTAGACAAGTTTAATCTAATCAGAAATAGTCAGCATGTGTTTACAAGGGAGAGATCATGCTTAACAAATCTATTAGAATTCACGGAATAGGTTACTAAAATGATTGATAAAGGGGAGCCAGTGGATGTTATTTATCTAGATTTTGCAAAGGGCTTTGATAGAGTACCTCATCAAAGATTATTTCTAAAGTTAAAATCCCATAGAATAAGTGGGGAAGTTTCCAAATGGATTGAAAATTGGTTAACGGGAAAAAGGCAGAGGGTGGCCATAAATAAATAAGGAGTACTCTGAGTGGTGTGAAGTGAAAAGTGGAGTGCCACAGGGTTCAGTTTTAGGACCAATTTTGTTCTTGATATATATAAACGATTTAGACATTGATATGGGATCCATGATTGCAAAATATTCTGATGACACAAAACTATGCAGTAGTGTCTCATCTAAAGCAGAAGTGGATATATTGAAATCGGACTTAAATAAAATTCGAGAATGGTTTATAAGCTGGCAAATGGAGTTTAATGTAGATAAATGTACAGTCAGCCACATGCGTAGATCCAATATGGAACATAATTACAGAATGGGAGAGAACTTCTTCTTCTTCTTACGCTGTCAGACGTCAACCTTTATTTTTTCGAAAAAAACAGCGGTCATCCTGAGGCTGTCGACACTGCCATAGAGCTTGTCTAGTGTTGCCACTGGTGATGGCCACATCTGCTTTCTCTGATCCTCGTATGTCGGGCAGTTTTGCAGCAAATGCTCAGCGGTCATTTTCCCGGTACCACACGAGCATTCATCAGTGCCACCTATCTTGAATTTGTTGAATAGGTGGTATCTCAGTCTATTGTGGCCAGTGCGAAGTCTGAAGACCACGACCTGCTCTCTTCTGTTCAACTGGTAATATGCATAGTGTTTTGTGTAGCCAGTATGTTCTGTTTCCCATTTGGTCATGTATCTAGCTCTAATAAGCCGTTTTGACTCTTCGTATGTCACACTAGTATCTGATTGTGGTAGTCTTGCACCTTCTTTTGCCAGTCTGTCTGCCTCCTCGTTGCCTTGGATGTTGCAGTGGGATGGAACCCACTGTACCACTACTCTTTTTGGTGCGGACTGCTGGCATAGTTGACAAAGTACTGCTCTTAAATCATTAAGTTCAGTATTTTTCTGGCTTTTTAGTGCTGTGACTACGGCCAGGGCATCTGTGAGCAGGACTATGTGGCTTTCATTCCTTTTACCTGTCATCGTTTCTTCCACTGCCGCCCTCAGTGCCTCTGCCTCCGCTCTGAAATTGCTTGTGTACTTACCAGTAGCGAATGCAGTGTTATTTGTTTGCCATTTGGTAGGTTCAGGAATGCTCCTGCCCCTCCGTTCTGTGTATTGTTTGTTACAGAACCGTCGGTGTATGCATGGGTCCAGTCCATGCTTGGGTAGCTTTTCGATATGAAGCTTAGGGTAGTATCTCTCCTTTCTTTTTCAGTCTGGCAGTTTTTGTTTCCAATACCTGGTATATTTTCTACCACCTCTGGAAATATATCCTGCCTCCAGGTAGGTTTTCGTACAGTAGTGATGGGTTTTGGTGTTGTTAGTGCATCTTTGCTTTGGCTATTTCTGCAAAGTTTCTCCGCTTTAGTTTCCCATTTCCCAAATTGTTTAGTCTCTGGTGCATTGGATGGTCAGTCAGTCTTCGGAGTTTCTCTGACTGCAGCTGGGCTCTGCAGTCTCTTCTATCGGTCATGGATTGCAGTTTTGTAATCTTTTCAAGTTCTACAATTGGCGTTGACTTCATGCCTCCTGTTATAACTCTCATGGCTTGGTTTTGAAGTTTGCTGACTTTATCGAAGTTCGCCTTTGCTGCTGTTGTCCATGCCGCAATGCCATTCTCGAGAACTGGTCTCACTCTTCCAGTGTACAGTTTCTTTAGTATGCCTTCGTCTGCTCCCCAGCTTGTGCCAGCAAGTTTCCTCATGATTGCCATTCTTTCTCTGGCTCTCATTCGGTTTCTCTCGATCTGACTTTTCCATGTCATGCGCCGATCAAATGTGACTCCCAGATAGGTTGGGTTGTCGTTTGGCTGCAGGAATTTGCCATTTAGACTTAATTTGGTATTTTGGGGTTTTAATGAAAGCGAGAATATTGTGCATGTGGTTTTCTCCTCGTTTATTTTGACCAGCCATGAGTTCGCCCACTCTTCCAGCGATGTTAGGGCCTGCTGCATCTGATTTCTTGCTATGGTGAGATTCTTTTAAGAGGTCCACATAGCCAGATCGTCTGCAAACATCGAGCTATGGACTCTCCTTGGTATATTCTCTGTAATGTCGTTTATATATACCAGGAAGAGTGTGGGTGACAGTACTCCCTGCTCGAGTGTCACCTTTTTGCTCATCTGCCCTTGTACTTGGACTCTGGCCGTTCTTTGTTTGAAGTAGTGGTTGATCCACTTGTACATTTTCCCACAAACATCACTTCTTCTTAGCTTGACTCTAAGTCCGTCTTTCCAGACTTTGTCAAATGCCTTTTCCAGATCCACCCAAACAGCTACTGTGTGTTTTTGCTCCTGGTAGGCATCCTCTATTTCCTGGGCTATAAGGGTGATCTGATCCTCAGTGGATCTGTGCTGTCTAAAGCCTGCTTGCTGTGGTATTAGTATGTGTTTTTCTTCCAAATGCCATATCAGTCTGGTGTTTATCATACGTTTCATCAGTTTGCCTACACAGCTCAGTAGACTGATAGGCCTGTATCCATTTGGATCTGTTTTATCTTTTCCTTTCTTTGGTACTAGTACAAGTACTGCATATTTTCATGCCTGAGGTACAATACCCCTTTTCCAGCTTTGGTTCAGGACTGATAATAACTTCCTCTTTGCTGTTTGGCCCAGCCCCATCAGCATCTCGTTTGTTGCCCCATCTTTTTCGGGTGATTTCTTTTTCTTTAAGGGAGAGAACAATATTAGAAAGATAGATAAGGAAAGGGACCTGGGGGTTATAATAGATCATACAGGTAAGGTGAGTAAGCAAGTTCAGGTAGCAGTGAAAAAGGCAAAGGCAATGTTAGGTATGATAAAAAGAAATATTAAACATAGGAGCAAGCAAGTGATAGTCAAACTGTATAAAGCATTTATTAGACCTAGATTGGAGTACTGTGTACAGGTGTGGAGTCCTTATCATAGAGGGGATATAAACATGCTGGAAAAATACAAAAAAGAGCAACAAAGCTGATAGTGGAATACTAGAATTACACTTATTAGGAAAGACTCAGAAAAACCGGCCTACAGTGTCTAGAAATGAGAAGAATTCGTGGTGACTTAATACAGGTTTATAAGATGATCAGAGGAACGGATGAATTAGACTTTAACAAGTTTTTCAAAATACAACCACCCACAAGAACAAGAGGGCATAGCTACAAATTAACTAAAGAGAGGTCTAGAATAGATATTAGGAAATATTTTTTAAGTCAGAGAGTGGTGAATGCTTGGAATGCATTGCCAATGGAGGTAGTGGAGACAGGGACAATTAATGCATTTAAGAATAGATTGGATGCGCATAGCTTTTAGAGAAAGGTAATGTAAATGGAACTGGTTGTATACAGACTCTGCAGAGTCTTCTAATCCAGTATAAAGATGTTAAGTTAAGTTGTCACAAATGATCTATCTTTTTGCTATTGATCTCTCTTGTCACTATTTATATCTATTGATCTCTATTGTCACAATTGATCTTTCTTGTCACTATTGATCTTTCTTGTCACAATTGATCTCTCGTGTCACTATTGATCTATCTTGATCTCTTTTGTCACAATTGATCTCTCATTTCACTTTTAATCTCTCTTGTCACTATTGATATATCTTGTCACTATTTATCTTCTTTTATCTCTTGTCACTATTTATCGTTATTTATCTTTTCACTTTTTATCTATATTTATATCTTGTCACTATTTATCTTTATTTATCTCTTGTCACTATTTATCTATATTTATCTCTTGTCACTATTTATCGTTCTTTATCTTTTCACTTTTTATTTTATCTTGTCACTATTTATCTCTTGTCACTATTTATCTATATTTATATCTTGTCACTATTTATCTCTTGTCACTATTTATCTATATTTATCTCTCTCTTGTCACTATTAATCTGTCTTGTCATTATCAATGATTATATTATGATCCTATTGCCAAATGCAGCTTACCTTGGTTGTTTTCATATTATACACGACAAACAAGGATGGCATGTTAAATGGATCTCCATTGCGGAAGGTCACCACTTCCTCAATGGCATACTTTATAAGCAGATGTTCTTCGTCTAACAACTGTAGTTTTCCCATTCGCAAATTGAGGATGTCATCCATAGCCCAGTAGAAGGATCTGACCCCTTGATCCAGATGGCCATTGCATGCGGCCTTGTACATGTACACCAGAAGTCTGTGCTTCAATGAGTTGACTGACTGCAATATAAGGTACAAAACTGTTTACAACCATGATTTATGTGGCTAGAGGACCACACAAAAAACTGTTGACAATCATGATTTATCTGGCTAGGGAACCACACAAAAAAATTGTTTGTAATATTTGATGTCATGGAGTAGTGTGCACAATGTCGTGTGATATGCACCATGTCAGAGATGCCAAATGGTAACATGTACATTATCAAGATTTGATATCTATATTGCATGTCGGTGATGTGCACACTGATGTCGTAGGGTGATGTGCACACTTTCAGTAATGTCATAGGGTGATGTGGACACTGTCAGTGATGTCATAGGGTGATGTGCACACTTTCAGTGATGTCATAGGATGATGTGTACACTGTCCATGATATCATAGGGTGATGTGCACACTGTCAATGATGGCATAGGGTGATGTGCACACTGTCAGTGATGTCATAGGGTGATGTGCACACTGTCAGTGATGTCAAGAACTGATGTACTATCTGATCAACCACTTTAACAACACCTTAGAGGAGGCTCTCAGAATTGCACAAGGTAGCACAATGGTTACATAAATCTGGGAATAACTTTGAAATAACATCGTAGTACAGAAAGAAAATGGAGTCCTTAGTCAACATTTCTAGAAATGTCCTTGAATGGACCACAAAAAGAAGAACTCAGACATTCGACAAGAGTTGAGCATAGAGGAGAACTGGTTCATAAAGTTCATCATGAACAGAAAATTGAAATACCTTGGCCACATCAAGACACAAAGGTCTTGAGAGAACAGGATTGAAAGGTATTGTGCCAGGCAAGAGAGGCAGACCAAGAAGGCAACGGCATGAGGATGTTAAGGAATGCTTGGGCATGACTCTGGAGCGGGCTGGAGATTTGGCAAGAGACCGAGTTTCTTTTAGACGGGCTGTGATGGGAGAGACATTCTGTAAAGGACATGCTTCAGGATGAGTATTGGGCTTGCTACCTTTAAAAGAAGAACTGCAAAACCAAATGACTGGTTCAAGGTCAATGTATCATCACTGAGGCTTTGAGAACAACACCAATAAATGCAATGCAGAACATCACAAGAATCAAAAGTACGGTGACACGCAAAAACCAAAAAATACTCCTGCAGGGGGAGAAGTACAAATGAATGCCAGATCATCAAAAATATGACAGGATAAATCGCAAGGGAAGAAGGAGATTAAAGAGAAACCACTTCATATCAAAAACAAAAGAACTTGCAAGAGCAGACCAAATCATAAGCCAGGCAGTGGTTAGAGATCTGAAACAAACATCCCAAATCCCACCATGGAAAATGCCAAGTCCCCTGAAATAGTAGAAACTATATAGGGTATAAGGAAGAAAGAAAATTTATGACGTACGATTATCTTAGGAGAGTATACCCACCAGAAACATGTATACCGGTACACAGATGGCTCAGCTAACAAAGCCACATCCTATGGAGGCGGAGTGGACTAAGCAACGAAGAAGAAAAAAACTAGAGTATTAGCAATGGGAACATACTCCAATAACTTCCGTGCAGAAGCAGAGGCACTGCCGAGCTTGTAATCCAAGATAAATATATTCACCAAGAAAACATAGTATTCCTGACTGATGCCTCGGCAGTATTAGCAGCACTAAGACAACACAAAGATGAAGATCTCGAGCAATATATGTTCTCCCTGACACAGCTCTCAGCAGAACACCCAAGGTTGGTCATACAGTGGATCCCATCCCACTGAAATATTGAAGGCAATGAAGCTGCAGACAAACTAGCAAAGTGTGGAGGAGCATCCCCACAAACAGACCTGGGCATCACATATAATGAGATCAAGGCCATAATTAAAGACAACTTCAGGGTAAAATGGGTTGATCAACACCCCAACTTCCGAAAAGAAGACAGTCACTTTATTTGAACTAGAGAAGAGCAAGTCATCATCTTCAGACTGAGAACTTGGCATAACAGACTCAATGGTCATCTTTACAACAAAATGAGGATTGGGACAGATGACAAGTGTCCATGTAGGGAGCATATTATGACCGAGATACACATCCTACAAAGCTGCAAGCTCACGCAGGAAAAGAGAGAACAATACTGACCTTGCGAGACAGATATGAGACAAAAGCTGTATGGAGATAAAACAGCCGTACAAACAACGGTGTCCTTTGTAAGAGAAATGGGACCTTGATCTGAGGATGAACGAAGGAGAAGAAAAATGACTGGTTCAAAGCCAAAATAAATTATATGACACCAGTGGGATCAAGAAGCTGAGCAGCACATGAGCTGCAGTGGTCAGCGGCCTATAGCTGACTGCTAGCGTCAGGGCCAGCGAACCAGAGCTGCCAAGACCCTTCTACACCTCCACGCGGTGATCCTGGATAACAGGCTGCAGCAGGGCAGACTGGCTAAGGAGAAGGGATCGAAGAGGGAATGCTAACCCAGTACTCAAAAAATGCTTGATGAAGTCGGATGTGTTGGACCGAAAGGTGCAAATATCGCAGTCAACCTGTATACTACGACACAACCCATTCCGTTCTCTGGACTACATTCTGCTACTTAAGCCCTTTCAGGGTTTGATAGCGGGAGATTGAGAACGAACGCAGAAGAAGAAGAAGATATGACACCAGTTATCGAGACAAAGGCTCTGAGTGCTTTCCAAATGCAGTTACTTTCATATATTTAAAACATACAGACTGTGACACTTACAGGAAACATCACAGAAATGTATGATGGCATAAAAAAAAATATTGGTCCCATGCATAAGAAGACAGCACCGCTCAAATCCATCACTGGTAAGAAAATAACTGACAAAGGAAGGCAAATGAAGCAATGGGTGGAACCCTACTCATGCGACAGTACGGTCACTCCCACATCCCCTGGTACTGTTCAAGGCTATCCTAGAATTGGTGAGCTAGATGTCGAACCATCACTAGAAGATCTCAAGATAGCCATTGACAACTTGGTCCTTGACAAAGCAGCAAGCAGCGATGGGACCTGATCTGATCAAGCACTGTAAACCACTACACTTGCTGCTATGCCAGAGTTGGAAAGATGCCATCATACCCCAAGATATGAGGGATTCAAATCCACTCGCTGACTAAAAAAATATTTCCTTATATCTAATCTGGACCTCTCTTTAGTTAATTTGTAGCTATGTTGTCTTGTTCTTGTAGGTGGTTGTATTTTGAAAAAATTGTAATAGTCTAATTTATCCGTTCCTCTGATCGTCTTATAACCCTGTATTAAGTCACCTTGAATTCTTCTCTTTTCTAGACATTGTAGGCCGGTTTTTCTGAGTCTTTCCTCATAACTGTAATTCTGGATCCCACTACCAGCTTTGTCGCAATTTTTGTTATCATCTCTATGATAATGACTCCACACCTGTACACAGTACTGCAATCTAGGTCTAACTAATGCTTTATACAGTTTGACTATCACTTCCTTGATCCTATGTTTAATACTTCTTTTTTATCCTACCTAACATTGCATTTGCCTTTTCCACTGCTACCTGAACTTGCTCACTCACCTTACCTGTATGATCTATTAAATTCCTAGGTCCCTTTCCTTTTCTAACTTTCTAATATTGTTCTTGCCCATTCTGCAATTATGTTCCATATTGGATTTACCCATGTGGATGACTGTACATTTATCTACATTAACCTCCATTTGCCAGCTTACAGACTATTCTTGAATTGTATCTAAATCTGACGTCAATATATCCACTTCTGTTTTAGATAAGACACTACCGCATAGTTTTGTGTCATCAGAAAATTTTGCAATCAAGAACAATATTGGTCCCAAAACCGAGCCCTGTGGCACCAAACTTTTTACTTCACACCACTCCTTATTTATGCCCACCCTCTGCCTTCTACCTGTTAACCAATTTTCAATCCATTTGGCAACTACCCCACCTATTTATGTGATTTTAACTTTCTAAATAATCTTTAATGAGGTAATCTATCAGAGGCCTTTGCAAAATCTAGATAAATAACATCTACTGGCTCCCCTTTATCTATCATTTTAATAACCTCCTCCATGAATTCTAATAGATTTGTTAAGCATGATCTCCCCCTTGTAAACCCATGCTGACTATTTCTGATTAGATTAAACTTGTCTAAATGCATTACAATGTTTTCTTTGATTATTGACTCTAACAATCTTCAGACTATGCTCGTTAAACTCACCAGTCTATTATTTGCTGGATCTGATTTTTTGCCCTTTTTGAATAAGGGGATCACTCCTGCATCTTTCTAATCCCCTAGAGCAATCGCTTTTGCAAGTGATTGAGAACATAATATAGCCAATGGTTTTGCTAGTTGGTCTCTAATTTCAAAAAGCAATTTTGAATTAATACCATCTTGACCTGGACATTTATCCACTTTCAACCCCTCCAATTTTTTTAAAAAGAATTTCCTCTGTAATACAGATTGATCTTAATCCTGCTGTATCCATGTCTCTGAAAAATATCTATAGGCTCTGGGATCTTGGAACAGTCCTCTTTTGTGTAGACTGTGCCAAAGTACTATTTGAGTAGATTAGCTGCCTCCCTATTCTCACTTATTATTTTCCCTGTACTGTCTATGAGAGGGCCTACTTTGTCTTTCGTTCTTTGTTTATTTCTAACATAAGAGAAGAAGCTGTTACTGTCAGTCTTGATCCTCTGAGCAAGTTTTTGTTCAAAGTCTATTTTTGCTGTTTTATTCACTTTCTAAGATTTGTTCTGCTTGTCCAAATATTTTACATATGTTTCTTTTGATTTACCTGCCTCTATATATTTTGTCTATGCTTTAGCTTCTACATTTCACTACAAATCTAGTTATCCACTTTTTACGCTTGGGGTTTACCTCCCTACATGGAACACATTCCTCTTTTAGCGTTTCTAGAACTGTTTTAAAACTCTCCCACTCCTGTTCAACATCTGTTCCTCCGACAATATCTTTCCAGATTATGTGGCTCACTGCTTCTTTCATCTTCTTAACATCTGCCTTAGAGTAGTCATATGTTCACGTGTTTATGTTTACTTCTTTCCCTGCTATTAGACCCCAACGGATGATTTGATGGTCACTTGAGCCAAACAGTTCCCCAACAGTAACGTTTTCAATCATATTTTCCTCTGTAGTAAAAACTAGGTCGAGTATGTTTTTGCCTCTGGTGGCTGCTTCTACATGTTGAATAGAAATATTTTCAGTTATGCACTTAACAAAAGGTTTTGACTCTACAAGTACTTCTGCTTCTTGATCCATGAGTCTTTATTTAACACAACCATTGCTACATCTGTAGCCAAGGTTCTCATGCCCGTCACCATTTCATCCAGTGTCCCGCATTAATGGTAGGTGATGTTAACTATGGTTGACTGGTCTTAATTAGGACCACGTTTTATGAAAATCTAAATCCAGAAACAAATAAAAAGATAAATCCATAAACAGATTTGTAAGAAATGGCAATAACTATTTTTATATTGTTGTAACAAATGAAAGAACTCTTCACTACAAGTGAAAGGGATAATCACTACAAATGAAAGGGATAATCACTGCAAATGAAAGGGATAATCACTACAAATGAAAGGGATAATCACTACAAATGAAAGAACTCTTCACTACAAAAAAGGGATATTTACTACAAATGAAAGAACTTTTCACTACAAAAAAGGGATATTCCCTACAAATGAAAGGGCTCTTCACTACAAATCTGGACAAAATGTCTGTAGTCTATGCAACATAGACAGGAGAGCTTTACTTACCTTTATATGCAACACTATGCGAGACTCATATACAAGATGAAGTGTTACACCAGTGTACAAAGTTTCAGCTCTTGTGAGACATGTATGAAAAGTTTCTCCCTTCATTGTTTTACTTTCCCTAACTCTAATAAAGTCAGGTGCCCATTTACAGCATGGTGGACAGGATAATCTGCGACTAAGAAAAGTACCCTGTAACAACTAATTTATTGCACTATTGCTCATAAGAGCGAGATTGATGACCATCACTATGATCTAAATATCTATATATATGACATCACCTCACATTATTCAGACAAAACCATCTCCTCTTGTGGCCATCATCGCTTCGCCATGGGCAATAACTTTTTTTTAAAAACCATATTGAAAGTTATTTCTTACTTTGAAGCTGGCAAACTAGAATGATATGTCGATAACGTGGAATATCATTTAGAATAATTGGAGCAACTGAAACTAAATTTATTTTAAATTTAAAGAGCCAACATTAATATATTTAACAGGTATTCAAATAAATCTTTGCGAACCGGAGACAAAATTTTGTTTAAAATGGACGTATCTGGGATGGTGATTTGCCCTTTGAGATATCTTCTCAACTAGTCAGTCTTTAAATTTATGCCATTTCTAGAACTAATCACCATTGAAACATGAAATATGGATATAAATATACAAGTATGTATGTATGGCAGTGACATCATCTGCTCAATGCTACAAGTATAAGACGTCTAATAGCTACTACACCAACCTTTTCATTGTAAGGCCTGCTACTGATTCGAGGAGGAAGTTGGCATGTTTGTCTATAGTATGCCTCATCATCATCATAACAGAATCTGCCTATTGTTCGGATGTCGATGAAAGTTCCCTGGGGTGATATATGAAAAACGTGTATCATTTGTTGCTGGACTGAGAGGACAGTTAGGATGTTTCCATAGAGACACACACCTTGGTTGTGAGACAGGTAGATCTTGTCCAAACGGAAACTTCGCTGATCACATACAACACCTGTAATACATGCACATAAACAAGTGAGACTAGTGACATTAAGGTATTACTAATATAAGACAAGGGTACACTAATCGGACACAATCTATCAATCATCTTTCAACTCCAAGATCAACAAACAACCATCAACATGTCTTATCACAAGCCAACAGTCTCAGGTCATCCCCACCATTACAGTTTTTCTCATGTTTGAATCAAGCTCTTTCCCATGAATGCCATGGCCTGCCCATCACCCTCTTGCCTATTGTCTTGTAACAGGGCAACGTCTTAATGTGTGACCTACCCAACGCCATCAGTGACCTTGAATGTCCCATTCTACCCGCAGTTTCTCAGTTCTGATTAATAGATTATTAGTGACCTTTCGTATGCCCTGTTCAATTTGTATGTCAATTGGCCGGTAAAGAGGATGATATTTGTAGAGCAGCCCTCGTTTATATCTGCTATAAGCTGCATATATTGTTCCTCAATGCCTTGATTTCGTAGGGCATTTGTGAGTGCATTCCCTTCAATGCTTTCGAAGGCTTTTTTATAGTCTATCAACAATAAGCATAGGGGCATATACACACTTCCCTTGACCTCTCCATTAGCAGGTGGAGAGTGTGAGGGTGGTCAATGGTGGAGTAGCCCTTCCTGAATCCTGCCCGCTCTCGTCCTTGATTCTCATCAAGTTGCTTTTCTAATCAGTTCATAATTACTCTTGTGAAAAGCTCGTACAGTGATGATAGCAAATATATCAGACAGTAGTTCGTACAGGAATGATAGCAAACATATCGGATGGTAGTTCGTACAGGAATGATAGCAAACATATCGGATGGTAGTTCATACAGGAATGATAGCAAATATATCGGATGGTAGTTCGTACAGGAATGATAGCAAATATATCGGATGGTAGTTCGTAAAGGAATGATAACAAACATATCGAACGGTAGTTCGTACAGGAATGATAGCAAACATATCGAGCGGTAGTTCGTACAGGAATGATAGCAAACATATCAGATGGTAGTTCACAAGGACCTTTGTGCCCACTTTTTTATGAATTAGTTTTGTTTTGGAAGTATTCCATTGGGTATGGATTTTACCTTCATTTAGACATTTATTGAACAGTTTCGTCAACTCGCTTGCCAGTTTCCCCCTCACGCCTGAATAACATCTACAGTGATTCCATCCAGTCCTCGGGCGTTTCCTGTTTTTAGATGTTTGATCGCATGAATAATCTCTGACGTTCGGATCTCCGGTGCTGAAGTAGAACCTGGAGTGAGCGGCCGTTCATGGATTACTGCCTTGGATGGGAAGAGGTCAGTCTAGAACCTCCAATATTCTTCTTCTATTTTTATTCTGTCCATCAAGGTTGTACCATCCTGTTTTTTTAGAGCCGTCAGAAGCATTTTTGACTGGTCAAGGTCTTTTCGACATTTGATTTGTACTCTGTCTTGTCTCGGCCGCTTCGATCAATTTCTCTAGCCTGTGTTGTTCACAATCTCCTTTGAGTTTGCATCTAATCATTTTGCAGATTTCACACAGTTCGATTGTATTGATTATTCCATTGACTTTGAGTCGTCTGCTGGTTGCAAGGAGTCTTAGTTTGGTATCCTTGATTCAACAGCATTTTGTCCTCGTTTTATTTTCACCACATTAATGGACCCAGCAATTGTTCCAGCTGGCAGGTTGGATAGCCTGTACACTGTCAGTCCTGCCGTTGAACTTCCTCTGCTAGTGTAACAGAATCAAGGGTGGTATGGGCCTGGGTTCAACTTTAATACGGGTCGTCTTCAGATTCATGGTTGCCCAAATTGGTATGTGATCACTGTCAATAGTTAGCCGATGCAGAAAATCAACGTTAGTAACAAATTTGAGATTGTTACTTAGCACATAATCAATCTCTAACCTATGTTTCCCACCAAACAACGAGCGGGAGCTCACACCTTCAACCGCCTGGTCATTTCAGCCATGGTATATGGCTGCAAGGTGTGGAACCTACGAAAAAGTGACATGGCCTGGCTCCAAGTCTACTCAACGAGTGATGAAGCGTAGAACATTGTCACTTTCACTATGAAACCACATCTATGAGATCACATGGTAGATATCGTGTCACTAAGAAAGTACAGGTGGGCAGGCCACGAGGTATGCATACTTGACAATAGATGGACACGGAAAGTGTCGTCATGGTGGCCCTGCACCTATAATAGTCGTCTCGGATGTCCACAAATGAGATAGACAGATGGCCTGCAACAAAACCTTGATCCAGCATGGTACTTAAAGGCAATGGAAAGAGATGAGTTTAGACAACATTTGGCTACCTGGCATAGGGCACATAATGTGCTTGAATGAACACCATGATAACAGCATTAGTGAACTATCACATCATCTCAGCTGTTCCAGACAACCGCTGATGAAAGTCTGTACCTCCTTTGTCAGGGCTATGATTTCAGAGCCATTCAACAACACAGACTTCACATTAGAGTTGAAAATATTCAATTTGGTATTAAAATAAATCCCAGTATCACCATAAAGACACTAGCGAAATGAGCAACAACAACAAACCCCCCCCCCCCCCCCCCCCCCCCTTGAATTCTTAGGTCAATATCCCTACCTTTACCACCTGGCTTGTCAATATTGCTCCCTACAAGGAGAAACAACTCCATTTCAGGAACGTGAGAGGAATATTATTGGATGAGGCAGAGAGCGTTCACAAACCTAGGGAGAAACATTATTGGATGAGGCAGAGAGCGCTCACATACCTAGGGTTAAACACTATTGGAAGAGGTAGAGAGTGTTCACAAACCTAAGGAGGAACACTATTGGAGGAGGTAGAGAGTGTTCACAAACCTAGGGATAAACACTATTGGAAGAGGTAGAGAGTGTTCACATACCTAGGGATGAACACTATTGGCTATATGAGGATGTAAAAGCCAGGACAAGAAAGGCAGCCTCAGCCTCAGTAAACCATTTGGAGCCCCAAGATGACCATACCAATCTTCAAATCCAACCTGGCGTCAGACATGAAGCAGAAACGTGATGGTTGATCAAACTCACTCGATGAAAGAAGAGGTTTATCAACAAAGAGAAAGAGGAACAGGTCATAATTCGAAAGAAGGTGGCCCTGGACAGGCCACACACTGCGAAAACCCCAAATTAAAAGATCACATCAATACAGTCTTCAGAATCATCTAGAATTAGTCATCAAGGATCACGTCGATACCACATTGATCTACGGCCGACAAAGAGAACAGGGCCACGGACGACCATCTGGGTTAAAAAAATACGAACCTATCATTAGCGGCAATCCGCAAGAAAGTTAATTCAGTTTAGATTATTTATTCTGCTCATTCTTACAACGGGACAGATTAGGAGAGGAGAGATATGATAACAGTGTTAATGATAGGATTAGCTGTAGGTTGTGTTATTTGAAAGCCATTTAAGTAGGAGTGTTTTAGCATGCCATGTGAGAGAATTGAGTGAGGAGAAATGTGTATCCTGTAGAAATAAAAAATCTTGTTGTATTGTGATTAATTAGTGTCACTTGAATTTTTTTTGAGTGAGTGTAGTGTGAATAGGATAGAGCAGACCCCTTTACCGTCTGCTACAGAGCTCCATCAATCTATCAGCTCTTCCACAGTATATCCGTCTTTGCATCTTCTGTTTGCTTTGCATTATCAATTTTTATTTATTAATTAATAGACTTCCATCGCAAGTGATGATGACAACAGAAAGGAAGTGATAGTCAAACTGTATAAAGCATTAGTTAGACCTAGATTGGAGTACTGTGTACAGGCGTGGAGTCCTTATCATAGAGAGGATATAAACATGCTGGAAAGGATACAAGAAAGAGCGACAAAGCTGATAGTGGGATTCCAGAATTACAGTTATGAGGAAAGAGAAATCGGCCTACAGTGTCTAGAAAAGGGAAGAATTCGAGGAGACTTAATACAGGTTTATAAGATAATCAAAGGAATGGATAAATTTGACTATAACAAGTTTTTTCAAAATACAATCACCTACAAAAACAATAGGGTATCGCTACAAATTAACTAAAGAAAGGTCCAGATTAGAAATTAGGACATTTTTTTTAGTCAGAGAGTGGTGAATGCTTGGAATGCATTGCACAGGAAGTAGTGGAGGCAGGGACAATTAATGCATTTAAGAATAAATTGGATGCGCATAGCTTTTAGAGCAAGGTAATGCAAATGAAACTGGTTGTATACAGACTCTGCAGAGCCTTCTAAACCAGTATAAAGACGTTAAGTTAAGTGTGCTACATTACCAGTTTTGTAAGAGATCAAGACAAGACACCCTGACTAAACTTGGCTACTATAACTTGTGTGCTACATTACCAGTTTTGTAAGAGATCAAGACAAGACACCCTGACTAAACTTGGCTATTATAACTTGTGTGCTACATTACCAGTTTTCAGCTCTATGATAAAGATTGTGTAATCCTCTGGAACCAGCCTGTAGTTCGGTGTAATGCACTCATTGTTTCTGTACACATCAAAGAACCTGGAGCCAGTTTCGTCAGGCAGCTGGTGGCAGGAGCCCACAATGACAAAACGGCTGTCATCTGTAAATAAGCTGCATTCTCTGTTCAGCACATCCTCTCCCCCTGTCACACGGACCAGGTGACGAATATGTAGAAAAAGAGAAAACACTTTACTTCGAGCTTGTGTGCATCTCTCCTCACTATCATCTGTGCCTGGTATGATGTCACCCTTGATGTTTTCTGTCAGATGCCCAGCAGCTTCTGACCCTCGAAAATCATAGATCTCTAGACAAGTCTGGTCATAGGAGATTGCAATAAAATATCTGTAAGAAAAGGAAACAGTGGACATGTCAAGTACCCAACCATATGTCCAATTAAAAGCCGTATATAAAAGGAAATACAACAAATATACAACCACATACAAACTACATGACTCTGAAATATCTGATAACATTCAATAAATTCAGAATTAATTATTGCTACTCAACATGGTGGCCACCAGCTGGCAAGCCATAGCACGAAAAAGTCACGACCAACGATAGGCTCGACATTCATCCAAGCATTGATGAGGTCAATAAAACAATCAGTTGAATGTTTAGCGGCAAGACACCAAGGGTCAGATGCTCTTCCCACTGAAGTTTGCAAGGTAGGACGGCCAATCCTGCTCAAATAACTGATAGAACTGCTCTGTTCAAATTCAGATAATGGCCAGATACCACAGACCTGAAAGATGCCTCGATTGCCAACTTGCACAATCAAAATAACAATTGTCACTCATGCGATAACCACAATCAAATCTCTCTCCTGTCAATCATGTACACAGTAATTGTCAAGTTGACTAAGGGCAAATCATGGCCAAGTTTGTCCCAACATATTCATGACAGCTGTCCACCAGTTTCATGACGAGACGCTACAATTCTAGTTTGTGACTTCATGTCTAAGGTTGGGAACAATCATATCAGTTCTGAATAAAATATTCAATTAAAAATGTAAATGGAGAGTTCCTTATCGATTTCTATGCATCAAATAAGTTGGTGATTGTATGACAGTGTCAGTTAAATGATAGAAGTGGGATTCAGCAATCGACATGCCACTGCACGCTAACGGTAACTTAGAAATAGGGAAGCTAATGTTAGCTTGACAGTAGACAAGCAGGTGAGAAAAACATTACATCTGAGAGTTCAGTCAGAGGTAAGATACATTGGGCATTTTTAACAAAGCCAGCCTGGATTTTTTTGTCTGAAAATCAGGTTATGGGAAAGTTAGATGGTGAGAATTTACTTTCTCTATTATAGGAGGTTATTGTCTAAGCTTAGGTCGCTAGTTTAACATGTGACCACTACATGTTAAATTTGGTTAATCGTTCCTACGACTTCTAGTTACATTGGTGGGGGTTTAGACCCACCCATGACGTAGTATCAAGGTGACACTGGTAGAGCTTTGATCTGCCTATGATTTAATGACAAGATATCCAATGTAAAGTTGATAGGGTCTCCAGAAATGGGGAACTTGACATATTGACACAGTGTACCATTGACTTTGTACCTGATGCCTGATGGAAGGGACAGTGAATTGACCCCACAAATGATCACATTCAGTAGAGAAGTAGTGGAAACACAGTTGTTATTGGGCCTGCTGGAAATGACATGAAACTGAGGTGTAAAGAGACATCTAAAGGATAGTTTTGTACACTAACTCGAACGTTGTCTGTGTCAAATAAGCGGGTCAGCCATAGCCCTCTGATCGAAAGTAAGGTATATCACAGGCACCAAGGCGAACACTTCCAAACCATGTGAGAAATCTTTGGTTCCACATTGAAGAATAGACGAACCGAAGCTGTCAGAGGCCAGCCACATCACCAGCGACAGAGGACCACAAGACTCAAAGGGTTAAATAGTTTTTTAGTTGCTGTTGTTAGAGAGAATAGGGATATATGAGCACACTTTGTTCTGAGTTATTAGTTGACAGGTACAGCAAGTTACTTACTGGCACCCTCTGCTTAGAGAATTTAGTCATATTTAGATTAGTATATAAATGTTGTGTATGAGACTAGATTATGCAATAAATGATTAACCATGTTTTTATGATGAAAGAATCAGTTTACAGTGTTTTCTTCGTTTTTGTTGTGATAAGGGAAATAATTTAGCAAAGGGGGATAAGTTAGCTATACGAATAGAAATAGAAATTGGATTAAATTAGGTTTAGTGGGCTGTTACAATTGGTGGAAACATGTTTTCACATAAAATAAACTATAAGGCAATATGGGCGTTACGAGACCATAGGACTAAAAACCAAATTGACCGCGTATATTTATATATATATATATATATATATATATATATATATATATATAAATAGGAAAATCTTTGCATCCGTCTTTATACTGGTTCAGAAGATTCTGCAGAGTCTGTATACAACCTGTTTCTTTCACATTAACTTGATCTAAAAATACCTATGCCATCCTTGAATGCATCAATTGACCCTGCCTCCACTATTTCATGTGGCAAATGAATTCCAAGCACTCACCACTCTCTGACAAAAAAAAAACATTTCCTGGTATTTAAATGTTGCTTAGATGTTTGCCTCACTAGTTTCTACTGGCGGAGGCGCGCTATTTTCCACCCCAGACTGTAGCCCATTGGGCGATATCAGGACGCACAAACCAGTGCTTGAATGCATGTGTGCGTCTGTATGTACCTATGCTAGGTTTGTGCGCCCTCAGAAGCTAGTCCAACCAAGAGGAGAGAGCAGAGTTGCCCCCAGGGTGAAACCTCTTCTACCATTCCTGGTATGTAAGGGTACTGATGTGTCATCAGATCACCATCTTCTGGTGGCCATTGCAAAGTTGAAACTTAAACGCTCTGCAATGATTTATAAATACAAAAACAAAGATATACATAATCAATTTAAAGTCATGGTATCAAATAGGCATCAGGTGTTACAACAATTAGAACATATAGAGCATGCAAAAGAACATTCAGGTCAGGTCATCCCGTAACCAGTGAGGCCGTTGGGGCACACATGAAGACATCCTCACAAATCCATGCCATCCTTCTCTGTCAGTGGTCGCTCCCTGTGCCTCTTCTGGTCGGAGACTGGTCCATTCTTTTATGTTGTCCTCCCACCTCTTTTTGGGACAGCCTCTCCTTGTCTGCCTTGCACCTTTCCGTGCAGGATCGTATTTGCAAGACCATTTGATCACGATATGTGACCGTACCAAGCAATTTTCCTTCTTCTGACAGTTGCCAAGAGGTCTTCAAAAGGCCCTATTGCTGTTGTAATTCTTTCTCGTATTTCCTCATTTGTAACCGATCTTTGTATGTAATGTTTAGAAGTCTTCGGAAACATCTCATCTCCAAGACATGTATCCTCCGCTGCAGGTCAGCTGTAGCTGTCCATGTCTCACAAGCATAGAGGAATATTGACAGGACCAGTGTATGCATTAATCTGATTTTCGTGCGTAGTGCTAACCGTTTATCTTGCCAGATTTTGTTAAGCCGTGCAAGCGCCGCTATTGTCTGTGCTATTCTGACCAACACCTCACATTTTGATCATTCATCACTGACAATCGAACCCAGATATTTAAAACAGTCGATCAGTTCGAGTTCCTGGCCATTAGCTTTTATCCTGCTGTTGAATCCCTCTGCGCTGTTGACCATTAATTTTGTCTTTACAACGTTTATCTCCATTCCATAGTCAAAAGCTGTTTCATCGAGCCTTCTGATTCATTCCTGGAGTTCTGCTCCTGTGCCTGCCAACCCGTCGATATCATCTGCAAAACGAAGGTTGCTAATCGTTCGTCCCCCTATCTTGACAGGACCAACGTGACCTCCAAGTGCCTCACTCATTACTTCCTCAAGGAATATATTTAAAAGTCTACAACCCTGTCTCACACCAACTGATGTGCGAAACCAGTCCCCTCGCCTCCCATTCACAAGAACTGCGCTGGATGCCTTGTCATACAGGTAGTTCAAGGACCTTTATAATATGTCCATTGATTTTATACATCCTCATAATTGTCCGTAGCGCTTTGTGCCACACCCTATCCAACCCAATTATTGAAATCAACAAACACATGATACAGTTTTTTGCTGCTGTTCTAGATATTTCTCGCTTAGCAGTCTTAAATTAAATATCTGTTCTGTAGTGCTTCTCTGTTGCTGTATCTATGAGTGCTGAGTTAAGTAATATCTAGCAGATTTATCTTAAGCCTAAAGGCAGCACTGTTTAATATTACGACAATACAGTGTTACGCACACACTGCAGACTATGAAGATTGTGAAATAGAAGCATTCCATGATCAACTTCAGAGTCTGATAACCGAAATGCCAAAAAGGACATGTTGGTAGTCCATGGGGGATTGGAACACAAAAATTGGAGAAGATGCAGTCCATGACTGGAGAGGAACATATGGCCAATACGGAAACAAAGAAACTAATGACAAAGGCCTCAGACTCCTAGAATTTGCATGATGCAATAAGCTGTTAGTGGCAAACATATGCGGGTATAACACGCCGTCTAGACGCTGGACATGGCATAACCCAAACAATGAAGTGTACATCCAAATTGATTATATATTGGTCCAGAGAAGGTTTAGATCGAGCATCAACACCAACAAAATAAGAAGTTTTCCCGGAGCGGATATAGGAAGCGACCACGATCTTGTGATGACTATGCTTCTGTGATTGAAGAGAGTCGCAAAGAAAGAAGTGACTAGACTAAAATTTGACCTGGACAAAATAAAAGACCAAACAGTCATCAAAGTGTTCCAATCGAGGGTTGGAGGGAGATTTGCTCCCCTGTTGGCTCTCAGAGGGAGACTGGATACCGATACAGCTACAGAACATTGGTTGTGGACAATTTATAGGGAACACCATCACAAAGCATAACTACGAGGGGCAGTCATTAAGTAACAGCAATTTTATTCATAACATTTTTACAAGAGTGCGAACCAGAAATTATGTGTGTCTTATTTTTATACATAGTCCCTGTGTCTGGTAACACACTGTTCCCCTATCCACTAGCTTGTGGATGCCGTCTAGAAAAAGGTATTTTGATGTGATCTTTTAATCAATTTTGCAACGCACTCAAACAACTGTCTCCATTCTGAACCTCAATTTTTCTGTAGATTTTAGAAGATTTCACACCCTCTGACAACAAAACGAATAACGGCTCGTTGTTCTTCCACAGTGCAAGTTGACGGTAGGGTAGACATGTTATACGCTATATTGCACATGCTCAAACTGCTTGATCATCACAATACCAACAAGGAGCATTGCTAAAGAGCCATTTTGTGTCCTGAAGTACAATTTTTCATTGTACATTCTCTTTCATGCAATTTTATAATAAAAATGATGTTAGTTAACGGCTGTCCCTTGTAAGAGCAGCAAAACTAGGATTGCTTAAAGCAAGGTTGCTAATTATGCTGCTGTCAACAAGAAAGTCAGAAGAAAGCATAAAAACAGACAAGTAAAGATATAAAGATGTATTGGCAAGACCAGCAAAGAAAAGGAAAATGAAAGACCTGGACAACAGCATAAAGAAATTAGTAGGAAAAATATAAGCAAATAAACTACCTTGCTAAAGAACAGAGTAGCAACACAAATGACCAAGTGAAGAGGTTGGTGGAACATTTTTAAGGGATTTTAAATCGATAGGCTCCACTAGTTGACAATTCACTACAGAGGAAATTCAAAAGGACTTCTGAGTGATCAAATCTCAGCCGGTGCAATAAAAGGCTTTTTAGTACTGTGACTACGGCTAGGGCATCTGTAAGCAGGACTATATATGGCTTTCATTCATTTTACCTGTCACCATTTCTTCCACTGCCGCCCTCAGTGCCTCTGCCTCCGCTCTGAAATTGCTTGTGTATTTTCCAGTTGCTAATGACAGTGTTATTTTTCTGCCATTTGGTAGGCTCAGGAATGCCCCTGCCCCTCCGTTCTGTGTTGTGTTTGTTACAGAACTGTCGGTGTATGCATGGGCCCAGTCCATGCTTGGGTAGTTTTTTGTTATGTACCTCAGGGTTGTATCTCTTCTTTCTTTTTCAGTCTGGCTGTTTTTGTTTCCAATACCTGGTATATTTTCTACCACCTCCGGAAATATATGCTGCCTCCAGGTACGTTTTCGTAAAGTAGGGATGGGCTTTAGTGTTGTTAGTGCGTTCATAGGGTCTTCATGCATCTTTGCTTTGGCTATTTCTGCAAAAGTTTCTCCGCTTTAGTTTCCCATTTCCAAAATTATTTAGTCTCTGGTGCATTGGATGGTCAGTCAGTCTTCTGAGTTTCTCTGCTTGCTGCTGGGCTCTGCAGTCTCTTCTGTCGGTCATGGGTTGCAGTTTTGTAATCTTTTTGAGTTCTACAATTGGCATTGACTTCATGCCTCCTGTTATAACTCTCATGGCTTGGTTTTGGAGTTTGCTAATTTTATCGAAATTCGCCTTTGCTGCTGTTGTCCATGCCGCAATGCCATACTCGAGAACTGGTCTCACTCTTCCAGTGTACAGTTTCTGTAGTATACTTTCGTCTGCTCCCCAGCTTGTGCCAGCAAGTTTCCTCATGATTGGCATTCTTTGTCTGGCTCTCATTCGGTTTCTCTCGATCTGACTTTTCCATGTCATGCGCCGATCAAACGTGACGCCCAGGTAGTTTGGGTTGTCATTTGGCTGCAAGTATTTGCCGTTAAGACTTATTTTGGTGTTTTGAGGTTTGTTTGAAAGCGAGAATATCGTACATGTTGTTTTTTCCTCGTTTATTTTTACCAGCCATAAGTTCGCCCACTCTTCCAGCGATGTTAGGGCCTGCTGCATCCGATTACTTGCTATGGTGAGATTCTTTTCAGAGGTCCACATAGCCAGATCGTCTGCAAACATTGAGCTATGGACTCTTCTTGCTCATCTGCCCTTGTACTTGAACTATGGCTGTTGTTTTTGAGGTAGTGGCTGATCCATTTGTACATTTTCCCACAAACTTCACTTCTTCGTAGCTTGACTTCAAGTCCCTCTTTCCAGACTTTGTCAAATGCCTTTTCTAGGTCCACCCAAACCGCTACTGTGTGTTTTAGCACCTGGTAGGCATCTTCTATTTTCTGGGCTATGAGGATGACCTGATCCTCAGTGGATCTGTGCTGTCTAAAGCCTGCTTGCTGTGGAATTAGTATGTGTTTTTCTTCCAGATGCCACATCAGTCTGGCGTTTATCATACGTTCCAACAGTTTGCCTACACAGCTCAGTAGGCTGATAGGCCTGTATCCATTTGGATCTGTTTTGTCTTTTCCTTTCTTTGGTACTGGTACAAGTACTGCATCTTTCCATGCTTAAGGTACTATACCCCTTTTCCACCTTTGGTTCAGGACTGATAGTAACTTCCTCTTTGCTGTTTGGCCCAGCCCCATCAGCATTTCGTTTGTTACCCCAGCTTTTCCGGGTGATTTCCTTTTCTTTAGAGTTCTCATGGCCTCTTCCATTTCGTTTATTATCCATCATGTTGATTTTAGGGATTCTTAGCAGAATGTAAGCTCTTACAGCAGAATGTAAGCTCTTACAGCATAATGTAAGTTCTAACAACAGAATGTAAGCTCTTACAGCAGAATGTAAGTTCTAACAGCAGAATATAAGCTCTTACAGCAGAATGTAAGTTCTAACAACAGAATGTCAGCTCTTACAGCAGAATGTAAGTTCTAACAACAGAATGTGTAAGTTCTAACAGCAGAATGTAAGTTCTAACAACAGAATGTAAGCTCTTACAGCAGAATGTAAGCTCTTACAGCAGAATGTAAGTTATTACAGCAGAATGTAAGTTATTACAGCAGAATGTAAGTTCTAACAACATAATCTAAGCTCTTACAGTAGAATCTAAGCTCTTACATCAGAATGTAAGCTCTTAAAGCAGAATAAGAGTTCTGACATTCTTCTTCTTCATATTTATTACCTTGGGGTGGCCAACCCTTTCCAAGCAGTTCTTTCCAACTTCTCTGTTATTTTTGTTTAATCGCTCTAGGTCTCTTCTCCGTGTGTGTTTTGCATTCTTTTCCCCTAAATTTAAGAGAGATTTCCAGGTGATATTGGGGTGTTCACTACCTTGCTGGTTCCCCTGTCTTTGTCCAGTTCTCTTCCATAAGCTTTCACAGATGACCTTGATAAAACGTAACTCCTACGCAAAGTATTTCATTTCATAAAACAGTGAATTTATGTAAAATATCTATCTATTGTCTCTGATTAACACTAATTTAATATAAATAAGCATGACTCAGTTAACACACCTAGAGAGAAATCAAACAAAACCAATGTTACGCAAACAAAACCTTTGTCAGAGCAAAGAACACATAAAAACACCTAACAAATCCCGAAATAAACAAAGATGATGAAATGGACAAACCAATTCAATAGGTAAGGAGCATATTTATATTTTGATCTATGTTTTTACCTTCAGTTTCACCGCAGCTTTGATTTATTGGTGTACCCATTACCATCTGCACAAAGCTTCTTCAATTCAAAAGTAGATTGTTGAGACCACAATGGCTCCCAGGTCGACCCAGCCGTAAATGGATACCGGTAAGTAAATGCGGCCAGCATAATGCTAAGTGCCGTTGGTTACAAAATAATATGGGTTTAATGCCATATTTCTTATGTGCCGCACAGTATGTTGGGATTTTTCTTTTCTTTTCTTTTTCTTTTAAAACAAAAATGACTAGCCATTTACTAGACATTTGTGCACCTAACAACAGTTGAAATTACTTACTTGCCATCAGGTGAAAACTTGCGCAGGTAGCAAGGTGGCTTGTCTACATTCAGAATACTAAAGTTGGGAACAACATGCAAGTAGAATTTACGTGCTTCAATAAAACATATTCCCCTGCTTCCATGTTGCAACTCTCTGTGAATAAGTCTATGGACAATGTTCTGTGATTCCAGTCTGTGCCATTTGACTGGTTCTTGTTCTGTGCCAAGGTCAGAGGAATGTACATCTTGCCCCACCATTCTTGCTGGCTCCCTTTTGGATATAAAATGTTGTTCTAAACAAATTTCAGATAAATGCAGCTGCACTGAGCAACTATTCATGTTGACATTCATTTTATATTGGACAGGCTTTAACACAAACTGATTACCAAAACATCAACAAAGTTGATGAAAACAGCAAACATCTCGCCCATTAGAGATAGTGCTACAGGTGATTCCTGACTGTAATCAAGTGACTACAATATACTGTATAAATTCTGTTAATATAACGATCAAAGATTATTTATCATGTGGTAACAAAAATGAAAGTGTATGGGGAGAAATAGAAAGTGGGGGTGAAATAACAGTGATTGGAGTGTGCTATAGATGTCCATCAAGTCAAAAAGAGGAAGATGAGGAGCTGATTAGTAGCATAGCAAAGGCAAGTGAAGGGAAATTATTATTAATGGGAGCTTTTAACTTTCCAGAAATAAAATGGGATATGGCAGAAGCACTTGTAGTGTCAAAACCTTTTGTTAAGTGCATAACTGACAATTTGTTAATTCTTCTTCTTCATCGTACGCTGTTTACAGCGATATTTACGTTGCACTGTTTTCATTTGTTAGCCAGTGGCTCAGTGCATCCAATTTCAACAGGCGTTTCTGTAGGGTTGCCCTCCTTAGCCTTTGGCTGTCCCCAGCCTAACTGCAAGGCAGCAGTTGCAATTTTTTAATTCAACATGTAGAAGCAGCCACCAGAGGCAAAAACATACTCGACCTAGTTTGTACTACAGAGGAAAATATGATTGAAAACGTTACCGTTGGGGAACTGTTTGGCTCAAGTGACCATCAAATCATCCGTCCCAGGGATCTTATTGCAGGGAAAGAAGTAAACATAAACACGCGAACATACGACTACTCTAAGGCAGAGGATGAAAGAGGCAGCGAACCACATAATCTGGAAATATATTGTCGTAGGAACAGATGTTGAACAGGAGTGGGAGAGTTTTCAAACAGTTCTAGAAATGCTAAAAGAGGAATGTGTTCCATGTAGGGAGGTAAACCCTAAGCGTAAAAAGTGGATAACTAGATTTGTAGTGAAATACAGAAGAGCGAAAAATAAAGCATGGACAAAATATATAGAGGCAGGTAAATCAAAAGAAACATATGTAAAATATTTGGACAAGCAGAACATATCTCAGAAAGCGAATAAAACAGCAAAAATATTCTTCGAAAAAAAACTTGCTCAGAGGATCAAGACTGACAGTAAAAGCTTCTTCTCATATGTTAGAAATAAACAAAGAACGAAAGACAAAGTAGGTCCTCTCATAGACAGTACAGGGAAAATAATAAGTGAGAATAGGGAGGCAGCAAATCTGCTCAATCAGTACTTTGGCACATTCTACACAAAAGAGGACTGCTCCAAGATCCCAGAGCCTATAGATATTTTTCAAAGAGACATGGATACAGCGGGATTAAGATCAATCTGTATTACAGAGGAAATGGTTTTTTAAAATTGGAGGGGTTGAAAGTGAATAAATGTCCAGGTATAGATGGTATTCATCCAAAATTGCTGTATGAAATTAGAGACCAACTAGCAAAACCATTGGCTATATTATGTTCTCAATCACTTGCAAAAGCGATTGCTCTAGGGGATTGGAAAGATGCAGGAGTGATCCCCTTATTCAAAAAAGGCAAAAAATCAGATCCAGCAAATTATTAACGAGCATAGTCTGTAAATTGTTAGAGTCAATAATCAAAGAAAACATTGTAATGCATTTAGACAAATTTAATCTAATTAGAAATAGTCAGCATGGGTTTACTAGAGGGAGATCATGCTTAACAAATCTTTTAGAATTCATGGAGGAGGTTACTAAAATCATAGATAAAGGGGAGCCAGTGGACATTATTTATCTAGACTTTGAAAAGGCCTTTGATAGAGTACCTCATCAAAGATTATTCCGAAAGTTAAAATCACATGAAATAGGTGGGGAAGTTGCCAAATGGATTGAAAATTGGTTTACGGGAAGAAGGCAGATGGTGGGCATAAATAAGGAGTACTCTGAGTGGTGTGAAGTGAAAAGTGGTGTGCCACACAGGGCTCGGTTTTGGGACCAATTTTGTTCTTGATATATATAAATGATTTGGACATTGATATGGGATCCATGATTGCAAAATTTGCTGATGACACAAAACTATGCAGTAGTGTCTCATCTAAAGCGGAAGTGGATATAGTGATGTCGGATTTAGATAAAATTTGAGAATGGTCTGTAAGCTGGCAAATGGAGTTTAATGTAAATAAATGTACAGTCATCCACATGGGTAAATCCAATATGGAACATAATTACAGAATGGGAGAAAACAATATTAGAAAGATAGATAAGGAAAGGGACCTAGGGGTTATAATAGATCATACAGGAAAGGTGAGTGAGCAAGTTAAGGTAGCAGTGAAAAAGGCAAATGCAATGTTAGGTATGATAAAAAGAAATATTAAACATAGGAGCAAGGAAGTGATCGTCAAACTGTATAAAGCTTTAGTTAGACCTAGATTGGAGTACTGTGTACAGGTGTGGAGTCCTTATCATAGAGGGGATATAAACATGCTAGAAAGAATACAAAAAAGAGCGACAAAGATGATAGTGGGATTCCAGAATTACAGTTATGAGGAACGACTTAGAAAAACCGGCCTACAGTGTCTCGAAGAGAGAAGAATTCATGGTGACTTAATACAGGTTTATAAGATGATCAGAGGAATGGATTAATTAGACTATAACAAGTTTTTTAAAATACAGCCACCTACAATAACATGAGGGCATAGCTACAAGCTGACTAAAGAGAGGTCCAGATTAGATATTAGGAAATATTTGTTTAGTCAGAGAGTGGTGTCTGCTTGGGATGCATTGCCAGGTGAGGTAGTGGAGGCAGGGACAGTTAATGCATTTAAGAATAAACTGGATGCGCATAGCTTATAGAGCAAGGTGATGTAAATGGTTGTATACAGACTCTGCAGGGTCTTCTAAACCAGTATAAAGACGTTAAGTTAACATTAAAATTAAAAACACGTGACAGAGTCATATAGGTCACAAGAGCTAAGGTCAGGGAATCCTTGAAAACACCTTTCGATGTACCCCACACATAACTTTAGAACCCTACAAAAATGTTCATTGTTCTGATCCTACGACAATTATCATTTTTTAGTCAAATTGAAAATCTCATGGTCCCATGGACTAAAATGAACACATAGATGAGAAATCCCACAACCTTTTGTCACATAGAAAGTTCAAGATAAAGTACTCTTTCTTTAGCTGCACTGTAGGCCAGAGAAAGTTTTTGCCATAACTTGACAAAGAAGACATCGACCCAAACAAAAAGAATATAGTATATAAGTTGGGAGATCAGTGTTTCTGCAATTAAGCCACAGAACAGAAGACCACTGAGCAAATAGTTCAATAGCTAGAACATCAGCTAAGTCAGTAGATAGAACAGATAGAACATCAGCTAAGTCAGTAGATAGAACATCAGCTAAGTCAGTAGTTGGAACAGATAGAACAGCAGCTAAGTCAGTAGTTGGAACAGATAGAACATCAGCTAAGTCAGTAGTTAGAACATCAGCTAAGTCAGTAGTTAGAACAGATAGATATAACAGCAACTGTCAGCAGTTAGAACAGATAGCTAGAACAGCAGCTAAGTCAGTAGTTAGTACAGATAGATAGAACAGCAGAAGGACACCTGTACTAATTGCACAAACTTCTTGATAAATAGTAGCTATAGGTTTCACGTAAGATAAATCATCGATTGTTATTGATGCAATTCAAATAATCGTTAGAGTGTTCTAGTTAAAGTTATGAGTAGAAGATTGATAGATGTAAGAAAGAAAGTAGATAAGAGAGTAATCTGTTACACACACTGATCAAAGGCACACAAAACAGACAGCTAATGCAAGATGAAAAAACATGAAGAGGTAGATAGAAGGACTGGATTGCAAGCACAAATATATTATAAGTGACGATGAGTATTGAAAATGACGGTGAGCATTAGATCTGGTGCTATGCTATTGAAAATGTGACAAAGATATTGTAATAATTATAATGCTCTTTCACCTTCCATCACCCAGGGATGCATAGGTCATCAACCAACCCTCGCCAAGCAGCTCTGTCCTGTGCAATCGTTCCACTTCCTTCCAGCTTTTTCCTGTTTTCTTTACTTCCGCCTTCAGACCCCATCTTAAATGTATTCCTTGGTCTGCCTATGCATTTCCCTCCCTGAGGGTTCCCTGACAGGGATTGCCTGGTGATACTGGCCTGGGGCTTTGTATGACCCATCCATCTCCACTTTCTTCCTAAGATTTTCTGTTCCAATCTACCTTGTCCTGTTCTCTCCAACAGGCTGTCGTTTGTAACTTTGTCAAAACATTTTATAACAAGAATCTTTCTCAGGCATCTATTGACAAAACCCTGCAGTCTCCTATCATTGCCTTTGGTCATACTCCAGGTTTCTGCTCCATATAGCAGGGTTGCCTTCACTTTTGAATTGAAAATCCTTATTTTTGTCTTTCTTATTTCCTTGGAGTTCCATGTGGGTTTCAACATTCCGATTGTGATGATACAATCAGGTCAGGTCATCCTGTAACGGGGGAGGTTGTTGGGGCACACATGAAGACATCCTCACAACCCCACGTCACCCTTCTCTGTCAGATGCCGCTGCCTGTGACTCTTCTGGCCGGAGATTGGTCCATTCTTTTATGTTGCCCTCCCATCTCTTTTTGGGACAGCCTCTTCGTCGTCTGCCATGCACCTTTCCGTGGAGGATTGTATTTACAAGACCATTTGATCTCGATATACCAAGCGAGTTTCTTTCTTTTGACAGTTGCCAAGAGGTCTTCAAAAGGCCCTATTGCTGTTGTAATTCTATCTCGTATTTCCTCATTTGTAACTCGACCTTTGTATGTGACGTTTAAAAGTCTTCGGAAATATCTCATCTCCAAGGCCTGTATCCTTCGTTGAAGGTCAGCTGTAACTGTCCATGTCTCACAAGCATAGAGGAATATTGACAGGACCAGCATATGCATTAATCTGATTTTCGTGCATAGTGCTAAACGTTTATCTTGCCAGATTTTGTTAAGCCATGCAAGCACCGCTATTGTCTGTGCTATTCTGGCCAACACCTCACATTTTGATCCTTCATCACTGACAATCGACCCAAGATATTTAAAACGGTCAACCACTTCGAGTTCCTGACCGTTAGCTTTTCCTTCTGCTTCTGAACCCGCCGATATCATCTGCAAAACGAAGGTTGGTAATCATTCGGCTCCCTATCTTGACAGTACCAACGTGACCTCCAAGTGTCTCACTTATAATTCCCTCAAGGAATATATTGAAAAGAGTTGGAGAGAGTGTACACCCCTGTCTCAAACCAACTTAGGTGCGAAACCAGTCCCCTCGCCTCCCATTCACAAGAACTGCACTGGACGCCTTGTCATACAGGTGTTCAAGGACCGTTATAATATTTCCATTGATTTTATACATCCTCATGGCTGCTCATAGCGCTTTATGCCATACCCTATCAAACGCCTTCTTAAAATCAACAAACACATGAAACTGTTTGCTGCTGTTCTAGATATTTCTCGCTTAGCAGCCTTAACTTAAATATCTGTTCTGTAGTGCTTCTTCCCTGTCTGAACCCTGCTTGCTTCTCGGCAATGATGTTCTCTGCTTAGGGTTTCAATCGGTCGAGGATTAATCTAAGCATGACCTTGCTAGGGTGGCTGATGAGGCTTATTGTTCTGTAATTTTGGCACAGCGTTAGGTTTTGGTATAACCATTGATTTCGTCCATAAGACCGGCCAGTTTCCTGTCGCCGAGGCCTTCCACCACTACCTCTCCACCTGCCTGTAAGAGCTCTACTGGTATATTGTCCACGCCGGCTGCCTTCCCTCTTCTCAATGTCTTTACCGCTGCATTTACCTCTTCCTTCGTTATCAGTTGGTTATCCTCTATATTTGTTGGTGTTGGGGGGATTGTTTTCTCAGGTTCATTTCGTCCTTCATAGTTATATAGCTCGGAACAGTACTCTGTCCATCGTGCCAGTACGTCATTTTCCTCAATAAGGCACTTGCCGCTTTTATCCTGGATCATAAAGTTCCTGCCTTGTCTTGGTGTAACCAGTTCTTTGACAACCTTGTATGCTCCTTTAGCATCATTTCTGATGCAGTACATATTGGAATTGTTTATCAGTGACATC
This sequence comes from Ariolimax columbianus, assembly GCA_036924085.1. Lineage (NCBI taxonomy): Eukaryota > Metazoa > Mollusca > Gastropoda > Stylommatophora > Arionidae > Ariolimax > Ariolimax columbianus. The sequence goes on along the minus strand of JAVGWX010000001.1, from coordinate 72,960 downwards.
CAGACATAAACTGGCACAAGTTAATGGGATGCCTATGTGCGTGTCACCATAGATACGTGGCACCCTCTGTACAATAGTATCTCAGACAGCAAGGGATCAAGAGAGATGCGTCATGGATGTCACAAGCCAAGAAAACAAACGGACACGTCATCCCAGCTGAGACGATAGCCAAGGTAGAAGAATGGGTCCACACTGGTGACAGAATGATAGAGTACCAGAGAGTCATCATAACCTTAGGCAAGGGGGAAGAATGGGTCCACACTGGTGATATAATGATAGAGTACCAGAGAGTCATCATAACCTTCGGCAAGAAATGCAGAGAATGGAGCAAAGGGAGAGCAGAGCACGAGGTGAATTAGCTGATAACAGAACACGCAGGATAGTGATGCTTTCATATACACCGACGGATCGGTGCTGCACAGTGAAACATCAGGCTGGGGTTTCTCGACTAGAGAGAGGACAGGTCATTGTGGAGCGCAGTAGGGCCTACATGTCTACAACCTTCAGTTTGAGAATGGAGATGGAAGCAGTGACCTCAGCACTGAGACTGATAACTGAGACTTCTATTACAAGGGCAGTCATCATGATAGACGCACAAGCCATACTTCAGAAGGGATGGCTTAAGTAAAATTGGATAGCAGTTGTTAAGGCCTCAAACCTCCAAGGGTTGACATAGATCTACTGTCCTAATCAAGCTGGGAACAGCGGACTGGCGGAGTATGGCGCATGAGAGGACAAAGCAAGAGAGTGTACAGAGTGAGCTACATGGACCATCATCATCCAGACCCTGCGCCATTTGCTGAGAGAGACTGAGCTCCTATGGGTTTGAGCGGAATGCTTGAGTGACGTCGATTCTTTAGAAACAGAACAGTAGATCTACAGATGGGTAACTATTATTTTTAATATTTTTCTATTAATATTTATCTATAGTTATACAATAAAAATGTACTATTTATATAGTGATTTTGACAATTAATTCTTATTTATGATATTTGAATTAAATCTCTCTCTCTCTATATATATATATATATATATATATACATGCTTCCTATGCTTACCAGTTAGTGAGTTACAGTCCGGTTAGGTCTACCTCGTCATTCTCAGATTCTGACTCTGAACCTGCTACTGCTACGTACTCTACTGCTACTTAGTACTTGTTGCTGGTCACCTTCACCTAGCCAAAGTGCTATAACTATTATTCATTATTGCTTACTTTTCTTTTAAGTACACGGGTAGTGGGCGTCTTGACTGAAGATCATCAAAGGTCAGTTTCCACACAAAGTAGAATTTAAAAAGATACTACATAGGACAATTGATATAAGTAAACTTAAAATAAACTTAAAACTAGGGCTGACGACATCATTAATTCGTTAAAGTTAGCGAGTCTGAGTTGCCGACAGGAAATTTCGTTTCCAAATGGAGACTCAAGTGCCGGTGCAACATTTGCAATAATGAGAGGTCGTACTGATTCTAGTTCGTATTTTACGTCAGCACCAGTCTCTCGTCTCGTCTTTCATGTTGTTGTTCGTCCATTACGAATGATGAGGACCTGTACTTTTTTCGTTAGCCCGCTCTTTCAGTCGAGTATTCTGTGAGTCGTGGTTGTGGATGGGTGCGGAGATGGCTGACGAGTCCAATTTGGGAATCTGCATACTCGCAGGCAATTAGGGCATGGAAAGTTAGCTTCGCGAGAAAAGGGCAAGCTTGATAGAGGTATCAAGATGAGAGTGTAGAGGGAAAATCCTATCATTTATCAGCTGTCTCCATTATTAAGATACCTCAAAATTTCCCTCCAAGCAAAAATGCAGATGAAAAATAGTATCTTCATCTCCGCATTGTGCTACTAATGCCAGGTATGGGCATTGAATAAAGCTCAGAAACAACAGTTAGCCACTTGCGAAATGCTGGGCCAACGAAAGGTCACTAAAGCACAAGAAGAGAGTGAATCACAAATGTGAATATTCGGGATTAGGTTCGAACAATTTCTTGCCTAAATTTCAGTTCAGTTCAGTTCATCCTGTAACCCACCAGGTCGTTGGGGCACACATGATGAAACTCCCAAAATCCCACGCCATCCCTCTCTGTCTGTCGCCGCCTGACGTATCTCACCGGGACGAAGACCTGACCACTCAGTGATGTTGTCCACCCATCTCTTCCTTGGACGTCCTCGCCCTCTCTGTCCCGGTACGGAACCAAAGAGTATCAATTTGGTAATTCCGTTGGACCTCGCGACGTGCCCTCACCAGGCCATCTTTCGTCTTTTGATAGCTGTGAACAGATCTTCAAAAGGACCAATAGCTTCTTCAACTCTCTGACTGATTTCTACGTTCGTGACACGATCTTTATATGTAACATTTAGGAGTTTTCTATAGCACCTCATTTCCATTGCATGTATCCTGCCCTGGATATCTGCTGTAATGGTCCAGGTCGCATACATAAATATTGATAGCACCAAAGAGCGCATTAGTCTAACTGTTATGCCGAGGGCGAGCTGCTTGTCTTGTCATATAGGTTTCAGCCTAGTCAGCGCCGCTGTTGTTTGTGCTATTCTTGATTTGAAACGTTTTACCACCTCAAGTTCCTGCCCATTTGCCTCTATTACAGATTTAAACCCTGCTATGTTATTGGTCATGAGCTTTGTTTTATCTGCATTTATTTCCATACCAAAACTCAGGGCCGTTCTATCCATTCTACCAATCAACTCCTGGAGTTCCCTTTCTGTGCCTGCCAATACATCAATATCATCAGCAAATCGGAAGTCTGTGATAAGCCTGTCACATATTTTAACCGTGCCAACATGTCCTTTTAAGGTCGTCTTCATTATTCTTTCCAAGAATATATTGAAGAGTGTTGGGGAGAGTATACATCCCTGTCTCACACCCACCGTCGTACGGAACCAATCGCCTAGCGTTCCCTCTACTGAGACTGCGCTTGTCGGCTGCTCATAAAGTTTTGTAATTACCCTCACAATATCACTGTTGAACTTATAATGCCTCATTGTTGACCATAGCGCCGCAAAGAACACTCTGTCAAACGCCTTGCTAAAGTCAATGAAGGCATGGTAGAGTTGTTGTTGATATTCTGAGTACTTTTCATTCAGTAGCCGAAGATTAAATATCTGCTCGATGGTACTCCTTCCCGATCGAAAGCCCGCTTGTTCTTCGGTAATGATATTCTCTGCCTGTGGTTTCAGTCTGTTAAGTATTATTCTCAAGAGAACTTTACTTGGATGACTTATCAGACTGATTGTTCGATAGTTCGGACACATATTTAGGTTTCGTGATTTAGGAGGTGGTATAATGACTGATAATTTAATTATCTTTTGCTTGATGTAATTTAGGCTCAAAATCAGCCTAAATTATATCAAGCAAAAGAGAATTAAATTAGTTGGCCACATTGTGAGAATGCAACCAGACCACATTGTTCATGCAACTTTTTTCAGGAGAAGGACAAAAAGTAGACAAGGAAAATGTGAAAAGACGGCGTAAATAAGACATGCCGTAAAGTTATATCATATTTGACACAGTCTATCCTGGTTACGTCGATACCACTTTGATCTGCCGCCGACGAAGAGGAATGGGACTACGGAAGTTTACCTGGGCTTAGAATATACTAACTTGCCATCAGCGGCAATCCGCAACAAATGTCGAACACAGCAAGCCAGATTAGGAGAGAAGATAGAACCGGACAATAACAGTAATGATACGGTTAGGTTTAGCAGTAAGAGTGTTTTAGAAAATGTTTGGGAGAATTTAATTTGTTAAAAATATATAGTTGGTAGTAATAAAGAATATGTTGTATTGTGTTTTATTTTAAATAGTGTTACTTGAATTTGTTTAGGGTAAGTGCAGAGTGAGATAATTAACTTAACTTAACGTCTTTGTACTGGTTTAGAAGACCCTGCAGAGTCTGTATACAACCAGTTACATTTACATCACCTTGCTCTAAAAGCTATGAGCATCCAGTTTATTCTTAAATGCATTAACTGTCCCTGCCTCCACTACCTCCCCTGGCAATGCATTCCAAGCAGACACCACTCTCTGACTAAAAAAATATTTCCTAATATCTAATCTGGACCTCTCTTTAGTCAGCTTGTAGCTATGCCCTCTTGTCATTGTAGGTGGCTGTATTTTTAAAAAACTTGTTATAGTCTAATTTATCCATTCTTCTGATCATCTTATAAACCTGTAGTCACCACGAATTCTTCTCTCTTCTAGACACTGTAGGCCGGTTTTTCTGAGTCTTTCCTCATAATTGTAATTCTGGAATCCCATTATCATCTTTGTTGCTCTTTTTTGTATTCTTTCCAGCATGTTTATATCCCCTCTATGATAAGGACTCCACACCCGTAGTACGGACTTTGCTAGGCCTCGAGACGTACTACTACCAAGTCAGTTTTCGCTTTTTGATCGTTGTGCTGAGGTCATCGTAGAGACCACTTGTATTCTCGTTTCTTCGTTTGTGATACTGTCTTTGTAGGTGACATTTAGGAGTCTTCTAAAACATCTCATCTCCATGACCTGGATTCGTTGCTGAAGGTCTCCCGTAATTGGTCCATGTCTCACATGGGTATATAAAAATCGAAAGAACCAGTCATCATATTAATCTGACCTTTATGGCGCTGGAGAGTCGTTTATCTTTCCATATAGGTTTTAATCATGCAAGCGCTGCTGCTGTCTGTGATATTCTGACCAGGACCTCTGGTTTTGATCACTGATCGCTGAACCCATATACCCATTCATTGTTGCAAGCTCTGGTCTATTTGCTTTGTTCACAGTATTGTTGATCTTCGAATTTATTTTTTTCTGCGTTATCTCCATGCCATAACCATTTACTGTTACATCTAGTCTTCGGATCAATTCACGAAGTTCTATCTCAGCCCCTGCCAGTTCGTCAATGTCCTCTGCAAAGTGTAAGTTGGTATTCGTTCTAACCCCTATCCCTACTGTACCGACATGATCTTCAAGGGCATCACGCATAATTCTTTATAGGAATATATTGAAGAGTGTTGGGGAGAGTATACCCCTTGTCCTACGCCGACGGATGTGTGAAACCATTCACCCATTTTTTCCATCCACAAAGACTTCGCTTGTTGCCTTTTCATACAGATTAATACTCTCACAATGTTACTGTTGCTGTTATATATCTTCATTGTTGAGCGTAAGGCATCATGCTAGACTTTATCAAACTCCAAGAGTCTCAGTCCTCTGTCATTTGTCTCTGTGTTTCCATATGGTCCGCAGGTTTCTCCCCAATCACTCACAGCGTCTTCTCCAATTGTGACGTTCCAATTCTCTTATTCAAGCAGTACGTTTTTCTTTGGTGTTTCATTTACCAGTTCAAGAACAACTTTATATTCCCCTGGAACAATCCCCTTTACAAGTGTTTTTGAATATAATGTAGCCAATGGTTGTACTAACAGGTCTTTAATTTCAACTAGTAATTTTGGATGAATACCATCTTGACCTGGACATTTCTCCACTTTCAACCCCCCCCCCCCCCCCCATGTTATTTCCAACATAAGAAAAGAAGCACTTGCTATAAGTCTTGATCTTTTGAACAAGTTTTTTTTTAAATGTGACTTTTGCTTCTCTAATCACTTTTATTAGCTTTGGTTTTCTTGTCCAAATATTTGAAATATGTTTCTCTCAATTTTCTTGCCCCTAATAATACTAATAATAGCCGTCCATCGCAAGAGATGATTACAACAGCGACCAGGCATGTTGTTTTGCACCTCACCATTGTGTTCGGAGGTGGGTGTATAGTCCAATTCTAAACCTCTTCTATATATGCTGCATTTAAGGTCAGAATTGAACATGTGAGTGTCAATTGTTTTTTCTTTCGTAAAGTACGTTGTCTTCGACAACAGTTTGTGGATGCTTGGCATTTTGGCCTTAATGAGGATTCCAGTATCTGGTACCCTATCCACCACTGTACTTTGAACAATCTACGGAGAGAGCTTGTATGGAGGGGGTTTATTTTCCTAGCATGCCTGCTGTACACAGTTCACGTCTTACTTGCATACAGAAGGGTTGTAAGCACTACGGCTAGGTAGACTTTGAGTTTCGTATCAAAGCTAAAACCCATCCAATCCCAAACACTGTTGCGCAGCCTCCCAAAGACAGCACTGACATTGGAGATTCTGTTGCTGACCTCAGAGTCAATAGTAGTTTCCCTGGAACGAGTGCTGCCAATGTAAGTGAAGCTGTTTACTTATTGGAAGCGCTCGTTCTTGACTCTGATATCTGGGTCGCGATATTTGTCACTCAGAGCAGGCTGAAACATGACTTCGGGGTTTAGCCTCTATATATCAAAATCCCTGTCGTTTTATTCTTTTCATCACACACTGATGTATGTCTCTCAAAAGCAGAGATTTTGTATTCACATAAAACCTACGATAAAATGACGTTTTTCACAAATCCCACTACTGTAATAGTTCCAGCGAGAGCATGGGCGATTGGGACAGGGGAGATTGGGCTGGCAACTCTGTGAACAAAGGTTGCCTTGATACGTGCTAAGGTCACTCACCGTCTCGACACCAAGTCGACAAAGGAAACGAGGGGTTAGGGGGAAGAATGTGTCTGGTACAGGTGGAGGGTGTTTGGAGCTGAGGTGGGGGTTTGGAGCTAACCAATCTGGCGTTCCAGACAACCAACAGGAAACCATTAGACAAGATTAGATGTTGCTTGAGACTTGAAATACTCGGCAAAGATGAACTCAATCAGACTGGCAAGGAGAGAAATATTTAGGCTGTTAGTCGTCTAGCAGACAGAGAACAGGTGAATTTGCAGGGGGACTGAACCAGCATATACCTTCGAGTTTTGGCCAGTCGCTCTATTAGTGTGTGTTGGACACCCTGTGAACAGTAAGAGATCTGAATGTGTGTCATACGTGCAGGACACCGAGTGAACGATGCGTGATCTAGTTACAGATGAATGTAAGACTACGTGAAGAGATTAAGAAAGAGATCTGAATCAATGTGGTATTGTGCAGGGCACTCTGGGAACGATGTGTGTTCTGAGGTATGTGTATGCTCAGATCAACTGAGTGTGTGACCAGTACGTGATTCCAACTATAAGTAACGTGATCTAATTTCATATGAATGCAGAGATCGCCTAAACATACTTGAACAGATTGTTTGTGGATGTACAGATCACCTGACTGAAGGTGATCTGATTGTGTGTGAATGCATAGAACTGGGGACGAGTTTTTGAGTGTGTGTTGAGTGTGCAGATAAAGTGAGTGTAGCGGCGAGAACTGGGTTATGTAATTGGGGGAAATATTCTAAAGCTGCTGCTTAAACCCTTAGTTGTAGTTCAATCAATATATATATATATATAATGATTATTTAGTTCAGATGTATTTTGTTCTTTTTGCTAATATTGTTTTGTGGATATTGTTTTTAAATATGTTACATTTTGTTAGATAGTGTTTACTGTGTTATTTACTGTGTGAAGTCGTGTCGTGGTGTGGATAGATCTTGTAAAATGTTAGATAAGTAACCACTCAGCGAAACATAGAATCTGCCATACTACAATCTACTTCTTTTGTCCAACTGCTCTTGCATTGCGGCGTCGCAGAGAGGAGGTATGCAAAATCTTCTGGTTTGCGTTAGATGCTGGGCTTGTGCTGCCGACATGTGAAACTGTTTGAGGTTTTCTTTAGCTTTGATCCCATCTTTCTATCGTGGTAAAGTGGACCTATTGTTTGTGACACTGAAACACCCATGTAAAGTGCATTTCACAATGTTTGCCGCGTTTTAAAATTGACTTTCTCAGCTTCCATATGAATAAAATGTTTAACATTTTGCCTATTACCTGCAGATCATGTTCCAATGGGGAATATTTTGTTCTCGGCTACAAATATGTTATACAATTTTCTTTATTTAAGGTAAACTAATAAATCCAGTTTTTTTAAATGATAACAATGAGTATTATTGCAAATAACATTTTCCTGATGTTTCACGAAATCTTTCCAACTTCAATCCAAAGTTTACTCACAGCCAACTGGCGTAGGCCATAGATCACTGATTTGTAGCAGTTCTACTAAGCCTTCCGGCGTGTTAATGGGTCAATAGAAATTGTGTCAATAGAAATTGTGCCATAGGCGTAACTTAACTATTTGTTAACGTTTGCGACCACAATATGTCTAAAAATCAAGTTTTTTACACTCCATACAAAAAAAAATTGCATTGACGATGTATCAATATTTTTATAATGAAGCTAAGCGTTGTAAACTATATCGAAATATCTCAAACCATGAACAGAGAAATATTCACGTTTTGGGTTTAAGTAAACGGGCATTTGATCGATTGCTCTAAGACTATGGAAGTTCGTGTTCAATCAAGACAAATGCGCAAAGAAGAAAGAAATGGGTAGAAAGCTTTGACAGGGATGTGATTAGAAGAAATATTTGTAGAAGGTTTGATTCCAAAGAAACAGTGACACCAAGGAAACTGAAGTCTCGTCTGAAAACACACAATGACATTGATGTATCGAAATCTACATTGTGGAGAACTGTAAGGGAGATTGGCTTTACCTTTAGAAAGTTTGCTAACGGGAGAAACGTCATCTGTGAGAAGCCGCATCTAGTATCCACGAGATGCCGGTATTTACGTGAAGTACTCGAAATGGATAAACCATGTTATGATATTGTGTATGTGGATGAAACTTGGATAAATGCTCACCACACAAGTGAAAAAGAATGGCAGTCAGCGGATGGAACGATTAAAATATTAGTACCAAGTGGTAAAGGACAGCGCTTGATAATAGAAGTGCAGATATAGTCCGTCTTTTAATTCATGAACAAGGTCCAAAGCAATTTTCTACTAAATTGCATTTCAAATTCAAATGATTTTCGCATGCAGCCTTAGAATATCAATGATGCTAAAACATTGATATTATTTAGTCCATAGATGTCAAAACATTTGCACATCGGTGAATTCTTTTGATCGTTTGCGACCATTCCAAAGAAATGGCATTACATTTTAAATTTTACAGAACCCAGATGAATTTCTTGTCACATTATGTTCTTAGGCGTATCTCCTTAATGATCAATTGAATGTTTGTGTTGCCTTTTATGCACAATTTAAAAATTGCACCAATATGCAACAGTTAGTACATCCCTTCGATCCCCCTTAGACCACACCCCCTCCCCCTTAGGTTGTATCAACTGGACAGCTAATTTTATGTCGTGTAAGGCATTTGAATATTGAAATGTATTTGTTGCCATTGTACACCTAATTGTTTTGATAAACCTACTCTAATTCATCTAAGTCTGCTAATCAGTATGTCCACAAAAGATGATATTAATCATCTGAATCTGTCCATTCAAAGAGGTTGATAATTGTTAGTGGCTGGACAAATTGTAATCCATCTCGTTGCCAGTACTGTTCTTCTTCCCGGAGCACATGCTCAACACACTTTTTCCAGAACTAAATGTCTATTTTTGGAAGGTACTCACGTGTCAGCACTTCAACGTCACACATTTTAAATGTTCTGTTCTGTTCAGCAACTTGTCCTATGACTTTAGCCCATTCAAGCTCTATTGGGTTTAGATGCGCATGATATGCAGGTAGTCGCAGAGAAGAGAAACCTTACTCTTCACTGATTCTGTCAATATGATACACCTTTGTCTTATGTGTCTTCCTCACAAGCTGCAAGAACTTGGGCTTCAAACACATATCTTAGAAATTCACTTTTTCCTTAACTGGCCATGTCCTAATTTGAGCTTTTGTATTTGATGCAGTTGGTACTTTGTCCTGCTCTGATACTGTATTGTGTTATGATGCATTATCCATTATTAGGCATGGCGGTCTATCCAGTATTGCAACCAGATCATTCACCATCCAGTGCCTGAAAATGTGTCCATTAATTTCAGTGGGGTAGTTTCTACCGTCATTACTTTGTGATTGGAAACTAATTTCAGTGTCAGAGACAAGTCCGTTTTCACTGCTTCCGGCATACGTTAGTATAATGCGCTGCACTTTGCTGTTTGGAATTTGAATTTTCTGTTCACCGTCAACTGATTGCCATTCTTTACAATAGATGGGGTGAGCATTGACACAGGATTCGTCCAAGTATAGCATATCATAGCCTTGCATGTGCACGTATCACGTATCTGTCTCAGGTATTTGCTTCGGGCAGTAATTAAATGTGGCTTTTCACATACAATATTCCTGCCGCCTGAAATTGCCCTGAATGTAAAGACGTCGGCTCTTACAATTTTCAAAGAGTACTTTTGGAAACTTCAATAATGCAGTGGGATTGCAGCGTTAATTTTAGTTTCCAGAGAGTGAAAAGTTGATTTTTCAGCAGTTTCAATATCTCCCGTTTTATGACATCTCTGTCGAAATCGTCAAATTTCTTTTTCTTTCCTTGCTTGATACGAGTGCACTACGAGTCCTGTCCAATCCAACGGTAAAAACGATGATCTATCCTATCTAACGCCAATTGCGTTCGTTTCTCTGGGCCATGAATATCGCAATATAAATGACCAATCTTAGATTTCTCGCGGAAGAACTGTTTTAGTAAAACGGTAACCTTCTGCATTGTTATAAATGTACACTTCAAAATCAATTTGAAATTGATATCAATGTAAATTTTGAAAAAGCAACTATATGCCACAATACTATATGCCTCAAACTATTAATTCGTATTGATTGGCATCTTGTCAGCCACGACAGACAATGGACCACGCTAGAGAGAGGACAGTCAGTTGTTGCCCTTGCTTTTGCCGCACACGTTTGGAGTCTGCACCTTGACGCGTCTTCTCTTCCCCTGCCTGTAGACCAACACACAAAGCCTGGCTCCAGCCAGGTCTGTCTTATGCAAGTTCTTCCCATTTGCAGGTGTTCATATTCAACGCCTTCAGGTCGCGCTTGCAAACATCTTTGTAGCGGAGGAAGGGTAAACCTTTTTACGTTTGCCCGTGGTCAGCTATCCGTATAGGATATCTTTTCGTGTTCGCCCATCATCCATTCTGCACATGTGACCAATACACCGCAAGCGGCGCTGGCGGAGGATCGTACCTGAACTGGCAATCTTTGCACGGTGCAACAAGTCGCTGTTTGTCATTCCATGCAATTCCAAGTATACGTCTCAGGCAGCGCATATGAAAAGCATTTCGCTTTTTTTCATGGGAAGCATACAGTCCATGTTTCGCTGCCATTGAGCAGGATGCCATTAACACAGGATCTGTGCACGGCAACCTTTGTGGAGATGGTCAGCATGATGTTATTCCACACTCTCTGTGAGAGCCTGACACGTGCTGATGAGGCCATTCCTAATCACTTCTGCAGCTCCGCGTCCAGTGAAAGGTTGTCGGTGATGATAGATCCGAGGTAGTTAAAGTGATCTACTACTTCCAGTTTTTGTTATCGTTTAAGACAATGTCTGGAGGATATGCACCGTAGGCCAACACTTTTGTCTTTTGTATGCTGATAGTGAGTCCAAACAGATCACAAGATTTTGCCAACCTATTATTGAGATTCTGTAATTCGGTTTCCCTGTGGGCAGCATCGTCTGCGAAGAGCATATCCCGAATGACAGTCTCCCTTCTTTTACTTTTTGTTCGCAGTCTGGTTAGATTAAATAATCTCCCATCTGACCAATTATACAGGAAGCCCCTATCTGTAGCAGTTACAAGGGCATGTTTAAAAAGACCTAATCATGCTCAGTAGTTTAGGTGGGCAGCCAACTTTAGACAATACTTTACAAAGACCCTCTCTGTTTACCAGGTCGAATGCCTTGGTGAGGTCGATGAAAGCAAGAAATAGCGGTCTGTGTTCTCTGCATTTCTCTTGCAATTATCTCAGTGAAAATACCATATCAACGGTGGACCTTTCTGCGCGAAAACCACACTGAGACTCCAGGTACACCCTATCGGCCAGCTTTCGCAATGTGCTCAGGATGATACGAGAAAACACTTTGCCCAGCAAGTGAGCAGCAAGTAAAAGTAAAGATCCCGTCACGTCATGCGGCGCATAGGAAATATGATGTTGGGCCCATATTATTATGTAACCCACGGCACTTAATTGAGCAGCGATATTTCCCATGTAATTGTTGCAGTCTTCTCCATCTCCCTTTTTCTTGTACAGTGTGATTATGTTGGCGTCCCTCGTGTCTTGAGATACGGCCCCCTAATTCCTACACTTGTGTATACGCCTATAACTATTAGCCAGTTTCGCATGAATGACGTTTGTTGTTTTCTGCATTCTTCTTCTTCTTCTTCTTCTTCGTACGCAGTCAGACAGTAACCATTATTTTTTCGAAAAAAGCGGCGGTCATCCTGAGGCTGTCGCCACTGCCATAGAGCTTGTCTTGCAGTTCCACTGGTGATGGCCACATCTGCTCTCTCTGATCCTCGTATGTCGGGCAGTTCTGCAGCAGATGTTCAGTGGTCATTTTACCAGTACCGCACGGGCATTCGTCGGTACCACCTATCTTCAATTTGTTGAATAGGTGGTACCTCAGTCTATTGTGGCCAGTGCGAAGTCTGAAGACAACGACCTGCTCTCTTCGGTTCAACTGGTAATAGGCATCGTTTTTGGTGTAACCAGTATGTTCGGTTTCCCATTTGGTCATGTATCTGGCTTTAAAAAGCCGTTTTGACTCTTCGTACGTCATACTAGTATCTGTTTGTGGTAGTCTTGCACCTTCTTTTGCCAGTCTGTCTGCCTCCTCGTTGCCTTGGATGTTGCAGTGTGATGGGACCCACTGTACCACTACCCTTTTTGGTGCGGACTGCTGGCACAGTTTGCAGAGTGCTGCTTTTAAGTCATTAAGCTCAGTGTTTTTCTGGCTTTTTAGAGCTTTGACTACGGCGAGAGCATCTGTAAGCAGGACTATATGGCTTTCATTTTCATTGTGTGTCACCATTTCTTCCACTGCCGCCCTCAGTGCCTCTGCCTCCGCTCTGAAATTGCTTGTGTACTTACCAGTAGCGAATGACAGTGTTATTTGTCTGCCATTTGGTAGGTTCAGGAATGCTCCTGCCCCTCCGTTCTGTGTAGTGTTTGTTACAGAACCGTCGGTGTATGCATGGGTCCAGTCCATGCTTGGGTAGCTTTTCGATATGAAGCTTAGGGTAGTATCTCTCCTTTCTTTTTCAGTCTGGCAGTTTTTGTTTCCAATACCTGGTATATTTTCTACCACCTTGGAAATATATCCTGCCTCCAGGTAGGTTTTCGTACAGTAGTGATGGGTTTTGGTGTTGTTAGTGCGTTTATGGGATCTTCGTGCATCTTTGCTTTAGCTATTTCTGCAAAGTTTCTCCGCTTTAGTTTCCCATTTCCCAAATTGTTTAGTCTCTGGTGCATTGTATGGTCAGCCAGTCTTCGGAGTTTCTCTGACTGCAGCTGGGCTCTGCAGTCTCTTCTATCGGTCATGGATTGTAGTTTTGTAATCTTTTCAAGTTCTACAATTGGCGTTGACTTCATGCCTCCTGTTATAACTCTCATGGCTTGGTTTTGAAGTTTGCTAACTTTATCGAAGTTCGCCTTTGCTGCTGTTGTCCATGCCGCAATGCCATACTCGAGAACTGGTCTCACTCTTCCAGTGTACAGTTTCTTTAGTATGCCTTCGTCTGCTCCCGAGCTTGTGCCAGCAAGTTTCCTCATGATTACCATTCTTTCTCTGGCTCTCATTCGGTTTCTCTCGATCTGACTTTTCCATGTCATGCGCCGATTAAATGTGACTCCCAGATAGGTTGGGTTGTCGTTTGGCTGCAGGAATTTGCCATTTAGACTTAATTTGGTATTTTGGGGTTTTGTTGAAATCGAGAATATTGTGCATGTGGTTTTCTTCTCGTTTATTTTGACCAGCCATGAGTTCGCCCACTCTTCCAGCGATGTTAGGGCCTGCTGCATCCGATTTTTTGCTATGGTGAGATTCTTTTCAGAGGTCCACATAGCCAGATCGTCTGCAAACATTGAGCTATGGACTCTCCTTGGTATATTCTTTGTAATGTCGTTTATATATACCAGGAAGAGTGGGGGTGACAGAACTCCCCCTTGGGGTACTCCCTGCTCGAGTGTCATCTTTTTGCTCATCTGCCATTGTACTTGGACTCTGGCCGTTCTTTGTTTGAGGTAGTGGTTGATCCACTTGTACATTTTCCCACAAACATCACTTCTTCTTAGCTTGACTCTAAGTCCGTCTTTCCAGACTTTGTCAAATGCCTTTTCCAGATCCACCCAAACAGCTACTGTGTGTTTCTGTGCCTGGTAGGCATCTTCTATTTTCTGGGCTATGAGGATGACCTGGTCCTCAGTGGATCTGTGCTGTCTAAAGCCGGCTTGCTGTGGAATTAGTATTCGTTTTTCTTCCAGATGCCACATCAGTCTGGTGTTTATCATACGTTCCATCAGCTTGCCGACACAGCTCAGTAGGCTGATGGGCCTGTATCCATTTGGATCTGTTTTGTCCTTTCCTGTTTTTGGTACTGGTACCAGTATTGCGTCTTTCCATGCCTGGGGTAGAATTCCCCTTTTCCAGCTTTGGTTCAGGACCGATAGCAGTTTCCTCTTCGCTGTTTGGCCCCAGCCCCATCAGCATTTCGTTTGTTATCCCGTCTTTTCCGGGAGATTTCCTTTTCTTTAATGTTCTCATAGCCTCTTCCATTTCGCTCATTGTTAATTTGGCCATCGTGTGCTCTTCAGGTGCCGTATTGATGTTGTCGTGCCCCTTTAGCTCTTCGCTAATGTCTGTGTGCTTATCTGCAGGGACGTCGATGTGGTTTGCTGTGGCATAGTGATCGACAAAAGCGTTTGCGGCTTTCTTACCTGTGAGCAAGTTTTCGCCCTGCTTGATGGTAATTTGTTTGTTTGACGGGGTTTCGTCGTTCATGGCTCTGACTAGCTTCCATAGCTTGTTCCCGTCTTTGTCCAGGTTTAGGCTTTCCGTTTTGTTTTTCCAGCTTTCTCTTGCTGTTTGCTTGAGAGTGTATTTGTATTTCGCCGTGGTGGCTTTGAGGGCGATGTTTGCCTCCATAGATTGTTCTCGCTCTGCCATGTTCTTAGCATTTGTTACTGCATCTTCCGTTTTCTGCAACTCATCATTCCAGTAGGGCTTATAGTTTTTCCTAGCTCCTCTTGGGATGGTTTCAGTGGCCGCTTGCATTATTGCCTTGCTTAGGCTTTCCACCATGGGCTTCATTTTGTTGTTTCGTGTGTTGATGGTTTCACACAGCCCATCTGTCAGGATTGCAAATCTGTCCCAGTCGGCTCGTTTGTAATTCCAACGTGGGAGCGGTTTTGTTTCCTGTGGGCCTACTTCCATGTCAATGATTAGCCTGATCGGCCTGTGGTCGCTACCTGCCAGTTGGTTTAGCACCTGGCGGTCTATTTTATGGTGTTTGTCCTGTGTGGAGAAGGCCAAATCTGGAGTCGAGGTGGTATGCCATGTTCTTGAATAGAAGCTAGGGCTATCCTCCGGCCTATTGATTAGGGAGAGATGTGTATCTATCTCCCAATCTTCCACTTCGTCACCTCTGCTGTCTGTGTCCTTCTTCTTCTTCTTCTTCTGCGTACACAGTCAGACAGTAACCATTATTTTTTCGAAAAAAGCTGCGGTCATCCTGAGACTCTCGCCACTACCATAGAGCTTGTCTTGCAGTTCCACTGGCAATGGCCACATCTGCTCTCTCTGATCCTCGTATGTCGGGCAGTTCTGCAGCAGATGTTCAGTGGTCATTTTACCAGTACCGCACGGGCATTCGTCGGTACACTCTATCTTCAATTTGTTGAATAGGTGGTACCTCAGTCTGTTGTGGCCAGTGCGAAGTCTGAAGACAACGACCTGCTCTCTTCGGTTCAACTGGTAATAGGCATCGTTTTTGGTGTAACCAGTATGTTCGGTTTCCCATTTGGTCATGTACCTGGCTTTGATAAGCCGTTTTGACTCTTCGTACGTCATACTGGTATCTGTTTGTGGTAGCCTTGCACCTTCTTTTGCCAGTCTGTCTGCCTCCTCGTTGCCTTGGATGTTGCAGTGTGACGGAACCCACTGTACCACTACCCTTTTTGGTGCGGACTGCTGGCACAGTTTGCAGAGTGCTGCTCTTAAGTCATTAAGCTCAGTGTTTTTCTGGCTTTTTAGCGCTGTGACTACGGCGAGAGCATCTGTCAGCATGACTATATGGCTCTCATTTTCACTGTGTGTTACCATTTCTTCCACTGCCGCCCTCAGTGCCTCTGCCTCCGCTCTGAAATTGCTTGTGTACTTACCAGTAGCGAATGACAGTGTTATTTTTCTGCCATTTGGTAGGTTCAGGAATGCTCCTGCCCCTCCGTTCTGTGTAGTGTTTGTTACAGAACCGTCGGTGTATGCATGGGTCCAGTCCATGCTTGGGTAGCTTTTCGTTATGAAGCTTAGGGTAGTGTCTCTCCTTTCTTTTTCAGTCTGGCAGTTTTTGTTTGCAATACCTGGTATATTTTCTACCACCTCTGGGAATATATCCTGCCTCCAAGTAGGTTTTCGTACAGTAGTGATGGGTTTTGGTGTTGTTAGTGCGTTTATGGGATCTTCGTGCATCTTTGCTTTGGCTATTTCTGCAAAGTTTCTCCGCTTTAGTTTCCCAGTTCCCAAATTGTTTAGTCTCTGGTACATTGGGTGGTCCGTCAGTCTTCGGAGTTTCTCTGACTGCAGCTGGGCTCTGCAGTCTCTTCTGTCGGTCATGGATTGCAGTTTTGTAATCTTTTCAAGTTCTACAATTGGCGTTGACTTCATGCCACCTGTTATAATTCTCATGGCTTGGTTTTGAAGTTTGTTAACTTTATCGAAGTTCGCCTTCGCTGCTGTTGTCCATGCCGCAATGCCATACTCGAGAACTGGTCTCACTCTTCCAGTGTACAGTTTCTTTAGTATGCCTTCGTCTGCTCCCCAGCTTGTGCCAGCAAGTTTCCTCATGATCGCCATTCTTTCTCTGGCTTTCATTCGGTTTCTCTCGATCTGACTTTTCCATGTCATGCGCCGATCAAATGTGACTCCCAGATAGGTTGGGTTGTCGTTTGGCTGCAGGAATTTGCCATTTAGACTTAATTTTGTATTTTGGGGTTTGATTGAGAGCGAGAATATTGTGCATGTGGTTTTCTCCTCGTTTATTTTGACCAGCCATGAGTTCGCCCACTCTAGAAGCTAGGGCTATCCTCCGGCCTATTGATTAGGGAGAGATTTGCATCTATCTCCCAATCTTCCATTTCGTCACCTCTGCTGTCTGTGTCAGAGTATCCCCACATCTCCGAGTGGCTGTTGAAATCTCCAACTACTATGCAGTTGGAGTCTCTGACCTCCATACTCTAGAGCGATAGGTCTCTATTTGGTGGTCCATACAGATTGAAAATGCGGAGCTTCGTCTCTTGAGCCATTATGTCAACTCCTACAATTTCTGCTTGTGAGGTGTGACTGACAGGTACCGCGCTACTCGGTATGCAGTTTCTGGTCAGTATCAGGACCCCTCCTTTGTGGCCTTCTCTATCGAGACGGAAGGTCTGGTATCCTCTGATTGAGAATTTATGATTATTGTTGAGGTGCGTTTCCTGGATACATGCCACGTCAATCTTACCTTCATGCAGGTGATGTGTTAGGGAAAGTTTTTTGTTAATGATTCCCTCCGCATTCCACTGTAGTATTTTGAGGGTCTTGAGTTTTTGGTCAATAAAAGTTGCCCCATAACCATGTGCCTTGACTCCACGACACATGGGTGGGTGACCACCAGTAGTCAAGGGTGGGCCCCTTCGAGGCGTGAGGCCCGGCACTATCGCTGCCTGGCGGGACTCCGCAGGATGAGCGCCATGCGTTTTTCTAATAGGTTGTACTGCCATCATGCTGCGATTTACGTTGCACTGTTTTGTTAGGCTTGCGGCCCCGTGCATCCGATTTCAACAGGCGTTTCTGTAGGGATGCCCTCCTTAGCCTTTGGCTGTCCCCAGCCTATCTGCAAGGCAGCAGTTGTTTATGATCAGAGTTGTCTCTCTTATGGAAGTTGTCTTACCAGACTATCGAGTCTTCATTACTCGTGTCTATAGGGTGCGATGATGATATGTGAGATGATAAATGAGATATATGATATGGGCTGGTTTACCCGGAAGAGAGGCAGTCCAGTGTCTGTACCCCAGGATCGTCACGTCCTGCCAGAAACGTAGCATTTGCATGTGAGTGGGGTATCTCTTTCTCCCTTTATTTTCTTGGCTTCTATGCAGAGATGGTACGCCTAGCATTCCCCGCCACCTGGGATGTTGACACAGTGGGGCAGGTGTGCAATGTCCGCTGGTCTGCATCTCTTCTGCGTCCAGCATGATAGCTATATGGCTGATAGCGTACTGAGGTAGATATCGAAGCAGAAGTGCATTTAACCAGGGGACAAGCCTGTTAATGTCACAGAGATGTTGTTCGCCTAGTGTGCGGACAGATCTCATGGTCATTGGTTGAGTCTCGACAGTTCACAGTGAGGTGGCTGCTCTACTGTTTTCGACACCCCGACCAGGAACTAAGTCTTATGTTTTCTGCATTCGACAAAGTGTCTAATTGATGCACGTGAAAATCAGGAATTTGAATTTACTGAGCATATTTGAAGGTCAAAACATCTATTCACGTCTGTGTACCTTACATGTTAAAATTGTGTCCCATTCAGTGAGGTTGCTTACATCAAATTTCTTAGAGAAAAAAATATTTCCATAACGTCATGGATATTCTAAGACTGCATGTGAAAAATCATTTGAATCTAATATGCAGTTTAGTAGACAATTGCTTTGGACCTTGTTTATCAATTAAAAGACGGAATATATCAGACATAATGAGCTGATAAAGAATGCAAAACTTGAATTTCCTTCAAATTATACGGACAATCGGGACTATCATACCGAGATGAATTGTTACATATTTAGATAGTGGATTGAAGAAAAAAACTGTTCTTCCGTCCTTAGATAGACCCTCTTGTCTGATAATTGACAATGCATCATACCACAACGCAGTGACACAAGAAGACAAAATTCCGACATCATCCAGTACAAAAGATGCAATTAAGATGTGGCTCACAGAAGAACACAAACCATTTAACGAAACGTATAAAAAAACATGAAGCAAACAAGAAGAAAAGAAAATATATTTCACACAGACAAGTTGATCCAAAAGCATGGTCATATGTGTTTGAGACTGCCACATTACCATTCACAAATAAACCCAATTGAACTCGTTTGGGCGAATGTTAAAGGACAAGTAGCAGCTGAAACTAAAACTTTGCCAAATGAAAGAACTAAAATATGCCGCCCTCTCAAATATAAACAAAGATAATTGGACTAAATGTCAGGATCACGTCTTGGAAGAAGGATATTGGAAAAAAGATGGGACTGTTCGTTCAGTCGTCAATTTGTTGGAATCGTCTGATTAAGTGAGCAATTAACTTACATGTTTGTTTTCCGAGAAATAGCATTTTCATTCACCTTGGTAAAACGGTCCTTTTAAGGGTCACCTCAATCAGCTAGAAGATGGATCTCGGAACTGAATTATAACCATTTATTGTTTGCTCTAGCATCCTTTTATAAACCTGGACTAATTCATCTGAAGTATGTACTTTCTACTAGACAGACACTTTTTGAAATCTACGGTAAATTATTTTCTGCAGGAACAAAATAGATCCGTTGCTAATAAAGATCGAATGAACTAGCCGCTTTAAGAAAACGGCACTACCTGACGAAATGTAAATGATAAAGTCGTTGAGACATTGGAAATAAAAGACCATGTGCAAAAATTCACGTTTATCGGTGCAAGGGTTTTAAGATATTAGACGGCAATTGACGGCTACCATTGTGAAACGGACTAAACTATATTATTATTTCCCTGCAAGGTGTACAAATGTTTTGTTGAGAAGCACGTAGGGGCACACGCGTACACCCCCACAGACAGAGAGAGATAGAGAGAGAGAAGACCGAAGTAAGAGTGAGAGTGACTGACGAAGGAATGAGATAAAGAGTGAGAGAGGAAGAGAGAGAGAGAGATAGATAGAGAGAGACCGAAGAAAGAGAGAAGAGCGAGTGAGATCTCTTTGCTGTGAGATTTGAAAAGAGAACTTCCTGTACAAGATGGCCGCGATAGTACTTCGTCGTGAATTTGGGAGAAGGAAAATTGTATTTGTAACCAGACATGCTCGTAACGCAAGTATTGCAGTTTTAAATGGTGGTACAAGTCTTGTAAAAGAGACCGAGGACTTTATGGAATACCCTTCAATCAAACCAAAGTATCCACCAGGTACATGGGGGAACATGGACTCTAAGTACGCTTGGCGATGGCAAGAGTTGAAAGAAAAACTTCTAAAGATTACTAACGTTCAACAGAGACAGAAGGCTTTGTTGAGCAAAAATACATTAGCTATGTTAAAAGAGCATAGACAGGAGCACCGTGTCCATAATTTTGAGGAAAGAATAAGTACACTTATTGATGAGGCAGCAACTGTTTTGAAATTGAGTCCTCTCAATGACCACCCTTCTGCCCTTCAGTTTCGAAAGTACGTCACAAAAACGCATATGATTAAATGGGAGCAGACAAAACCAAATGTTTTTAAATGTCCTAGTACGGTGATTGAGGATGAAGCAGTGAAGCATTTAAAAAAGCATGTTTTTGATTATGTAAAAATGGAACATACTAACATTGAACGACCTGGTATGTCTCATTCAAAGCAGTCATATTTGTGTAAATCACTGATTCGATGCATTTCGGAAAGTTTAATATTAGAACTTGGCAAACACTTAGACCATCTACGAACATGCCACTATGACGAAGATGTCATCGTTGGAGCATTGTGGAGTCGACATGGGTTTGACAGGAAAAAAAGACTATATACATATGACCCTGATAAAGAATTGTTTGAAAGTGTTGAGGATCAGCCTATTATATCAGAGGGAGTCTTTGATGCCATGGTGCGAAGTCATTTACCTTTACCAGAGGTAAGGCACTGAATAGGCATATATTTGAGTGATTTGTACCAACTGTAGGCAGAAACTTAATAGGAGTATTTCTTCTTCCATTATCGAAGTGGTTAGAAATATGTTTTTAGTTTTTCTCATTCAATTGATCCATTCGATATCGGCTAGTGCTTGCAATCATGTTTATCTCTTTACTCTTGTGTAATGTAAAGTGATAATGGGATCATAATGCTCAATTAACATTTTTGTTTAGCTATTTTGATGATTGCATTGTTTGAAGCCTTGTAGTGTACTTCTCAGATATTTGTTCTGGCAACAAGTGTCATTGGGGAGGACTGGTTGTACCCCAGGGTTGGATTTCAGGGCTAATAACCCAAACCCAGTCATGAGTCAAGCAAAACTGTTATAGTTTATGTAACTAAGGCATCTGATGGAAACCATTTAGTTCGATTCAGGTCACTGGCCAATATAACAGCGCAGGGAAATAAGGACAGTACTATGCATGAAACCCGAAAGACAATGCATGAAATAAATTGATAGAAGGGTAAGGCATTTGCCAAATGGCTTACATTTTTACAATTTATTAAATGGCCTAGTCATCTATGTTGAGCCTGCTAGGGATACAAGTTCCTGCTGATACAGATCATACTATCCGAAAGGCATGCAAAATACATTCATGGAAGGATCTGTATATTATAATAAATTATATAACTTATTGTCTTGGTCTTTCTTTAATTTCATGGTTATTTGATTAATTTCATTTATTCAATATTTCATATCTCTGGGTTTTTTTAGTGTAATATATTCTTCTATTCTCTGGACCATTTCAGCTTGAGTCTGGAATTAATGAGGAAATAACCAACCTAGACACTCCAAAGCTAATGTTCAAACCATCAGTCTTTGGTGAAGAGAAACCAGGTCACAACTTACTCAAGTCAATATCAGCTGGTGTGTATGTTTTATTGTTACTATTATGTTTGGTATGTGTAACTGGATTGATCTAATCCAATACAGTATTTTACATACATTCGTGTCTCAGTAATTCTGGGACTGAAATGAAAATTTATAATTATTCATAATTCTTAGGAATTTTTTCTTCTTCGTTAAAAAACAAAATGCTCTTTTGGAGACTAAAATAACAGATTCAGAAACGATAACACTACTCATTGGTAACAGAGCAAATGTAACTTTGAGCGACATGGACATATTTAAATAAGTAAATAAAATGAACATATTGAGTATGACAAAAAAGTGACACATTTAAGCCTTTAATAAGTCCTTGTGATCATGTTTTGTCATCAAGAGTTGGGGAGTTTCTGGTCTGACTCTTACATCAAGAGTTGGGGAGTTTCTGGTCTGACTCTTACATCAAGAGTTGGGGAGTTGCTAGTCTTCTTCTTCATCGTACGCAGTCAGACAGCAACCATTATTTTTTCGAAAAAAGCAGCGGTCATCCTGAGGCTGTCGACACTGCCATAGAGCTTGTCTAGTGTTGCCACTGGTGGTGGCCACATCTGCTCTCTCTGATCCTCGTATGTCTGGCAGTTTTGCAGCAAATGCTCAGCGGTCATTTTCCCGGTACCACACGGGCATTCGTCAGTGCCACCTATCTTCAATTTGTTGAATAGGTGGTACCTCAGTCTATTGTGGCCAGTGTGAAGTCTGAAGACCACGACCTGCTCTCTTCTGTTCAACTGGTAATAGGCATCGAGTTGCTAGTCTGACTCTTACATCAAAGAGTTGGGTAGTTGCTAGTCTGACTCTTACATCAAAGAGTTGGGTAGTTGCTAGTCTGACTCTTACATCAAAGAGTTGGGGAGTTGCTGGTCTGACTCTTACATCAAAGAGTTGGAGAGTTGCTAGTCTGACTCTTACATCAAGAGTTGTGGAGTTGCTGGTCTGACTCTTACATCAAGAGTTGGAGAGTTGCTGCTGCATGATTTCACATTTCTAAAACCCATCCTGAACTGTCCATAATATTTGCTGGGTTGCTTAATTTTGTGTTGACATACAACAAAAATCAGTATGTGGGTTCTCCTACATATATTTGTGTGAATCACAAATAAATAACCACTCAGTCGCTTTTGCGTTTCTTGTACTTTTTCTATTTTTTTTCACTGTTCTGTTCTTAAGAATCTACATCACTGCACTGGGCATTAAAGATTGTTTAGGAAGTTAAAATCACATGCAATAGGTGGCAAAGTTGCCAAAATAGATTGGAATTTGGTTAATGGGAAGAAGGCAGAGAGTGGGCATAAATAAGGAGTACTCTGGGTAGTGTGAAGTAAAAAGTGGAGTGACATATGACTATGTTTTGGGACCAATTTTGTTCTTGATATATATAAACGATTTGGACATTGATATGGGATCCATGGTTGCAAAATTCGCAGATGACACAAAACTATACAGAAGTGTCTTATCTAAAGCGGAAGTGGATATATTGAGGTCGGACAGATAAAATTCGAGATTGGTCTGTAAGCTGGTAAATGGAGTTTAATGTAGATAAATGTACAGTCATCCACATGGGTATATCCAATATGGAACATAATTATAGAATGGGAGAAAACAATATTAGAAAGATAGGAAAGGCACCTAGGGGTTATAATATTTGATACAGGTAATGTGACTGAGCAAGTCCAGGTAACAGTGAAAAAGACAAATGCAATGTTAGGTATAATAAAAAGAAATATTAAACAAAGGAGCAAGGAAGTGATAGTCAAACTGTATAAAGCTTTAGTTAAACCTAGGTTGGAGTACTGTATACAGGTGTGGAGTCCTTATCATAGAGGGATATAAACATGCTGGAAAGGATACAAAAAAGAACGACGAAGCTGATAGTGGGATTCCAGAATTACAGTTATGAGGAAAGACTCAAATATCTGTCCTTCCAATATGATCTCACTTTTAATAGTATCGTTGGGACGGCGTGGTTAAGTGACACAGCTCACAATCCGAAGGTGCTGGGTTGGATCCCCATCACAGCACTGGCCGTTATCCCAGGGGAGCAAACCCTAGAAAATGCAGAAGGAAGCAGGCCCTTACATAAAATGTATACAGAAGTCGGATGCACTGGGCTGACAGGTATAAAATAAAAACCGCAGTGCAACACACGCTGCCTTGGGGAATAGAGAAATAAGGCGAAAGCAAAATAACATTTTTTTAAATAAGGAAAGGTGGAAAAGGATCTTCATATAGCAGATCAAACAGGTAAGGTCAGTGAGCAAGTTCAGGTAGCAGTGAAAAAGGCAAATGCAATGTTACGTATGATTAACAAGAAATACAAAATATAGGAGCGTGGAAGTGATTGTCAAACTGTATAAAGCATTAGTTAGACCTAGATTGGAGTACTGTGTACATGTGTGGTCCTTATTGTAGAGGGGATATAAACATGCTAGAAGGATACACAGAAGAGTGATAAAACTGATAGTATGAATCCAGAATTACATTTATGAAGAAAGACTCAGAAAAACCGGTCTACAGTGTCTAGAAAGGAGAATAATCCAAGGTTGATAAGAAAATCAAAGGACCGGATAAATTAGACTATTACAAGTTTTTCAAAGTACAACCGCCTACAAAAAGAAGAGGGCACAGCAACAAATTTATTAAAGGAAGTTCAGATTAGATACCAGGAAATATTTTGTTAGTCAAGGTGTGATGAATGCTTGGAATGTATTGTTACAGGAAAAAGTGGAGGCAGGGTCAATTAATGCGTTCAAAAATAGATTGGATGTACGTAGCTATTTTTAGATCAAGTGAATGTAAAAGACACTGGCTGTACACAGGCTCCGCAGAGTCTTCTAAGGAGGTATAAAGAAGTTAAGTTAAAGCCATAGGTTCTGTTTTAGTATATTGCCAAGGGTGTGAATACTGTTTCCTGTAGCTCATTGGTTGTAAACACTTCAGATTTCAAAGCTCTGCAATCTGTGTATTGGTGATTGAGCTATTGCAGTTTCAAGGTTCAACAGGTGATCATTGATAGGCTGTCACCCCTATCCACATACAATCTACCCATAATGGGTACTTGCAAAACCAGGATGTCAGCTCTTACGATGTCCTGAATCATAGCATGACCAGGATAATAGATCCACACCAGCTCCTTGAGGTTTGAGGCCTCTCTAGCTGCTATTCAAACATGCCTTAGACAGTCTGTCTGTACCTTCTGGTAAGAATTGGGGGTCTGTCTCAGATAGCCATCACAGAGCTGGTGACTGGCTCCATTTCCTTTCTCATACTGAAGGTTGTTGTCCTGTATGCTTAACTCAGCAAGCTGATCTCTTACTCTGGTGGAGCAGGTCCATAACACTCCTCAATTAAATATAGGATACAATCACTATCCTGAGTATTAGCACTTATCAGAAAGGCTTGGTTTAAACAATTGTGCGCATTGACTATTAGAATATCCACAGCGACACCCTATGAGAACTATTCTAATAAAAATTGTTCTATCACGTCGACATCCTCATGATTTAGGAGATACGTTTGAAGGAGAAGGTTTCCATCAAGTGTCCATGATGTAGGTGCTACAATAGTCCATTAATGTCCCACAGACAGGGATGTTCTATGTTTGTGATGCAAGAACTCCCTCACACATGGATAGATACAAATGCCAGCGATTTTGAGTTGAACTACAAGGAATTGGATTGATAATGACCAGTTGGAGAATCTCATCATTTGTATGCACACATAGACCATCTATGAAATAAAGTGACATTTTATGGAGGAATTACTAGAAGTGCTTGGCACAAAGTGCCTTATTGTTGGTGATTATAATGCTAGATTAATGAAGTGGGGAAATATCACTGAAAATAGATAACAGATTGCATTAAGCCATTCACTGCTCAGAAATCTTAAAATTGTGTATGATGGATGCCCAAAAGAATTTGTACCCGCACCTGGGGATACAGAGGTCATTAACGACCTGACACCGATATCTAGTGATGTTGCTGCCTCCATACAATGAAACATGTTAGAAGCACATGAAAGTGAGCACTTGTCACAGGAAATCCTGGACATGGAAACAAAGTCATGGGGATCAGGACAAGGGAAGAAAGTTGTGGGAATCAGGACAAGGGAAGAAAGTTGTGGGGATCAGGACAAGGGAAGAAAGACTTGGGGATCGGGACAAGGGAAGAAAGTTGTGGGGATCAGGACAAGGGAAGAAAGTTGTGGGGATCAGGACAAGGGAAGAAAGTCGTGGGGATCAGGACAAGGGAAGAAAGACTTGGGGATCAGGACAAGGGAAGAAAGTTGTGGGGATCAGGACAAGGGAAGAAAGTCGTGGGGATCAGTACAAGGGAAGAAAGACTTGGGGATCAGGACAAGGGAAGAAAGTCTTGGGGATCAGGACAAGGGAAGAAAGACTTGGGGATCAGGACAAGGGAAGAAAGTCGTGGGGATCAGGACAAGGGAAGAAAGTCGTGGGGATCAGGACAAGGGAAGAAAGACTTGGGGATCAGGACAAGGGAAGAAAGTCGTGGGGATCAGGACAAGGGAAGAAAGTCATGGGGATCAGGACAAGGGAAGAAAGTCGTGGGGATCAGGACAAGGGAAGAAAGTTGTGGGGATCAGGACAAGGGAAGAAAGTCGTGGGGATCAGGACAAGGGAAGAAAGTCGTGGGGATCAGGACAAGGGAAGAAAGTCGTGGGGATCAGGACAAGGGAAGAAAGTCGTGGGGATCAGGACAAGGGAAGAAAGTCGTGGGGATCAGGACAAGGGAAGAAAGTCGTGGGGATCAGGACAAGGGAAGAAAGTCGTGGGGATCAGGACAAGGGAAGAAAGTCGTGGTGACCAGGATGGGGGAAGAAAGCTGTGGTGACCAACACAGGGGAAGTAGGATGTGGTGACCAGGACAGGGGAAGAAAGTTGTGGTGACCAACACAGGGGAAGTAGGATGTGGTGACCTGGACAGGGGAAGTAGGATGTGGTGACCTGAACATGGGAAGTAAGTCGTGGTGACCTGGACAGGGGAAGAAAGTTGTGGTGACCAGGACAGGGGAAGAAAGTTGTGGTGACCTGAACAGGGGAAGTAAGTCGTGGTGACCTGGACAGGGGAAGTAGGACGTGGTGACCTGGACAGTGGAAGTAGGATGTGGTGCCCAGGACAGGGGAAGTAGGACGTGGTGACCTGGACAGTGGAAGTATAATAAGCAGAGGAACAGAGGTAAACCCAAAATGAGGTAAAAATTGAAATTTTTGAGGCACCACTTTTCAGCTACAGTGGCTATATTGTGTCAAGGATATTAGAATTCAGCATCCATTTATAAATCTGTATAGAAAATTTCAAAGACCTCAGTGTTGGCTGTAATAATTTTTAGCATTATAACAGTCTATTCAACAATGAGACTACAGATGATGATTATGTATGTTCACTGCAAGAGTTCTGATGGAATTGAAGAAAAAATGCTATTCTGTTCCCCTCTTGAGTTAGAACTCTTGGAATTTAACATGGCTGAAATATACTTAAAAACACCAATTCATCATCATGTAGCATGTCCTTTATAGAACGTCACTCCCATCACAGTCTGTCTGAAAGAAACTCTTTCCCTTGCCAAAACTCCTGCATCCGCCACTGTCACACCCAGGCATTCCTGGATATCTTGGTGCCATCATCTTCTTGGTCTTCCCCTTCCTCTTTTGCCTGGGACCAAACCTTCCATCACCGTTCTCTCAAGACAGTTGTGTCTCTTGATGTGACCAAAGTATTTGCATTTTCTGGCCAAAATGGAATTGATAAACCAGTTCTCCTCTATGCTCAACTCTTGCAGAATGTCTACATTTGATCTTTCAGTATCATTTTGACTCGAAGGATGCGTTTTTTTGTCTGGAAGTTTATAGTAATCGTCCATGAATCGCAGCCATAAGCTGCCAAAGAAAAAACACACGCTCTCAAGACTTTTACTTTTATAATTTCTTCAGGCTGTTTAGTCTCTGCATTGCCATGGTTAGTCTTCTTTTGAGCAGTCGCCATTTTTGTCAATTCTGGAGCCCAGATAATGGAATATGTGTGATCTGATCTATTTCCTCATCACCCACTGTAAATTTATGCTGGCATTGTGTTTTGATATTAAAGTAGGAAAACTGAATTGGTGGGTCTGTTGATGTAGCTGGAAGATTGTATTGGAATGTCTGTTGATGGAGTTCCAGCCATGTTAATGGCTTTTCAATTTTGACCAAAAAGCAAGAATCCAGAAATTGGAAGTTACACACTGTTAGATCCATCACTGTGCACTACTTGTTGGAAGCTGAACTAGAGCTTGCTGTCAGTGATGTAATCAACATTGCTCTGTCAAAGGGTATGCACTAAACAGATCGTTATTTATGTGAAGATGGGGAGCCTGAATATTGAAGCTACCTTTTTAATGCAGAGGCAAGGTAGCTTCTAATATTTTGAAACGAGTGTAGCTCTCTGAACTGAACTATACATCTTTATGGTGGACCCAAAACATTGCAGACAAATTAAGAACCTCCACTTGACTTGCACATCTCACATATTTAGCTGACATCTTTGAGCATGTGAGTTCATTGATCAAGGAATTGCAAGGGAAAAGCATTAATGTCGTTCTAACAATAGAAAAGATTTCAGCAATTGGAACACCTTCATTTATCTTTGGACTTTGACTTGAATGACTAACAAAGGCAGCAGTCAGCTCGAGGCTCTGTACATTTAGTACAG
The DNA here is from genome assembly GCA_036924085.1 of Ariolimax columbianus. Lineage (NCBI taxonomy): Eukaryota > Metazoa > Mollusca > Gastropoda > Stylommatophora > Arionidae > Ariolimax > Ariolimax columbianus. The sequence goes on along the minus strand of JAVGWX010000001.1, from coordinate 44,370 downwards.
TTGTTCATAGGAGGACATTGGTTGTTGCAACTTGCTACCTATTTCATTAGTTCATGATGGATAGGGCTGCAATATGTGTTCTACTGTCATGAGAGCTATGCTACAGGAAGAAAGGTTCATAGTGCCAATCTTGAATTTATTATAAAGATAATGTCTTGTTTACTGTGCGTGGCTGGAAGATGATCGCCTGGAGAGTTGGTGGTTAAGTGTAATTTTCTATTTGCCAGGGTGGTCTCTTTCCCACTTTGATCTGTATATGACCTTGATAATTGCTTTTATCTTGTCATGTTACTGTGTCCCTTGGCTTCCTTCCTCTTTATAAGTATGTTTTGCTTCTTTGTCTGGGATGTTGCAGTGGAGCAATTGGATCAAAGCTTCTGTACTGAAACCACAAAGTGGAACAACACAAGGTAGCCGACACTAGCAGGAAAGATTTGTAAGATCTCAGTCTTTGTTACCTCAAGGAGCCAGTTACCTGACCAACTCAAAAAGACGTTCTCTGATTACTTTCCGGGGCTGAATTCACTTACTGTTAGTTGAGTTGTAAATCAGTCAAGGTGCTGATGCGCATGGAAATCCTGAGCGATTGACAGGCATTCCTTGATCTTTACTCCCAACAGTGAAGCACATAGGGAATTTCAGAACAAGACATCTCTCTCACCTTTTTTGAATGTCAAAACCTACAAAGACTTAAAAGTGCACATGTGGAAGCAACAAAAGTGCTGCTCCCTTTTGCAACAACCTATCTTTGTGAACAAGGATTTTTTGATTATAATTTGGGCATCCTCACATTATCAAGGTCACAATGTGAAAGGGTGGGAAGCATCCAGAATGGAGGGAGCTCCTGGTCCTTGGGTACACCAGGGACTACCGTGAAGATGAGATTCATGCTTGGACTTATTTCTATAAAGTCTAGATATGCACTGGCCGAGGCCAAAGCCCACAGTCAAGTAGCCGCAGACAAGAGACATCCACTGCACATAAACATTGCTGATAGCAAGGGTAAAATAACCAGGTGAAAAATGTCATGGATGGCACAGACATAGAGAGCGAATGGTCAGATAACCATAGTAGAGACCATAAACAAAGGGGACGAAAGGATTCACGCTGGAGATAAAATGACAAGACTTCCATCGGGTCATTATCACTCTGGGCAGAGACTGGTGCAAGGGTAAAGCAGACCTCGAGGTTAAACAATGCAAGAGTGAAACGGTTAGGGCTTCTCTGCAAGAGTGGGAGGCAGGGTTGTTGCAGAGAGAAGCGGTGCATACAAAATTGGAAGAAAGATGGTGCAAATGGGCCAGAGGTAAGCAACATTAAAAGCAGGAGTAACACGGATAAGCTTGACGGATTACACCATCAAGTCAAGAGACAAGGCCTGACAGATTGCATCTTCATGGCAGGAGACAAGGCCTGACGGATTGCATCAATGGCAGGAAAAGGGACTATACAAATCTGTTGCAGCCGATTGTCTGTGGAGATAGCACCAGAACTGAATTGGATTAGAAAGTTGCAGACAGTTACACATTAGACTGTACAGTTTAATTAAATTATTATCATGTAAAAATCATGTTGGAACATATTAATGCTTAGAGAGTTCAACTTTGAAATGTGTCAACCAATTTTATCTAGCTAGTCAGATTTGACCATTAGTTGCATACATGCACTATGTTGTTCATTCCATAACCATGATACCTTCTCTTTTTTAAGTTCTTTTTTCTTACATTTAAAAAAATTGGTAACAGTTTAATTGGTTGTACTATTTGTTAGAGGTTGCACTGCAGTTGTGGAATATTACAATGTGTCACTTGTGTCAGTATGATGGCTGAAGGACCAACCTTGTAGAGAGATATCTACATGTCAGCAGCGTAACAAGTATTTGTGATTATGTTTATTAAGTGTCCAAATTTTCTTGTCAGGCCACAAGTTTGGCGATCCATGTGAATATGGCCTAATAGGCTTCCTGTCAACTTGTAACACACATGCGATAGAGAAAGACTACGGGTCAAGAGTTGCACGTGACTGCCGACTGACAATGGGTCTAACTAACACTTTCACATGGCTGGCTGCTCAAGCCTTTAATCAAGGTTAGTCTTGTTGTTTAGGTGTGATTAACTTTGTCAGTGGTTACCGTAGTGTTGCGTCTAATTCACACGTACTTACATAAATTAAAGCTCAGATCAGTTGCCATCTCCACATAGAAGGTTGGGTGCAATAAATCTCCTGTCTCTTGTCTTGAGGTTACAATCTGACTAGCCTCTTCCCTGTCCATCTCTTGTCTTGAGGTTACAATCTGACTAGCCTCTTCCCTGTTCATCTCTTGTCTTGATGGTACAATCTTCTTCTTCTTCTGCGTACGCAGTCAGACAGTAACCATTATTTTTTCGAAAAAAGCGGCGGTCGTCCTGAGGCTCTCGCCACTGCCATAGAGCTTGTCTTGCAGTTCCACTGGTAATGGCCACATCTGCTCTCTCTGATCCTCGTATGTCGGGCAGTTCTGCAGCAGATGTTCAGTGGTCATTTTACCAGTACCGCACGGTCATTCGTAGGTACACCCTATCTTCAATTTGTTGAATAGGTGGTACCTCAGTCTGTTGTGGCCAGTGCGAAGTCTGAAGACAACGACCTGCTCTCTTCGGTTCAACTGGTAATAGGCATCGTTTTTGGTGTAACCAGTATGTTCGGTTTCCCATTTGGTCATGTATCTGGCTTTGATAAGCCGTTTTGACTCTTCGTACGTCATACTGGTATCTGTTTGTGGTAGTCTTGCACCTTCTTTTGCCAGTCTGTCTGCCTCCTCGTTGCCTTGGATGTTGCAGTGTGACGGGACCCACTGTACCACTACCCTTTTTGGTGCGGACTGCTGGCACAGTTTGCAGAGTGCTGCTCTTAAGTCATTAAGCTCAGTGTTTTTCTGGCTTTTTAGCGCTGTGACTACTTCGAGAGCATCTGTCAGCAGAACTATATGGCTCTCATTTTCACTGTGTGTCACCATTTCTTCCACTGCCGCCCTCAGTGCCTCTGCCTCCGCTCTGAAATTGCTTGTGTACTTACCAGTAGCGAATGACAGTGTTATTTGTCTGCCATTTGGTAGGTTCAGGAATGCTCCTGCCCCTCCGTTCTGTGTAGTGTTTGTTACAGAACCGTCGGTGTATGCATGGGTCCAGTCCATGCTTGGGTAGCTTTTCGTTATGAAGCTTAGGGTAGTGTCTCTCCTTTCTTTTTCAGTCTGGCAGTTTTTGTTTGCAATACCTGGTATATTTTCTACCACCTCTGGAAATATATCCTGCCTCCAGGTAGGTTTTCGTACAGTAGTGATGGGTTTTGGTGTTGTTTGTGGGATCTTCGTGCATCTTTGCTTTGGCTATTTCTGCAAAGTTTCTCCGCTTTAGTTTCCCATTTCCCAAATTGTTTAGTCTGACGGTACAATCTGACTAGCCTCTTCCCTGTTCATCTCCTGATGTTGTTCCTCCGCTTATAGTGTTGTCTACCCGTAGCATGCCTGCCATCTACTTTTCATTCCAGCATGGTTTTCAGCAAGTTTTTATGTCTTTTGATTTGACCAACAAATCCCCACTATCTGACTCTGATTTGACCAACAAATCCCCACTGACTCTGAATTGAGCAACAAATCCCCACTGTCTGATTTGGTTCTTTGTCTTATTACTTTAAAACCTCTTTCTTTTTTTGTTTCTGTTCACAAGATGCGCTCCATTCTTTCAAATATGCACATCTTAAAGACCACAATTTTCTCATCCACTTTATTCATTGTCCATGCTTCTACTCCATACAGTAATGGCCAGTAAATATAAAACACTCTCATTTTCCATTTCTAGACTATTTGTTTTGATGTGAATACCCTGACAGTGTTAATCTTGCCTTTACCTACCGTTCTCACATCTCCTGTCTGGAATATTTTATTCTGCCATCTCCCTATCCTTCATTCTGGTCCTTCCATTCTACAGGTATTTTTGGATCCTCTCCTTGTCACCTGCAACTGGGACAATAACCTGAGCCCATCTTGGTACCATGACTTTCAAGAATGTGACTGTGTCCACTTTTCCTACATGTTATTCAAACAAGCTCGGTTACCTCTTCATAAGCAGAGCTCCATGTCAGGTGGTTTTACGTCCCGCAACATCAATTATTCCATCATTTGTTGCCAGTGTGGTATGACATACATCGGGGAGACTGGTTTGGAACTACGTGCACGCTTCCAGCAACACCTCAGTGACATTTATAACTATGTGGTTCTCCAGTCTACAGCAACTTCTGGGGTGCCGGGGCACCTGGGTAAAGTTAGTGTCACAGGCATTGTCTCATGATGCTCATAAATTCTAACTTGAGAATAGACTGATCTACTGCAATGGATGTCTTCAACCACACAGCATCATTTCCCATACTGTCTGTGTGCTGAGTTTTGTCTTGTCTAAGTGTTGAGTTTTGTCTAGTCTGTGTGCTTAGTTTTGTCTAGTCTGTGTGCTTAGTTTTGTCTTGTCTGTGTGCTTAGTTTTGTCTCGTCTAGTCAGTGTGTTTAGTTTTGACTCCTCTAGTCTGTGTGCTGAGTTTTGTCTAGTCTGTGTGCTGAGTTTTGTCTAGTCTGTGTGCTTAGTTTTGTCTAGTCTGTGTGCTTAGTTTTGTCTCCTCTAGTCTGTGTGCTGTTTTGTCTAGTCTGTGTGCTGAGTTTTGTCTAGTCTGTGTGCTGAGTTTTGTCTTGTCTAGTCTGTGAGCTGAGTTTTGTCTAGTCTATGTGCTGAGTTTTCTCTTGTCTAGTCCGTGTGCTGAGTTTTGTCTAGTCTAGTCTGTGTGCTTAGTTTTGTCTCCTCTAGTCAGTGTGTTTAGTTTTGACTCCTCTAGTCAGTGTGTTTAGTTTTGACTCCTCTAGTCTGTGTGCTTAGATTTGTCTAGTTCATTTGCTCAGTTTTATCTAGTCTGTGTGTTGAGTTTTGCCTCCTTAGTCTGTGTGCTTAGTTTTGTCTAGTCTAGTCTGTGTGCTTAGTTTTCTCTCCTCTAGTCTGTGTACTTAGTTTTGTCTCCTCTAGTCCGTGCGTGTACTGAGTTTTGTCTTGTCTAGTCTGTGTTGAAACAGACCTTATCATTGGTGTATTTTCCCCAGGATTCTCTCATGTCATAGATTTGACCTATCCTCTCACAAGTCAGACCATAATGACAGATGGTGACAAGATTTCCTTCCTGGCCTATCAGCTGAACACGCTAGAACTGTGGAAAGATGACATTGGGAACAATAAACTCAACCTTTGTTGGTACACAGACGAAATGCCCTTATATCACAGCGTAGAACATGGAAACGTAAGTTCATCAATATCTTTGCTATAATAATAATAGTTGCCCATCACAAATGACAGCATGTGTATTCAGATGTGAACTCATTGGATTGTACAGTTCGATCTGAGCGCAGCAAACTATTCTGCACGTGCAAAGCATTTGTAATTGGGTCGTCTTGCACTCTGTCCTTTCTGCACGGCAGTCATGATTCTCTTCTCAGTGATCCAAGCACCACAAGTGATGACAGTGAACTGGGCTGAGAGCAATCAGCTCTCAGTAGGTGACATCAATGAAGAAAATGGTCAAATACACTTCCAGAATGTTTGTATCGTTTCTTCTGTCTCCCTGATGACCACCAAACACTTTCCTGTCTTGAGCTCACCATACAAGAACAACTTAGGGAGATGCTCATTAGGCATGGTAACAACATGCCGGTCCATCTGATCTGGTCTCTGCAGCAGCATATGAATACCTGAAAGCGTTATCCTGATTAGGGCTACATAGTTTGGCACTCTATCCTGCCAGCTGATACTGTGAAGACATCTCACGTTGAACAGATTGAGTTTCTTGTCATGCCTACTTTAGACTATGCCTGTTTCACATGTGTATAGAATTGTTGGTGGCGACATAGCATGATGCGCCTTGTTCTTTGTGATAAAATTGATTTTTTGCAGTCCCAAACATTTGCTAGTAGTCTTCCAAAAGCAGCACTTGGCAATCCTGCTGTGGACCTTCAGAGTCGATATTCACTTCTCTGGTGAGAGTACTACCAAGGTAGGTAACTGCTTGTAGATGTTGACTCTGTACACTGATGTGTGCTTCGTGATAGGGATTCCTGAGTACCAGTTCTTGGTGTTAACGGTAAGACCAGAGTTAGTGCACACAGGTAAACACTCATCCATGGTGGTCTGTGTTGCAGGTTAGGCTTACTACGATATCCTGGTCATGCGGACCAATAATGTAGCAGGTTAGGCTTACGATATCCTGGTCATGTGGACAAATAATGTAGCAGGTTTGGCCTAAGAGTTTCCTGACTCGCAACATAGACTGTAAGACGTTACATTCATTCACAGAAAACACTAAAACTAGCGTTAGCCATTAAAACAAATAATATAATTTATTTGCATGAATAATTGTTACATAATATCAACAAACGAATAGAACAAGTAACTAAATAAATATCATATACTAAACTAACTCAGAGGACTCAAACATTAGCTTTTGATGGTATCTCCGAAACTATTTTAGCCAGATTCTTAGTCTCATATATGAAATACCATCAAGCATAACTGAATCTAATTCAATCGTATTACAGATCAGGGGTTAACTTTCTCATGTCGTCTTCCGGGTCGTCTACATTGGTGATGATCTGATGTTGTCTGTCAGGGTTGCTGCTTTAGGCTGTCAAGTTTACAAATATGGGTTAACAGTGAGCTACATTTCACTTACAACCATTAACAGTTCTCAAGTGTTTGAGACATGCCCCTTTGATGCCTGTGTTACACCTGTATCGAACAATTTAGTTCTTTGAGGGCTCATGTGCCTTTGAGATCGCTGTTAGAAAACAGCGAAGTAGTCCGACGTACTCAACTTGCCTGCATTGTCTCAACGATTGATCACCATCGGTTATCTTTCTTCGGTCACACTGTTCGCTTTTTCCCCGGGAAGTCCCAGCCCACGAGATGCTCCGGCAGGCTGTGGGGATGAGTTGCGGGAAGAAGCCGAGCTCATCCTGGAGACGTCCTCGGGGCCACCCTAGCAACACCTGGATAAAACAGATCATCACCTTTCCAATAGAACTGCAGGCCACCTGGTATGCGGTCATGGACATGGTTATTCGACGTGACAGGCCCTGGTCGCCTAAGTGTACTTATTGATTGATTGTTTGGGATCGCGGGCCCAAGGATTCACAGAATCCTTATCAAGCCACTGGGAATGCAGTCCCTAGGATTACACAGAATCATTATCAAGCCACTTTGTCTGAGACTATAAGGGCCACCATTCTTTTAACCGACACCAATGCAATGGTCCCGGAGAACAGTCAGACAGCCTTCTAGATCAACTCTCGAGTCGTGCTGAGACAAATCTTCTCACTTGCCTGTGATCAGATCTATCACATATTGCTTGCAGGGTGTCCACTATTCGCAACTTTTGAGCGTGAATGCAAGGCTCTAGGTGCATGATGGGGTAACCATCAATTAAACTCTCTCTTCCATTCTGCTGAATTTATCTGTGCATTGTCTTTTAAAGACTTTTCTTAGCTCTAGAAACACATATGGCTGTTGAGTGGTCCTCCTCGGTTACCCATCTCCAAAACTTAGCCATGTTTTCCTGGTGTGGTGACTGGTTTGATCTGTGCCCCGTTAACTACTATTAAGGCAATTCTTTTATTCTTAGCGAGCACCGTCGCCAGCACAATCTTCTCTGCCTTAAGATGCGTATGCTCCACAGGGAACTGGAACTGTCACATCTGCATGCCTTCTTCTGAACATGGTGCAGTCATCAGCAAATACAGCTCATCAGCATCCATTACACAAGCCGACATGTCAATCATGAAACTGGCCGACATGTCAGTCATGAAACTGGCCGACATGTCAGTCATGAAACTGGCCGACATGTCAGTCATGAAACTGGCCGACATGTCAGTCATGAAACTGGCCGACATGTCAGTCATGAAACTGGCAGACAATGGTCCAGGACCTTTGCCATAATTCTTCCCTTGGATTTGATGAGCTGCACAACTATCCTGTGGCCAGCTCAGAAACCAGGTTGACTCTCCGAGAGTAGCTTCTGCTTGAGATGAATTTAAGTGACCGATCAACACTTGGGCCAGAAATTTTCAAACCAACAACAGGAAGGAGATTACCCTGTGGTTTTAACAAGATTGAGGATTGCCCTTTGCCATACTTAGAACACAAATGTCTTTTTAAAACTACAATTTTGGATTGATATAAAATATGACTTTTGACAGGGTAATGTGAAATATGACTTTTGACATAGTATTGACTCGATGACAGAACAACATTATTTTAATGGAGGAATCACAGGGCTCAACATCATTGGAACAATTCTTTCCAGCGTGACAAATATGGAAGCTGATGGAACTGGTTGTATACAGACTCTGCAGTCTTCTAACCCAGTATAATATAGTGTGCAGATAAACAACAGACCATGGCAGGTATCAAGTGGAAGTTTCACATAAATAGGATTGACTAAAAGTACAATCAATACTATGAGAATGATGTTAGCATCTTATCACCACTAACAAGATCCACGTAGCACGTGTTGAGAAGCCTTACATAGCATTATAGCAAAGATGACATATGTCCACCTTTTTTAGTATGCCTCATGATGTCAGAACACAACCTGCTGCCAGAGAACAAACATTTGTCAAAAGTATGGATAGCCCACTATCAGCAGCACCATCAAGTTTAAACTTCAGATAATATACATTCATCATTGTGATGGGACAGAAACATGGACTCTGGAATGGGGAGTAAGAAAACAGAAGATAAAGAAGTAATGAGACAATCAGGATAACTGATCCAAGTAAATGAGGTCATACTAAAGTATGTCCAGAGTTCTGACCAGTCTAATAATGGGAGCTGCAACTCTGAAACAAAGAGTAAAACAGACTAGGCAAAAACAGCTTTCCACAAAACGGAGGACATTACACGCAACACATATTTGCCATGGATGTTTGAAAAAGGGTTTCTATGTGTTATATAGAGCCAACCAGGCCATATAGAAGACAATTGTGGATAATCATTTAGCAAACAAGGACATAAATAATGGCTACAGAGATGTGGGTGTGCAAGAGGCTGTTACTAACAATATGGATAACCCAAGGAAATGATTTGCCAAGGGAGACCCCATGATATGCTGAGGGAGATCCGTGATGATATGCTGAGGGAGACCTGTAAGCGACGATATGCTGTTGGAGACATGTAAGCGACATCTTATGCGCCAGAACAAAATGCAGCAGAAACGACACAACAGAACGTAGACGTTTCCAAGGCATGTTCCACTCTGTCACAAAAAAGTATTGGGGGCATTACAACATAATAACCAGATGAAGTGTAATGTGGATTGTCACAGAATGGAAGATTTGTGTCTGTTCTGCAACCCAAGGGATTCGTCGTTCGTGGTTCTATTCTCCTCGTCAACAGTGGCTTGTAGTGATCGTTGAAGCGCTGTGCTAGTCAAATATCTCTCTAGTTAGACGCTCTGGATATTTTAGATACTTCTGTTAGATGCTGATTCTTGAGATAATTCTGCTAAGACTCTGGATTCTCATCAGCGATGCATAATAATAGCATCTAAGATGTGTACCTCATGTGTGTTCCTCGTGATGGCACTACTATATCTGTTTCAAACACTTGCTATGCTAAACATCAATTTCATGATTATTGACCTGTCCTTGATATGCTGCTGAACTCTCGTGGTGAAAGATTGTCTTCCAAAACCTCTCTCTCTCTCTGAGCTCCAAAAATCATTATCAAGGCGGTCCTGTTCTAGTTGCTCGCTGCCGACTGATGTCGACTTGTCTCTCCGCTCGCTGTCGATTGATGTCAACTTGTTCTCTCCGCGGCTTGCACCCCAATGAATATGTCCTCTTGTCTCCCCGCTATCTCGCACTCGAATGATTCTGATTTGGGCTCTTCTAGCTATCTATATCCGTGACTTTTCCCAGATCTCGTACCTAGGTTTTTCCTCCCTATGATTTTCAGAAAAACCAGTTAATAGCAATCGTCACTACTGATCACCCTGTAAAAGGCGTCTAGGCGTTATGCAAGGTTACATGGTTTTAACATCTGCATGGCTTGCAAACCAAAGTTATGCATTCCTATGTCCAGATTTGAGTACATCTGTACTGGCTAGCTTTGTTAGTTTCATTTTATCAGAAACAATGAATGTCTACTGACTATCAGTGCTCCCACCCTTTCTAACTTTAATAAAACATGTCTAAAATTCTATCCCTAATAAATCTACACAGCTAAGATCTGTTAAAATAGCATCAATTGATCGATGAAGAAGGAGAATTGCTACATTGTCGACTCTGCAAATGAGATTGTAGTCAATGACAAAAAAATTTAGTCAATGTCTACATATCAAAGATTGATAAGAAACAAGTTGGTATAGATTCAATGTGCTCTGAACAAATATGTTAGTATCAATATACACAACAGAACTACATTTCTTGTTTTGCCAGGTCAGGGAATTCAATGAAGATGCCCTCAGGCTGTTGGTGAAGATGTTCATGCTGGCACCAGCACCTCGAGATCATGACATGAAGCCAACCATTTCTGACCAAGTCAACTTACTCTACCAGAAATGTGACTTTGTTCCAGCGAAAGAAGTCGTAGAAAAAGTGGTTACAGAGGAGCAGTATTTGGTTTCATAAGCTGGATGTCCGAAACTGTTGTCTAAGGCCATTAAATCAGGTCACTTGATTCCTCCATGTGAAACATCTGTGTCCATTATATAACAGGTCATTGAGGATTGTTATCTGTGTCCGTTATAAAACAGGTCATTGAACATTTGTTATGTGTCCATTATATAACAAGTCATTGAACATTTGTTATCTGTGTCCATTATATAACAGGTCATTGAACATTTGTAATGTGTTCATAATATAACAGGTCACTGAGTATTGTTGTGTGTCTATTATGTAACAGGTCATAGAACATTCTTATCTGTGTTCATTATAATAGCTTTACCTGTTACCACCAGGTTGAAAGTCACGTCAAACAATTATAATACAAATTTCAGTTCTATAAATAAAAGAAATCTTTTAAAACCAACATTGAAATAAACTTCCTTGCCTTGCCTTGTTGGATTGTTTGCCTGTGAGAATTTATTCTTTATTTTGCTATCCCAGTGCTCAGCAACTATAGTACGTTTCAAAACTCATGCCTTTCTTTACAAATACATCTCAAACACAAACTAGCACATTTAAACAGGACAGACATGTTATATCTTTTGTCACTACAGAAGAATCATGAAAACAATCTGGAACCTGATACATTGTTTCAAGAAATAGAAAGGGCTAGAAATAAGTTACTAGGTGTGGGTAGTATAACAACTGCAGCAATTCAAGATTGTGGGAAAACAGGACCTAAGTAATGAGAGAGAATCTTTACAAAAACATGGGCAAAAAAAGGCAGCAGATTTATTGGCAGCAGGTTACAATAATACTAATCTGGAAGAAAAAAGGTAGTACAAGAAAGAAACAGATATATGCAGAAAGTCAAGATTCCATTAACATGCCGAGGTGGCATATTGGGAATATGGCGGTGTCCATATTTTTCTTAACCAATGGCACATTAGGCAACATCATGCCTCTGCCTTTACTTTCCCACATCATGGTACCCAATATTTGAGGCTGGGTTGACCCCAGGCCCCATTTTGTGTTTGGAAAAACCCTGCACCAACTGGGTATCGAACCCCGATCCATCAGCCGGGAAGCAAGTGCACTAGCCAAATTTGTTACCTTAGCCACCTGGGAAACGTTATGGTCAGACAAAATATACTGGCCAAGACCCTCATCTTGACCTCCGGGAGTGACACGCAGATGAAGCCAAGCATAACACAACCGACTGAAGAACCACGGTCCATCTTTATCAGCACACTCAGAATGTAAGGAAAGCTACTGCATCCCGCCACTTAACGTTCTTTTCATGGCGCACAAAAGAGTAAACCTACTCACTGTGGGCATTCGAATCAACAACCACCCCAGCTCCTAATACATATCACGATTAAGTCACATGTCACAATTAAGTCACTATACATCAATGGTTCCCAAACTTCTTCTGGTCACCACCCCCATAGGCTGGCTCCACAAACCGATACCCAGTGCCCCCCGCCGGCCTTAGTATCCCCAAACTTATGCCCATTGCCCTCTACACTATAAAAATCATTATTCAGAGTAGTGGCTTTTGCCGACCCACTATGAGCGATAATAATAGTAATTCATTGAACATTGATTCAGGAACAACGCTCCGCCAAATGTGATATTGAAAATACAACCAGGATCTTTACTCTCAATAATGCGGGATAGCGATCAGATATTTTCTTGAGCTCAATTAGTTCTTCCAATACTCCAACTTCCCCAATATCTAAAAATGGATTTATCACTGAGTCTGGAATTTCCATTACAAAAAGATTCTCGAATCGCTCAGACATATGTTGGTGATAAGAAGATCCTTGAATCGTGTAGCAGAGAAAACAGGGTCTTGCTCTATCTAAAAGCCGCTCTTCATCAACCCACCTTAATCTAAAAGAATCTCAGTCACCTTTCCCGTGCTTGGCCTCCCGTGACGTAACGAGAGTCCGAATTATGGCCGGAACAGCGCCGGTGAGTACTTCGTGTTGCGACCTCAACCCAGGTAGATCGCCCTTGGTCTTGTTCCTTCGTGCCGCTTGTCGAATTACGTCGGGTATGTCAGGAAAAAGCTAAGTCAGCAGCCGTAGGCTTGAATTGACGTGTGTTGACCAAGGGTCGGCTAGCTACGTGATAATGTGTCACGGGTCAACACACGTTGGAGATGGCAGCGTTCACTCCCCCAGCGGGCAATTATGGCCAACTGCTCGGAGGATCGTCCACGTAGCTGGCGCTAGTCACACCCTTGTCTGTGTCTTCCCCGCCGCAGATTAAATCGTCTCATGAGGTTTTCTTCCCCTATGGCGATCTCGATGGCCTGGTTGAGAGTCACATGTGACTCTCTCATCTCAGGGTGTCAGAGTACAGATCGTCCTCTAATATTTTGACTAATTGTTTGTTTATCTCCCCTGTTATAATATCCTGTTCCGACAATGCCTCTTCTGCCAGACTCAGCAGTCTATCGCTAAACAGTTGGACGCTCTCATGCTTCTACTGTCTTAGCTTTCTAAGCATGGAGAGGGCGTACTGAGGGTCTGTCACCTCAGCATAACTGTTAGCCAGATCTTTCTTGAAGTCTACCCAACTTTCCTCAGGGTGAGACTGAAAACGTCTCCTGATGTGATCCTGCACAAAGCCCCTACTAGCCTCAAAAGCAATTGTGCTCTTCCCTTTGTCATCTATTCTATTTAGGAATCTATATTTGTCTTTATTATCTAGCCACTTCCTAAATTGTTTGGGCTCTCCGTCAAACGGAGGGATCATACTGGTAATTGACCACGGACTGGTCTTTTCGTCTTTCTCCTGCTCCATCTGAACTATCTCTATGGGAGTCAAAAGGTCACCCTCTACCTTAACTTCTAATTCCACCTCATTGTCTCTCTCCACTATACTCTCGTCTCTGTCTTCTATCGCCCACACTGCCTCAACCGACCATGTTTCACACATGAGAGCCTTCTTATGTTTGGCCTGGTTAGAGAGGCTGTCACTCAGACGTCTTTCTAAGTTGGCTATCCTCTCCGTCAACCCTACAACCTTGCTCTTACTGTCTTCTACCTCCCCTCCCAGCTTTCTTATCCTATCCTTCCTCCTGAACCTACCCATCGCCCTCAAGGCGAACAACCTTAAGCCGCGTTGAGCACTTATTTGTCGCTTCATGGGCTTCCTCCAGTCTACTCTATTTCCTCCGCTAAACCCACGTAGTTTACTTTGGTCCTCCAATTATCGGGGATTACCGTGCCACACTCTGGCATGATATGGCCAAGTGCCTTGCACTTATAGCACCTCAACACCCTCCTACTAGTAGCCATAACTAGACCGCCTAGTACTGCCATGCTAAAGTTAAGGCCCCGCAATAAATATATCGCCTACACAATTCAGAATAACAAATACCTATATATTGGTATGTAGGCAAATATGATTATTAGCCTGGGGAAAAAAACAAGTTAGTTTAAATACATTTGAAAATCTTACCTAACTGGCATTCTTCTGAATCAACAATGCGCTTCTTAATTATTCTAACTCAACAAGGTACTTCTTAATTATTCTAACTCAACAAGGTACTTCTTAATTAATCTAACTCAACAAGGTACTTCTTAATTAATCTAACTCAACAAGGTACTTCTTAATTATTCTAACTCAACAAGGTACTTCTTAATTATTCTAACTCAACAAGGTACTTCTTAATTAATCTAACTCAACAAGGTACTTCTTAATTAATCTAACTCAACAAGGTACTTCTTAATTATTCTAACTCAACAAGGTACTTCTTAATTAATCTAACTCAACAAGGTACTTCTTAATTAATCTAACTCAACAAGGTACTTCTTAATTATTCTAACTCAACAAGGTACTTCTTAATTATTCTAACTCAACAAGATACTTCTTAATTAATCTAACTACCACGTATTCCTTCCTCCTTTCGATTCTGAACTTTCCTACCCATTTAATTAAACGTATCCTTCCGCGACAACACTACAGCGAAGACCCTGTCACAATTGCAAACAAATCATGGAACTCTGCACCATTTAATGATCCGTATGTAGCAGAGAGAACAGGGTCTTGCTCTATCTAACTTAACTAAGGCCGCTCTTCATCTACCCACCTTAATCTAAAAGAATCTAACACAATCAACCATAAGCTTAGTGAAACACAAATTTTTAATTTCTTACTACACTAGCACTCTTCTATTCGCAACTCACTCACTCCTATCCAGGGATTACCTAACTTACCAATCTCTACCCCTACACTTAATCTATTGCCAACAGTCACCTTTCCCGTGCTTGGCATCCCGTGACGTAACGCGAGTCCGAATTATGGTCGGAACAGCGTCGGTGAGTACTTCGTGTTGCGATCTCAACCGAGGTAGATTTTCCTTGGTCTTGTTCCTTCATGCCGCTTGTCGAATTACGTCGTGGATGTCAGGAGAAAGCTAGGTCACCAGCCGCAGGCTTGAATTGACGTGAGTTGACCAGGGGTCGGATGGCCACGTTCACTCCCCCAGCGGGCAATTATGGCCAACTGCTCGGAGGATCGTCCACGTAACTGGCGCTGATCACACCCCAGCCTAAATGAAATGATACTAACAGGTGTAGACTTTGAATATCTGGAACTCAGACGAAACTCGCTCAAGGTGTCTGGTGCTCGAAAACCTTGTGTATTTGACTCGGACCAGGAAAGCTGATGACCTCTTAGGGTGCAGCGCTCAACTGTCTCCTTCTTCAATGAATGGCTCTTTAAAAAAAATCGTGCAATATAAGTCGCAGTCTCTTTGCACATGTAGTCTACCTGCAAATCATACGCTCTCTCTCGCTCTCTCTGCAAATGCCTCCTTCAAATCGCAGTCTCTGCAAAAGTCCCCTAGTCTATCTTCACAAATCGTACAGTCTATCTGCAAATCATACGCTCGCTCTCTCTGCAAATGTCTCTTCCTTCAAATCGCAGGCTGTCCGTCTCTCTCTCTCTCTTATGCCGTCTGATCTCGTCTATCTCTCGTCTAATGCTTCGTGTTCCCCAATCTCGAATAGTAAGAAAGACTCTTGCTCCTGGCCCGCCAGGCTTTTTTATAACCCGAGACTATTTTCTTAGTCGGCGCTACTTTCAAGATGGCGTCGCTATTACTCCGCCAACCGTCGCGGTACTCGCCGACTGAATGGTCAGGTCCCGGTGGGGAGAAAGGATTTCTCTGTCCAGACTAAATCCGTCACAATCGCTCAGACATATGTTGGTGATAAGGAGATCCTCGAATTGCTCAGACATATGTTGGTGATAGGAAAATCCTCGAATCACTTCATTGCCTTCAATATTGCAGTGGGATGGGATCTACTGTATGACCAACTTTGGGTGTTCTGCTGAGAGCTGTGTCATGGCGAACATGCATTGCTCGTGATCTTCATCTTTGTGTTGTTTTAGGGCTGTTAATACTGACGCGGCATGAGTCAGGGATACTGCGTTTTCTTGGTGGATATCTTTATCTTGGATTACAAGCTCAGCTGCGGCCTCTGCTTCTGCACACATGTTGGAGTATGTTCCCGTTGTTAATCCTTGCTTTTTTTTCTTCTCCATTCCTTAGTTTGTAATAGACCCCTCCGCCTCCATTGGATGTGGCTTTGTTAGATGAGCCATCTGCTTATATGTATATTCTTCTATAATAAATTTCCTTTGCAAATATCTTAGTTCTCTTTTTCCGTATTCCCCCTATGGTTTCTACCATCTCAGGGGACTTGGCTTTTTTCCATGGTGGGATTTGGGATGTTTGTTTTAGATCTTTAACCACTGCCTGGCTTATAAATTGGTCTGCTCTTGCAAGTTCTTTTGTTTTTGATATGAAGTTCAGTCAGTTCAGTTCATCCCGTAACCCATCAGGTCGTTGGGGCACACATGAAGACACTCCCAAAATCCCACCCCATCCCTCTCTGTCTGTCGCCGCCTGTCGTATCTCACCGGGACGAAGGCCTGACCACTCAGTGATCTTGTCCACCCATCTCTTCCTTGGACGTCCTCGCCCTCTCTGTCCCGGTACGGAGCCAAAGAGTATTGAGTTGGTAATTCCGTTGGATCTCGCGACGCGACCGCACCAGGCCATCTTTCGTCTTTTGATAGCTGTGAACAAATCTTCAAAAGGACCAATAGAGTTTTCAACTCTCTGACGCATTTCTACGTTCGTAACACGATCTTTATATGTAACATTTAGGAGTTTTCTATAGCACCTCATTTCCATTGCATGTATTCTGCCCTGGATATCTGATGTAATGGTTCATGTCTCGCAGGCATACATAAATAATGATAGCACCAAAGAGCGCACTAATCTATCCCTTCTGTACTATCTGAAATATGGCTTGTGCGCCTGTCACGATGACTGCCCTTGTTATAGAAGTCTCAGATATCCATTTCAGTGTTTAGGTCATTGTGTAACAGTTCCCGCCGGAGCAAGGGGAGTTTAGGATGCCTGAACATGTTAAAGCTTAAAGCTACCTGAATGCATGTCAAGGTCACTAACCGTCTCAGCAAAGGAGAACAGAGTTGGGTTAAGGAATGTGGACAGATAGAAACTGACCACTGGCCTTCCGATTTTGGTACGGGGAGATTATTGACAGACGAAATTGGCAACGGGGCTTGCTGCGAGAGAATGAGTGACAGGTGTGCAAAGTGTTTCGTTCCAATTGGGATTGAAGATGACCATACCTGAGATCGATTGGTCAAGCTCTGGCCTTGCTTGAGGATATATAACTCGAGACAAAGTTTAGCTCAGGAGGCTGGAGAGAGAGAGAGGCTGTATGGAAGAGTGAGAGACTGAATGTGGATAGTATGTTTAACTCACCGACTTAGATAGAGGAGCGATTGATAGACTGTTGGACGAATGTTTAGTGATAGAACAGGATCGCTCAAATAGGTGTGTGAGTTTGCATTAATAGATAATCTGAAAGTGTGTTTGTAAGCAAGGACACATTGTGAACGAGTTATGTCGGGATCGCCCGCCTGAGGGGATTTCAGTGAGGAAGAGTATTTGATAAGGTGTGTTGAAGACGCAGATAAGGCGATGTGTGTGTGATGTAATTGCAAGGCAATAGAACTGGGTTTTTATATGTGGGAATTCCATCAATAGCTAATGCTTACAATTCCCGTTATAGTAGAATGTTTAGTTAAGATATGTATTATATTGTGTTTGTAATTTCTCTACTCATTCTATGATATGAGTATGATTTAATAAATATGCCACCTGCTGTGTGATATGCCATTTACTGAGTATGGTCATGATGATGTGGATGAGTGTGAGAATGTTCTAAGTTAGATCACGGCAGCAGAGGGTCTGCTACAATTGCTTCTGTCTCCATTCTCATATTGGAGACTGTTGACGTGTATGTCCTACTGCGCTCAGCAATGACCTCTCCTCTCACTCTAGTCGAGAAACCCCAGCCTGATGTCCCACTGCGTACGACTGATCCGTTGGTACATATGACAGTGTCAATTTCTTGGTTGTTCTCAGTTATCAGCTGATTTACCTCGTGCTCTGCTCTCGCGTTGCTCCGTTCTCTGCATTCTTTGCCTAATGTTATGATGACTCTCTTGTTCTCTATCATTCTATCACCAGTGCTAACATGTCACTACGCTCAAACAAAAAATGACCATTTCAATTTCTAGTTTATTTCACATATGTTTTATGTAAAGGGACGTCTTCTCTAATTCTTCAAAACCTTTTGGGATAGCTCAGCCTATCCTTTCTATTCTAACGCTTCGCTAGTGCAAATAGTTTTGACAAATGAGTTCATTACTCAGTAAAGCATTCACAAAACAATAGTGTCCAAAATGTTGTAAACACGTCTCAAACAGTTTCCTTCAAATAACCAACAAACTTCAGTGTGAAGCATCAAGCGTTCAAAGTCTTCATCGTTCTCGGCACACGGCTCACAGAACAGTCCATCGTTGAGAGCATTGGCTTTCACTGCAGCTATGTCAGTGTGCAATGAATTGTGTGTTCGACCAGATGTTGGTGTTGAATGACATAATGAATGGCAAAGATATCTGGCATTGATTTATTCAAGTAAGCAACACACCCACGGTAGGGACCAGACATTAATGGTGATTTATCCAGTTGAACAATCAACACACACACGGTAGGGACACATACATTAATGGCGATTCACCAGTTGAACAATCAACACACCCACGGTAGGGACCAGACATTAATGGTGATTCATCCAGTTGAACAATCAACAATCCCACGGTAGGGACCAGACATTAATGGTGATTCATCCAGTTGAACAATCAACACACCCACAATAGGGACCAGACATTAGTGGTGATTGATCCAGTTGAACAATCAACACACCCACAATAGGGACCAGACATTAATGGTGATTCATCCAGTTGAACAATCAACACACCCAAAATAGGGACACAGACATTAATGGTGATTCATCCAGTTGAACAATCAACACTTCCACAATAGAGACCAGACATTAATGGCGATTCATCCAGTTGAACAATCAACACACCCACAATAGGGACCAGACATTAATGGTGATTCATCCAGTTGAACAATCAACACACCCAAACTAGGGACACAGACATTAATGGTGATTCATCCAGTTGAACAATCAACACTCCCACAATAGGGACCAGCAGATGCTGAACAAGCAAGTATGTTTACAAGTGAAATGTCCTTTTTTTTTAAAGAACTCTCTAACCACATTAAATATTGGCT